>BSBK01008352.1:0-378618 GCA_027943335.1 Chamaecyparis obtusa | reverse complement strand
TCATACATCCTTGAGATACAGGCTACCCTTTTCTGAGATGTAAATGGATCCCAAATTTGTGAGCCCAAATAAGGCTCCATCTCTCCTATTGAACGCATCCACATGGGTGGTTCACATGGGCTTTAGTAGCAATTTGAGGTATCAAATAGTTGTACAGGCTACCAATAGAATGAGGCAACAATAACAAAATATATGTACTTTATCATTTTGATCTTTTTTTTGCCTTATTTATCAAAATCATTCGATGAATCTTCCACGCCAATAAATAAAAAGTAATCTACATTTGATTTATTCTTAGTAATAAACAAAAATCAATCTACATTTGATTTATTTTTAATAAAAAACTCTTGTTTCCCATTTCTTCAAATCTATTATTTTTGTTGAAGTAAAAATAAAAGACTTATTTTTACGTCGGTTAAAACCCCCTAAATATATATAACTGAATAAAAGATGATACAATGCTTACTACAATAAAGTGATGACATTGAAACAAAAAGACCAAAAACAAATTCCTAAATAAAAATTCCATTTTCTTTATTTTCCTTTCAATCTATTCCGTACTCCGATTCAAAGGCTAGAGGAGGATTTGACCAAATAATGGAAAGATTTACATTGTTAAAATCTGATTTGATCTCGTAAAATCAATTCATATCTTCAAATGCAAAAATTTCTAAGCCTACTCTGAAAATTAATTATAAACAATGTATGGAATTGAATTTCTTCTTGCAAAGGGGTTGCCTCCATTTGGGTTTAGGGCTTCTGTGATTGCACTTTGTTGGTTTACTAATCTAAAATCAAAATCCTGTATGAACTAGAAATATATGATTACTTGCATATACTCCGCATTTCTATTTTTCTGAACATCAATCAGTCTAACAGGAAACTAACAAGAAAATAACAGGAAATAACAAGCAAATAACAATCTTGTCTGTGAAAAAATGAATATTTGAGCTGCATACCTTGCGTTGATAATAATAAAAATAGTTTAGGAGGGTCGTTGCCTTAAAAAACTAACGGAGGAGGGAAAGTGAAGAATGTCACTGCCTTAGCCGCTTTGCAGACTATCTCCGTAAAGAATGTCGTTGCCTCAGCCGCTTTGCCAAAGTGAAGAATGGCGTTGCCTTAGCCGCTTTGCCAAAGTGAAGAATGCCCTAATGCGGACCCCAAGATTTTATTTTGTTTGCACGTGGACCCGATGGGTTTAAAAAATGGGGATTGAAAAAAGTGGAATTTGGCCCTTAAATTCCAATTCCACCTTTTCAAGTGAAAGATGTAAATGCTCATTTTGGGCCAAAATGAGCATTTACATATCCCTACTCTATTTTCATTTTGCACACCCAAACAAAGGATTGGACCAAACTGGAACTAGAAAATGCCAACTATAGGCTAAATCCTGCAACCAAACGGGGCCTAATGGATAAAGAAGACTGTCTTTACTTTTCCATTACCATATTCCTCCATTCCAACAAGCTGGCCTGCACAATTCCTTACTCGCCCGTTTGGGCAACTAGTCATGCTGCAATTTGTCGATAACACATTGGGAAACTTTAAAATCACTTTCAACCAAGTTTCAGTGTGACAAGCCTAAGAAACACCATCTATGTGTGCCTACTTATAATCTTAATTAGAGTATTCATTAACAATATATCACCTAGAGGAAATAATGGTCTTTAAAATACTTATATTATTTGCACCCCTACCATCTTAGTTTGTAATGATCTCTCCCTTATCATGTCACACAAGTGAAGAGATTTGAGCATCCTTGTATTATTATGACTTAAGGCCCAACTCAACATTTAAATGTGATTGGATTTATTATTCATATTAGATCACATATAATATTTTAGTTGTGCATAAAATCTAGTTGATAGTACCTTAAATTAGGATATTAACACTTGTTACATTGAACTTCATGATGGTACTACATGTATACTAGTATTCATTTTTTCAGAAGTCTTTTCTATAAAAGAGGGAAAAATGTATTCAAACAAAACTTCTAAATTTTTTTTAAAAAAAATATATGCATTCACCAGACTTTATAAATCTAGATTGCTAGATATTATTTTATTAAGGATGTAGACCATGTGAATGTAGAATTAAAAGGACAATCAATCATTTTGCAAATAAGGAAAACATCTTGAAGAAAAATCTAGACAAAACATGTGAGATAAGATAATCCCTACTAGCTTGTGGGAAGTGCTCTTTGTTTTAAAGTATATTTCTTAGAGAATACTTTTTACACGTCATGAATAAAAGAATCCATTATTTGAATCATCTAGTCACAAATTTACTCTATATTCACCTAAAATATTCAATGATTAATATTTATATATGGTGGAAGGAAAAATAAGACATCCATCTCATGATTGGAAAATTAGGGCACTTGGAAAGACATTGAATGAATAATTTCCTTGATTATTTCCTTCATTAATCAATAAGAGTAATGCCACATGACAACTTGATCCCTCTTCTTTTATAAAAATATTTTAGAGGCATTACCATGTAGATTAAATATATAAAAAATATTAAATTATTTAAGGACTCCAAGCAACAATTTAAGAAAGTACTCTTGTCTTGCATATCCAATGTGCTCAAATAAATGGAAGAATCTTACAAACCATTAAAATAAAAGTAGAATTATATGTCCTAAAAACTTGTATTACTAAATATATAAAAAAATATTAAATAATTTAAGGACTCCAAGAAACAATTTAAGAAAGTACTCTTGTCTTGCATATGCAATGTGCTCAAATAAATGGAGGAATCTTACAAACTATTAAAATAAAAGTACAATTATATCTCCTAAAAACTTGCATTGGAGTATTTAGAAGGAAAATGAAGTTGCAATGCTAATGGAGACCTGTAATCATGAATGGATTGTCATGCTTTATGTCTACTATATTCTTGGTGCGAATTTCCCAAGTCATAATGTATTGTAATGCTAAGCAAGGAGGACTACAATGGAGGAACATAAAGGATTGTATAAGTAAGGATGATTGAAAAAATTATTTAAGAGATTATTGTTGTATACAATATTTGGAAGGAGTAACTCTTAGAAAGAATTGACATAGTGCAAATGACTTTTAAGATATTCCTAGAGGTTTCGTAAAGTTTCTTCTTAATTTTAAGAGGACCCACCAAATCTTAGGCCTATAAGAAGTAATGAGAATGTGAATTGCCTTATTTTGATGCAAAATGGAACTCCTTTTCTTCCTCTCCCATAACATAGGTAGATTTAAGATTATTTAGGTTATTTAAAATAAGGATCTCTATATTTCTTCAATCATTATTAAAGTTTGAATTGAATTATCCAAGCTTTTTACTTGTCTAGAAAATATATATTTTTTTAATAATTTGTAACATTTTTTTATAAGATCATATGAGTACAAAAGATTATCTTTTGAAAAAAGACAAAAAATTTAATGTTGAATTTTTTTAAAAGTGAAACTACTAGCTTAAAATTTTTAGCTCAAAGAAATAACTACAAAGATCATAAATCTTGTATTTCTAATTTACTAGGAAATGTAAGAGATTGGTTGATTATTGAGAAGGAACAATAAGATGCCTATTTCAAAAACTAATAAACAAGAAATTATGTACAAACCAAGCAAGTGTAGTTAAGTAGAGAACATATTACTTAATATTATAAGCACATAGATAACATTCTCCATAGTTTATGAGGGAATTAGTCAAGTTTCAAATAAATGTGATCTATAATAAAGATAGCTTCAAAACATAACTTTAAATTTTGAATTTAGAGTCTCAATAAGAATAAATTCAATTACAACTTTATAAGAACAAAGTTTTTTATAAAATAGGTGGAGCTTACTTAATGAATAATTTGAATTTAATTCTTAGAAGATATTCATTGAAGAATAATTGGTGAATATTTAGTGAGTTAAAAAGATAATAATTTTGTAGAGTTTTTTTTGGTTGAAATAATAAAATACATCATTAATCACTTGCATGTATTAGTTAGTAGTTTAGTCTTACTCTTCTAGGAAACACACATAGGAAAAACAACACCATAAAATATAAAAATTTATAGTTTAGTTTATTATATGATTTTCTTTTTATTTTATAGATATAATGTTATATAGTCTTTGTATTTAATGGTTTAGTATTATTAGAAAACATATTTATCTTAGTTTTTAATAGACCATTTAAATTTTTTATTTCTCAAACTATTTAATATACTTTTTTGAATTATATACAGTAAAATATTTATAACAAATGAAAAAAATAGTTTAATAGTTTTCCTTTCATTTCAAATGTAATCGTAAAATTCAAAGGTTGAATACACAATAACTTGGAGCTATCTTTATCACAATTTTAATTCAACTTAAAGCATCTCTACTCCTAAAGTAATTTTGAAACTCCCGCGTTAGAAGAATTATTAGTTTGATGAAAAGGTTACCCCTCCACTTAGGGCACTGCTAGACTCCCCAAACGACTGATTAACTGCCTCATACACCAACATGGAAAATTGAACTTCTAAAAATAGATGTCTGTCACCCCTCTACATTTGAAACAAACTTGACAGAAAAATTCAGACTTCGGAGATAGTCCTGGCCATTAAAAAGTTAGATGCGAATGAATAATAATCACAACTTGGAAGCCCATGTGATGGCGCAGAAGAACATTTAATCCTTCTGTCTGTTCGTACATTGACACGCTGAGAAAAGTAACTTAACATACCTGTGGCTATCCAGTCATACCTTGGTAACATTTCAATCCGATCACAAGTTTCCTTAAAGCGTGTACTTCCCATCGGAATTGGCTCACGCCTGAGACTTTTTTAGGTTGCCGTAAAATTGCTACGGCTCGGGAAATTCACCGACTTCATATAAAATAGGCTAGGATGTTTTTGCTGGGCATTCATGACCGATACGGAGAGCAACTCGATGATGCCCTCTGAATTATCCCAAAATATATGGAATGGCAACTCGATGATGCCCTCTGAATTATCCCAAAATATATGGAATGGCTCTTAGCTCGAGCATACATAGAATGGCTTCAGCGCAGACAAAGCCCTTGAAATAAATCTGAGGTTTCCCTCTATACCGCACCATAATTTTCCAAGTAAGTTCAACTTTAAAATGGATTAATCTCAAGACTGGTCTATGTATTTGTCATTTCGAACACATGTATTGATTTGTAATTTCATCGTAACATAAATCTTGATAGTTGCAATTTATGTCGAATTTTTTTTCAGTGCCCACAAATGGGTTCCATATTTGAAAGTGTTTCAATACTACTAATTTTGGCTCTGATCGTTGTGATAAACTCCCCAGTGTCTATATCAACTATAAACCCTAATGTATGACCTACCCATGTTTCAGCGGCCTCTCCAAAAATATGTGCTTTACCCTAAATCTTCATTTTCTACAAAGAATTGGGTTAGCTGGAATTTTCAGTATTTAAAATTAAAACTGTTTCCTTCGACTTTGTTAAGTGGGAAAGCAACAATAGAGCCCCAGGCTGAAACCTTGGCGACTTTTGTTCACTGAGAAAGCAATAGTAGAGCCCCAGGCTGAAACCCCAGTGAATGTAGTTTAGCAAGTGCTTCAAGATTATCTTAACTACACAAGAGATTTTAACTTTACTAATGCCAGATATATTACTCTCAATGCACCATGTTTTATGCACAAGCTGTTATCCAGTGTAAAACAATAGAAGAATTCAAGTACCCGAGCCTTCAAAAAAACATCTGCTCTATAATACAACTAACGAGTTTGAAAAACATCCGCTTTATAATACAACTAATGAGTTTGAGCCCTTATTTGAAAGAATTGGTATAATTCCTTGTGGCATCCATAGTTTGTTTCTTCCACATCAATTGCCTACGAAGGAAAATCAAGCTTGCTTGCAACAGTGTCAACTTTGAGCAACAGAGGATTTTCAATGCATGAGCTTGGGAAACTTTATAAAGAGATCCCAAATACATTCAGTTGTTCTTCAAATGAACTGCAAAATAAACTACAGTTCTATGTGAATCTTGGAGTCAATAAGGCTTGTGTTGTGAGAATCATAATCTGTTGTCCGTCAGCCCTGAATTGTGATCTATATAGAAATTTCGTGGTAGTTATTTTTTCCAGCTGGAGAAAAGCAGGATTTACTGTTTGATTGAAATAAATCTGCGCAACAGGGGTACTATGTTAGAAAATTTGATGCTTTTAGTGGGCATTGGGTACTCTCAGAATAAGATAAGCAAGTTATTTCATAGGAGGGGTGACCTCCTTAACAATGGTTTAGAAGAGTCTCTATGTTCTACAATAGAATTTTCATCGAGGTGAGAATATAGAAGGAAAATATTTGAATTGAGTTATATTTTTCTTACCATGCAGACAAGATATGTGATGAAATGCAGGCATTCCAACGGAAAAATGGTTCTCAAATTCACTCATAACAAAGCGGTATTAGTCAGCCCCTTTTGTTCCATGGGTCAGCACCCTTTTGTTGCTGCTATTTTCAAAAATAAAATGATATTTTTTTTAGCCTATGACATGGTGAAGAACAGAGCTCAAATAAATTTAGAAGCTCAAGTCCTATATCAGTAGTGAAAATCAGCTCTTGCTCTGAAAAAAAATCCATTTTTAGATCAAATATCACTATAGCACGAAAAATGAGAAGCAAGAGGTCAAGAGTCCCAGTTTGTAATTGGGCTTCAGGGATTCTCTGCCCTGCTTCCTTTGATATTGTATTGGAGAGTGGCCCAAACAACAAGTATATGAGGGAAAACAAGGTAGGTTGTGACATACAGAAAATATGAGTCTGTACTGGGTTCACCTTGTGAGAGTCTTTAAGACCTTGAGGAGGATCACGATGTGACAGTCTTTAAAGCCTTATGATATATTTTAAAGATTCTCACAACATAATATCAGAATGACATTCTGCTTTGTATGACTATTCTTTAATTATAAAAATCATGTGTTATGATTTTTAAGTTTTCCAAATATTTATTGTAGTAGGAATGGGTTGAATATATACATATGGGATGTCAGTGACAAATAACTATGACTCAAGGATAAAGCTTCTGGAAAGAATATATAATTAGTTGCATAAGTAGATTAATTTATTAATGCCATATTTTGGCATATGATCTGGATCTTAAACTTTTCTTCAGATCTGGAAAATATGTTATGGTAAAGGAACCCTTTTCCTTTGGAATGATCATTTGTAAATTGGAATTGGAGATGTGTTGTTGTAGAAATCTTAGTTATTGGTAAAGATGTGTTCACATCTTTTATTTTCAAGTGTTTGGTGCTCAAACAACCTATAATCTTCAATTTCATACTTAGCAGTGGCAAAGCTGATTTTCAAAACATTGACTGTACTCCTCGAAGTTTTTGGCTTGTACTTTGTAAAGCAAATCCTGAAGCTTTGCTGCAAGAAAGTAAGCTTATACAATGTTCACATAAACTTAAAGAGTTTACTGCAACTGACCAACTGCAGCCAAAGCCATCATCAGTTAAGGCAAGCCCAGAGGCTAAGCATCTCCCTAAGATTTAAATATAAAGAGTGAAATATCTTCTCATAATTCTTACAAAATTTGTCCTGCCCTTGCCCTTCAATGCACACTTGTAAGCTTTAGCATATAAACTTGGCAGGTTCGCTGTGCCTGTGATTAAGTGTTCAGAATTTGATATGTGTAGTGAATGTATAGACGCCCATGATCAAGTTCCTTGCATTGCTCTTTGTAGAAGTGGGATTTCTACTCTAACACATGTATATAGCTTCAAAAAAATTTGCGTATCAAACATAACACCATATTAACTAATTAATTTAATTTTAGAATCAATTTTAGAACATGTCTCATGGATATTGATGAAAATTTCAATTTGGAATAACCATGTATAAATTCAACTTTTCTATATTAATTTTATTCTTCGTTTTAATGATCTTTGAGAATACTAAAGGATAATGTTTTAATTTATTTTGTTAAGTTTATTTCAAATATATTTATAAAATTGTGAAATCTGAGATTCAGAAAGTCAAATTTTAATAAAATTCTTGACTTCTCTATTGACCTGATGTTACTTTTCAAATTTATAACATTTTATATAAATTACTATGAGCATAACTATTACACATAGTTTCAGTACAGGTGCTAATATTATTTTTAATTTAATCCTAATAATTAAATGGTTCTTCAGAATACTGTAGATGTAACTTATCAAACGATAAATCACAATGAAAAGAGTGTACACTGCAGAAAAGCAATTTGGAAGTTGTTGGAGTCTCCTGAAAGACCATCTTAAGGCTCCTACAAAAAGACACAGTTTTCTCACCAAAGTAAGTTGGGCTTGTAACAATCAAGCAAAATTTTATCAAAATTCCGATTGCTGGAAAAAAAATTCTCAAAATTGCTGTACCCTGTACGCTTCCAGTTGTACCAGTGTCTTAATTGAATTTGATTCATTATGTTGTAAATACATGTTTTAACATTGTTTCTTTATTCTCGAGGTTGTAATTAAATAGATAACTATAGAGATTTGATTATTTTTGCTCTGAATGCATCGCTGAATCTAATTAAATAGATAACTTTTTTACCTTACATAAAAAAAACTTCCCTTTAAAAGCTATTTTGGCATTTTTTTGGCGAGAATACAAAAGTGGTATCCATTTTCAAAGAGAGGAGATGAAAAAACCACTAGGAAGTCTTTTAGGGTTCGTTTGGTGCATGGAATTAACTTATTCAGAATAGGCCTATTCTAGAGTAAGGACCTATTCTTAGATTAATTAATCCTCAAAATGAAAACTGAAATTATCATCACAAGGAATGTGGAAACATAATTTCATTCTCATCACACATGCTTCAACAAAGACAAATTAAATATGTAGGTAAGATAAAGACCACCAAAAGATATGATTAATCATTGACAATTCATTCTGCATGTAGTGAAGGATGAAAGATCAAGGTTAATATTCAACCAAAATAATAATCCCGAGACATGTCTATCAACACGATTGCTAGTCTGTTAGTGATATAGTTCTCTAATTTAAACACAAGGCTAATTTTAAAGTCCTTGAAGGTGTCCAGTGTCCAGGAGTATAAGGCATTGATTTACAAACATGTTGTACTTCGAATTTGGGGCTCAATGCGTATGCAAAGCATTGATTTCTATGAGCGAAACCCCTCTATGCATACAGTCTCTATATATAAAGTTTTACACATACAAAGGTCACATAGGACAGCATGGAATCCTCGTGATTGTGCTTACCCTAGGAGTAAAAAACTCCATCTTACGTTCTCTCTTAATGGTAGTGGTAAGAGTAGGAGGGTCAATGAGGTGGCTTACTCAACTCTTCTATAAGTACAAATCTATGCTTTCAAATGTCGGTGATCATAACTGAAAGCTTCTGAAATTGAGATTCATACACAAATGTATCTACCAAACCTACTTACTTCAAATTAGCCAACTCATTAAAATGTAATTCTGAATCTTTCTCATCAAACCTTTCAATCATTTGTTGTGTGAAATTGATGCATAGTTAGAATCAAAGTTCACAACCTGATTGGGAACGCTTGTCTCTATAAGATCCTATGGCATGAAATAAAATCCCCTATAGATTGAAATTGTATTGTTGGACTTAAATCTGCAACACGATTGGAAATAAAAATGAACCATTAGAATAAAAATCCACGACATGAAAGAAAATCCTAGTATCATTCGGAAGTATGAAATTCAAAATTAGTGGGTCTATATATAATTGTGGAAGCCTATACTAATCATTCTCTCTTTTTATCCTCGTTTACAGATGTTTTCTTCCCTTCTATCATTTTCCTAGTTATTTTTCGTGTTATTTTTCCTATCACTGACATGTTTCTCTTTGTAATTTTTCTTGGGTTTCTGTGTTTCATTTGATAGAAAATTTCTTCCAGTTTCTATCAGCGTTTATGCTGGCCTGTGTATTCATTTTGTTTTCTGCACACTTTAAGCATGTGTTATGTTTCTTTATCCCCTATATTTGACTATGGTCTTGTACATGGTGGCAGCAAAAGAAGAGAGAGAAAGAGGACGTGGCAATAGACAAGTGTGAACAAGAAGGTATTCTATTTAATTACTATTTTCATGGGTTGAATTTATGTATGATATTTTCTTCATACATTCTGCATTGGCAATATGAAATGGAATTGTTCTACCTTAATTTCATATTTCTTTTAGCTAATGAGAATCCTTAGCTTTGTTCAAATTCTTGTGCTTCGCTGACTGCTCTTTTGTTATGAGTTGTTGAACCAAGTTTGGTGTTAAAGAGATCTGTTCTCATTTGTAATTAATTATTTGTAATTAATTCTATCTATCAATTATCATTTTACTATTCTCCTCACCTAAGCTAAATTTAAGGGGGTTGTTGTGTGCTAATACTTCTTTGGTGGCATTTTAGGTTGCTTGGTAGGTAGGACAACTCTCTTATATATTTACTCTCTCCTACACATCCATTCATCCTCACTAATATATCAATATTCTTCTTTTCTTTGTATTGTGTCTTATTTGTTGTTCCCACTTGTCTAGTGTTCCTAGCAATTCTCACAAGAAATCAATTTCAAATTCATGTATATTAGGTTGCCTTAGATTAGAGGTTACGTATAGATTTAAGCTCTCATACTTGATACAAAGTACAAAACCTCATGTGACCCATGGGAATCAACTTAATGTTGTACAATCTGAATTAACATGCAAACACACAAAGAGACACGCACACACAAAAACACACAGACCCACACATGTGCAGAAACATGCACACATGATATATATATATATATATATATATATATATATATATATATATATATATATATATATATATATTGGACTTTAAAATAATTTTTATATTATGAATACTTCTACTTTGACATAAAAAAATTAATGCATAAGTAGACTCTGATCTTGGATGCAAGCCCAACATATGAGAATAAAAATTAATTTTGATCTATACAAGCACTATATGTGAATGAATATGCGTATATATATATATATATTGGACTTGAAAATAATTTTTATATTATGAATACTTCTACCTTGATCATAAAGAATTTAATGCATAAGTAGACTCTGATCTTGGATGCAAGCCCAACATATGAGAATACAAATTAATTTTGATCTATACAAGCACTATATGTGAATGAATATGCCTTCCACACTAACAAGTAGAATTTGGGTCTGACACGAGCCACCAACTATAGACTATATTTGTACCATATTCTCATCTTTGCAAAAAATAAAAATAAAGTCTAGCTAGTAAGATGATTACAAAATATTATAGAATGGGTGATATGATCTTGAAAGATAATAAAAAAAAAGATAAAAATGAGTTGAAAATGATTATGTATATATGTAGTAGCAAAGTTTTTTTGTTATTTTAATTTGTGATCCTAGATGAATATTCCAACAAGTGTGGTACTTTTTTAATTGCATAAAATCTATTCCTTTATGTTTACACCATGGTGGAGAGGATTGTTATAATGATATGGAATATAGACCTAACTAATCAAAAAAAATACATTGAAGTAGGGGAGAAAGAAACTATTTAATGCTCTAAGATTAATTAAAATGTGAAAGATCTCTTAGACAAAATTGACTCATTTCCAATGGAAAATGAATCTATTATAGATTAGTAGTTGTGGGGGGAAACGAATACATAATTTAAGCCCCTTTTCTATACGAGAATTATGACATGTAATAATAAGAAATATTATATATTGTTATAAATGTCAACTATTGAAATTCTATTACAATACAAACAAAAACGTAGATCATTATTAAGGAAGTGATATTAATGGCCGAGACAATCAATTATTGTATGTCTTCCTAATAGTGGGGATGATAATGATATGAATACTACCTTCATTTCATCCATAGAGACTCAATTCATCATACCATCCATGTATTCTTTTGAAGGTGTTGAAGAAACATACTCCATGATCAAAATCTATAAGACGAGAACAAATTAATTATGTTTTATTGATTTATCTTGACTTGAAATATTATTTGTTGGGTCACACAATTGATCAAAGATAAGAGTATTAGATTATGTACAATAAAAAGTTAAGATAAAAAATAGAGTAGGAAAAATAAAACAATAGGGAAGAAATGTCAATGTAGAGCTTAAAGTAAGGTTTATGGGTAAAATAATACAATAAGTTGTATTGTGTTTATTTCCATAAATTTTACATTAATACCTTATTTAATTAAGAGATACTCATCTATTATTTCAAATAAAACCAATGGCAATTGAAACTCTAGAATGCAAAATGTTCTATTTCTTCATAATTGTCTAGAAGATTCCAGACAATCTTCTTCCTACACTAACTTTTAAATTTTATAAACCAATTTTTCTTAAAAAAAATATAAAATAAAATAGAAGGGAATTTCATGTTCTAATGGATTTGATATTGGATAATAAATTTGGAACCTATCACAACAAGTTTTAACTAAGGTTGTATATAGAGAAATTTTACAACTTTCTACATTTACAAAAAACTTGTGAATTGTATTAGGTGGTCGCTTCTTTGTTTCAATAAAGCATATCACAAAAAAGTATTTGAAAGATTGAAAAATGATTTATATTTATGAGATAGAACCATATGTACTATTGGTAATTAAAGTTACTATGTACAAAATATGGTATTATAAAGACATTATTTTCAATAGATTTATCATCATTTGTCGTGCCATAAAGCAAATTGTTTGATGTTCTAGCCAATTAGATTCTATCAAAAAATCATCTTAATGGTATCTGCACACCATGTAGTGTTCAACAATTAGAGATTACTTTTTGTTATAGAGGAGTTTTAAGACAATATTTGAAACAATTTTTGAGTAAATTGTCGTAATTTGAGACAATATAAAACTTGTGTATTGTCTTTAAGTGAGTGTCTTAAATTATTATTTTAAAAATTGACTTTATATAGAGAATAAAAAATACTTGTATTATTGTCTTTTGAGAGATAATTTTATTGTGTCTATAGAGAATATAACTATAATAAAAAAATATAGTGCCTTTATAGAAACAAATTTGTCTTTAATATCATTTATTATCTTTTTCATTTGACAAAATATTTTTATTAGAGAAAATATCACGTTTGTCTTTCTAGAAATGATATAAAACAACGAATTTAAAAAAAATAACTCACTACTCAAATATATCAATATTGTTAAATATAAATTATAATATCATTGATTAATTCATATTAGGGCACGATAGAATCGAATCACCATTCTCATGCTTATAAAGGATGTGTTATTTCATTAAGTTAACATCTTTTAAACAATAATTATACCCTTAATAATCTTAGGTTTCAAAACACCTTTTCGCTTTAGTAGGAAATTTGAAGTCTAAATAATAGTTGAGAATATGTTTGGTGAAGATAAAGATGATTATTTTTTCAATATAAGCCTCTTTGTAAGCTTAAAAGTTATTTGAATGAAAAATGAAACTAAAACACAAAAAATATTGTGCATGTTTTTATGATCTATTTCTTATTGTGTTTTTACTGTATAAATTATGTTTTGAGATTCTAGTTAGTATAAAATGTTCAATGAATATTTATTTTGGTATTTATTTAAGAGAATTAACACTTATGTATTGTTATGTTATTGTTTGATGTTTGTGCTTCCATCGTCTTAGAACATTTGAGACCTATGTTACACTAAGTATTTTCATGTTATTTTTAGTTAACACCTACGGTACATGACATAAATATAACAAAGTTTTTAATTTAAATAATTATCCATAAATAAATAAAAAATATGTTAATTCTTCGAGATATTAATCATAATTTAACAAATACTGAAAAATATAATAAAAAAAAGTTTTAAACTAGAATGTTGTAGATATATATTATTTAATGAATTAATAAGCATCTATGTGTAGTTATAAGTGAGCAAGAAGGGATTAGATGTGTGGTGTAAGAAGATGACAATTTTACGACCTCATATCTTCTTCAAATTGAATATGTTAGATGTCTTTAGGCAAACTAAAATCTTTGTATCAGCAAAGCTGAAAGGATCTATATTTGGTGTTGTTTATATTTTTCAATGCACAATAATCAAAATTTTTTGTTAGCACTTTATTACTAAGCTTAATTGATGATGCTGATATAATACACAAATTCTTTCTTAGTAGTGTTTTACAATTGATTTCAAGCGATTTTGGTGTAGTTGCAACACAACTTGCAGTAGAGTTTTTTTTACCATTTTCCCGCAAAGTAGAATCTGAATATTATTTTTAGAAATTTCATAGACATGTTTTTACTATTGTATTGCATTTTCATAATAAAAATCAAAGTTGTTTGATGTACAAATTTTAAAATAAAAGTAAAATAGTTATAGGTGACAATAGTTGATATGTTGAAAATTATGCATTAAATTGATGAGAAATTTATTTTGTTCATTATGATTATATGAGCTTGCTCTCCAAAAATTACAAAAGCTCAATTCTCAGATCTCAATATATGATGAAATCATTTTCTGCACTTTTCTAAAAAAACATGTTGAGCATATCTAAGGTGGTTTATAAGACTTGCTAGCGATCATATTTTAATAGATACAATTGTAGTTGTATGCTTCAATAGTTTTACATTAATTAATATAAATTAAAAAATTAAATGGGTATTTGTTCATAGCAAAAAGAATTAATGTACAACTATTAGACTCATAAACTTATATTGTATCTATTAAATTTGATTGATAATTTTTTAAGAAAAAAAATGTAGAAAATAATTATATCATATTTTGAGATTCGAGATCCAAGAATTGAGTTATTGTGTTTTTTGAATAGCAAGCTCGCATATTCATAATGAATAAACTCAATGAATTTATCACCTCTCTAGTGCATGATTTTCAAAAAATTGACCATTTTTACTTATAACCATTTTCTTTTCTTATCTCAAAATATGTGCATCAAACAACTATAATTTTTGGTACAAAAATACAATGAGATTGAAAATAAGTTTAAAATTTTAAATTTTTTTTTGTACTTTATGAAAAAATGGTTAAAAATATCTCTATTGAAATTTGTGATGCAACTCTACTACAATCACTTGAAGTTAGTTTCAAAATACTATTAGACAATTATTTTTATATTCTATTAGTATCATTATCAATTGGATGGATAATAAAGTGTTAACAAGATATTTAAGTTATTATGCATTGAAAAATAGAAACAACACTCAATATGGATCTTTTCAGTTTGTTGATACAAAAGTTTTGTGTTGTATAAGAACATGCAAAATATTCAATTTGGGAGAGGTATTGGGTCACAAAATTGTCATTTTCTTACACTATATGTTCTCTACTTCTAATTTTTTTTTGTTTGCCCATAATCTTACATAGATGCTTGTGAATTTATTTTAATGCCTATTTATAAGATTTCAATTTAAAGCGTTTTCTATCATATTTTTCAGTATTTTGTTGAATTATGATTTTGGAAAATTGACAAATTTTGTATTTACTTGTGAATAATGATTCAAATTAGAAATTTTTTAGATTCATGTATTGCAAATGCAAGAGTTAATCACCAATAATAAGATACTAGTTTATGAGAATACTTTATGTAACATATGTCTCAAATGTTCTAAGGAGGTGGTTGCACCATGATCAAGTGAAAACATAGCAATACATGCGTGTTAATTATTTGAATTAAGCACTTAGATAAAAACATAGCAATACATGAGTGTTAATTATCTGAATTAAGTACTTAGATAAATATTCACTAAACAATTTATTCTAGCTAAAATATCAAAACATAATTTATGTAGTGGAAACACAATAGAAAATATATTATAAAAACATGGACAATTTTTTAATGCTTCAATTGAACTTTTCATTCAAATAACTTTTCATTTGAAAAATGAACTATTTTTTTGTCTTCACTATAAATGTTTTGAACAATTGTTCAGGGTAAAAACTCACTAGTAAATCGAAGAGTGTTTAGAGATCCAAGATTCAAAAGAGTATATTTGGTTTTTAAAGGGTGTTAGCTCAATGGAAGATCACTCGTTTTATAAGCAAGAGCATGGTCGTTCGATTCTATTGTGCCTTAATATAAATTAATCACTACTATTGTAGTTTATATTTAATATATTGATTTATTTTAATAGTGAGCTATTTTTTAAAATTTATTATTTTATGTTAACTTTAAAAAGACAAATGTGATATTCTTCTTAGTGATATTTGTGTTGTCTTAAGAAAGACAATAAGAGGGATAAAAGACATGTTTTTATAGGGATTTTTTTAAAATTATAACAATAGTATCTATAGAGACAAAAGAAAATTGTCTCTTAAGTGATGATAATAATATTGATATTTTTATTAGTTTTATAAAAAGATTTTTTTAAGATAATAATTTAAGACATTCGTTTAAAAATAATATTTAATACAATACACAAGTTTTATTTTGTCTCACATTAAGACAATTTATTAAAAAGTTGTCTCAAATATTATTTAAAAAACCCCTTCTATTATGTAATCCTTATTTACATTACTAAAATAGTAGCTTGTAATTGCAAATCAATACAAATTGTGCATATATCATAAGAATGATTTTGATGAGATTTGGTTAGGAAGTATACAATATGATTTGATTAATGATAATGCCATAAGTGGTATTGAATCTACTAAATCAAATCTCTTTAAAATATCATATTTTGTTATAGGAAGAACTTAAAAAAAAATATATATTACAAACAATTCTATCTCATTGGATGGTATCATTCCTCAATCTAGTGACTACCTTATGGTGATGATTCAATGAAACAAATGAGTGACTACCTAATATGATTTGTGATTTTAATGTTATTCTAAATGGTAGTTGAATTTCTCAATATACTATAACGTTGGATCATTTTTTTTTGTGAAAAGGTTATGCTTTTAACATCCAATCCTAAATTGTAGAGAGAAGTATCGATTAACATAGAAAATTCATCCACATTTTTGTGAGATTATTAACAAAATATGGTTTTTTAGATATCCTAAGAATGATTTGGATCGGATTTGGTTAGTAAGTACACAAGGTGATTTGATTAATGACAATACCATAAGTAATGTTGTATCTAATGAATCAAATCTCTTTGAAATGTCATATTTTAGATTATGGGAAGAACTTCAATGAAAATCAGTACAAAGGAATCTATCTCATATGAGAGTATCATTACTCAATCTAGTGACTATATTATTGTGTTATGATTCAATCAAACAAATAAGTGACCACCTAATATGATTCATGATTTTAATTTCATTCTATATGGTAGCCTAATTTTTTCATTATACTATAACATTGGACCAAGTTTTGTTGTGAAAAGGTTATGCTTCTATCATCCAATCCAAAACTACCGAGAGAAGTATTGATTAACATAGAAAATTCATCTATATTTTTTAAAAATTATTAACAAAAATATGGTTTTCTATGAATTTTTTTATATGATAATAAGTATAGAATGAAGACTATCTAGAATCATCCATAGACTTGAAGGAAACTATAACATATTAGTTTTGATAGGTTAGATTTCTATTGACTATAAATTAGAAATTAAACGTGTATATGTTGATTGCACAAAGAATTAATGTAGAATGTATGTGGTTATACACAATACAAAATAGAGATTTCACTCAACCATAAACCTTATTCTAGTCTTTTTAAAATTTAAATATTTTCTACTCGCTATATTATCTCATTTTCTAATTTTTCGATTTTGGGCAGTTTGAATTAATTAATACTCTTGGATCATTGTAATGGGTAAAATAATGATATAATGGACCAATTAAGTCATGCATGGACAATACAGTAGAGAAAAACTCAAAGGATGAAAATAAAGTGATATATAGAAAAACATTGTTGTTAATTAACTTGATCCAAGAGATGACGATCACTTTCTTAATAATGACATTTATTTTGCCCGTGGTGTAATAATATCTCAATAATTGGTATCTATAACTAAATCCAAATTTGGTTTTGATTTTAGACCATCATAGTTATCATATAAACTAGAGGTATAAATAATACATTTTAAACCCTTCACGAAAGTTAATTGATATATATTACGTTTCCCATTGGCAAAAATATGAAGCTATTTTAGTGGATGTTCCACTTATTGATTAAAGCAAGTAGGTGGAATATAAGTCCTCCCTTCGTTCAATATATTATTGGTCACTAGGTAAGTGCATATTGTTTTTGAACAAATATAAGTACAAGGTTTCCTAAACAAAATTAATGTTATTTTTATGTAACCCATTGGGGTTCATTATCTTTGGCTATGGTGGATAGGAGTGCTATATTAATGATATGGAACATACACCTAACTAATGAGCAAAAAGTCATTGAAGCAAGGGAGGTAGGAACTATTCTACATGTTAAGTTTCATGAAAATGTGAAAGGACCATTGTGATCAATATCTTAGGACAAGTTGAGGAATTAATTTCTGCATCATTCTCTTGGGTGTGTGTGTTTTATTAATTTATCTTGACTTCAAATATTATTTTTTGAAGTTGAATGACTCACAATGGGCCCACCAAGAATCAAGTCTTGCTGAGTGTAAGACTCTGACATCATAAGGGCTGAAGCCGAGATTGTGCCTCGGGCGAATTTGGTGGCATGGATGCCCCTCAGTCCTTGGCTTTAATCCGAAGAGGTTTCAGGCACAAGTGGGCCCGTATCGGGTTCCTAAATCGTCTTTGTGGTGGCCTTCGTCGGTTGGGCTGCCTCATAGGTCTGAACCCTCCACAATAAAAATATTATTCTTTGGGTCAAATATTGACCGAAGCATAGTTTATTAATTTATTAAAAAAAATTAGTGTAGTGAAAAATAAAACAATAGACAAGAGACATCAATGTAGAGCATAAAGTAAGCTTTATGGATAAAATAATACTATAATTTGTATTGCATGTATTTTCATATATTTTACATTACTACTTTGTTCAATTAACAAGTACTCTTTTACTATTTGAAATGAAACCAATAATTGAAACTCTAGAATGCAAGATGTTTTATTTATTATAATTGTTTAGAAGATTCTAAACAATCTCCTTCCTACCCTAACTTTGAAAATTTAAAATTTTATTACACAATTTTACTTTAAAAAAGAAGAATTTCTATTAAATGTGATGCAGGAGGATCTAAAAAAAATCTGGTTAAGTTTCTATCATTGATGTCTGTGGTTCGGTTGTTCTTCCTTTACAGACTGTGAGTTCCTAAGGTGTTTCAGCAGAGACGTGTCTAGTCCCCATGGCTTTCGTTTTTCTAGAATGGCTGGCATTGTTGCTCACTCTCATTGCCATGTGTTTGATTTGTGTTAGGATGGATGCTCCTTTTTGAATGTAACTGTAGTGATTCTTTGTCTTATATATAGTTTGAACGTGTCGCCTCTTCTTTGCAGCAGGATATCTGATCATCAATCATGAGGACTGTTGTTTGCCTGTGTTTATTCTTTTCCACCTTAAGCTCAGTCTGTAACTGTCAAATGCTAGCTCCTTCAAATTGAGGTGGTTTTATTTCAACCAAGATGCTTGTTGTGTCGACTGATGTCTCCTATGTCAGTTACCGTTTCTGGAACACATCATCTTTGGCATATGCGACTAGTTACTTTGAAATAATACTAAGCATGTCTGTCATTTTTTGTGGCATGAAGAGAAGTGCAAACGTTCTTGTGTTTTTCGTGTGTACAAAAGGTGTGCAGTTGTTGATTCTTCAGTAATGCGATAACAAGAACTTTTTGTTTTGGAGCATTTTTTTCAATCAAGTAGATTGAGTGTTGAAGATGTAGTGTCCTGTCACATGAACAACTTGATTTCGCATCACTGCAGGTCGTGTCTTATACACAGGTGTATCGTTTTTATACAGAGTTTTTTAACTGCAGGTCGCGTTTCTTCACAGGTGTCACGTCTCGTTTCTTGGGTAGCATCATCGAATGTAAGCGATTCTTTGAAGAGTATCAAAAAATGGCACATCAAACAATTTCAAAAAAACATGGTAGGTATGTAGGAGTGTGTGTAACAAAACAAGAAGGTTCTCCTCAATGTGTTGAGGTGTTGCGCAAGACTTAGTATATAAAATAAATGTCCCATTTGACAGGGTTTTTTTAAAAAATGAAAGTGAGGGTGTGATAAACAAAACTAGACAGTGAGCCTACGTTTTTGAATACCTGATATGAGGAACAGTTTGGATGGTTCGTAGAGATATGAAGAGCTCGTGAAAAAGATGAGTTAGTGTGTGAGGATTGTGGTTCAAAGATGCAACCAGGAAATGTAACCTGCGATCAATATTAGTTATGATTATTAAAAATTAAGGTGAGACACACTACATTTCAAGTGTGTAGCCTTCGTTTTCAAAATGTATGGTGTTGTGGTTTATGAATATGTAGAGTTAAAATGGGGAGTGCAATAGCCTTGAATATATACTTGAAGGCATATTGAACAAGATATCAAAGGAGAAGTGTTAAATATCTAATTAAAACTGTGACTACAATGTTTTCATAGACATACATAAAAATCTTACAAGTATTTTGTTGTAGTCATTGTAACTTACAATAAGGATATTTTTTAGCAGCAACATGAACTAGGAGCATGTATTAGATTGTTTCCAAATTCTTGTATGCCAATAAAGAACTGATGTTTTCAAAGTCAATTTTTGGATATGAGCTTCAATTAAGGAAGTTTGCAAATCTTTGAGCATCTTTACGTTTTTGTGAAGACAAAGAACTTACATTTGTTCTGTATTTCTCATATCAATTTTAAAGGGAAGGTTGTAGCCTTTTGAGACAGGTTGGAGCATGTTTAGCAAAGTGTATGTGAAGAGTTGTAGCTCTTAGATGTAAAGGGTTGTAGCCCATTTGATTAGTGAAGCTGTAGTTTTTTACCCATCTTGGGTTTTTCATGAGAAAAATTGTCTTGTCTCTTTTTCATGTTTTCGTACCTTCTGGTTTTATTGATGTTCATTGGTTTTGTAAAATAATGATTCACCCCCTCCCCGTCAACATTTTTCAGTTTTTCAATTGGTATTAGAGCAGGTCACTCTCTTCTCGTGCTTAAAAGCTTGAGAGTTCAATTTTTGAGCAAATCATGTGTGCCTTAGAAGGTCTTGCTATGAATCGTGGTCCTCTATTTGATGGGAATAACTATATGCCTTTTGGAGTGTTCGCATGAAGACTTATATCACGTCTTTAGGTTGTGATGTCTATCTCAGTCTTGTCAATGACTATACTATTCCAGCTCAACCTCCTGCGGATGTTGATGGTAAAAAGAATTTGAGAATAATGCCAAGGCTATGAATGCTATTCTGTGTGGTCTAACCGAATCTGAATTTGTAAAATTCATGCACTGTACTACAACAAAAGAAGTTTGGGACAAATTGCATAATGCATATCATGGTGATGACAAAGTTAGGAAGGCAAAAGTTCAAACTCATCGGGTTGTCTCTGAAAGTCTTCGTATAAAGGAAGATGAGGATAGTGTTGCTTACTTTCTTCGTGTTGATGAGGTTTTCAATGATCTAAAGGGTTTGGGAGAAAATGTAGAAGAGAAAACAGTGGTTTAGAAAATTATGTGTTCTCTTCCCATGAGGCTTGATGCTAAAGTTTCAGTTGTTGAAGAAATGTCAGATTTGGATACTCTTACAGTTGATAAATTGTATGGTATTTTGACTTCCTATGAGATGAGGACCACCATTGATGAGACTTCCAAAAATAAATCAGCTTTCAAGGTCTCTAAAAGAAGTAAAGACAAGGAGAAAAAACACAGTGAAAGTTTGGATGAAGATTCTAATGAGGAAATTGCATGCCTTGTTAGAAGGTTGAAGAAGGGTCTTAACAAAAGTAAAGGCAAACTTGGTTTGAAGTGTTTCAATTGTGGGAAACTCGGTCACTTTGCCTCAAAGTGCCCTTTTGATAAAGAAGATGACAACCAAGATGAAAAAGACTCCAAATCCAAGAAGACTAGGAGATTTGCCAAGAGAAAATGGAAATTTGAGAAAGGCAAAAAGGTGTTGTTTTCAAAAGATGGCAGCGATGATTCTTCAAGCAGTGAAATTGATTCTCGAATAGAGGAAGTTATGTTCATGGTTGTTGATGACTTAAGCTCCGAGGAAAATGATGATGTAGAAGATGATGAAGTGGACCTTGAACTTGAATTAATTGCAGCACTAGCTGAGATTAAGAAGTTGAAAAAGAAGAATCAAAGTCTTGTGGATCTTCTACAAGTTGAAAGTGTGGAAAAGTTAAAAATTGCAACGTCTCTTAAGGTTGAAACACAACTAGTTGATTCTAAAATCTTGAATGAGGAAGCTAAGAAAGTTCGTGAGAATCTTGAAAATCAGATTAAGCTAAAAGATGAAAATATTGCCAAGCTAGAAGATGAAATTGTTACTCTCAAAAACATAGATAAAGATTCTATGTTTTCAAGTGAAGAAGTGTCTTTCAAAAGTGGCAGCGTATCCTTGGATGATGTTCATGGCTCTCAAAGACCCCTACCAAAGACGAGAGGATTTGGCATGCAACTTGAATAAAACTCTTCACCACAGGAAGTGGTCAGCCCGCATTAAACAAGGTGAACAAACTTTTTTTTTATGGTTACTGTTTTTCATGCAACTACTTTGGACATAGAGTTGTGGATTGTAGAGCTACTCCCATAAAGAATTATTTTGAGTTTGAAAGAAATGTCTTTGGGAAGTATTTAATCTGTTACAGGTGTAACAAGTTTGGCCATACTTCAAGATTTTGCAACAGTTATAGTGCAGATTTGTCTTACAATGTTGAACCAAAAAGAAAGACAAAAATGTAATTGGTACAAAATGGGTGTTCTACAATAAGGTAAATGAAGAAGGAAAGATCATTAGAAACAAGGCCTGTTTAGTTTGTAAAGGGTATTCTCGAATTGAAGGTGTTGATTTTGGTGAGACCTTTGCACCTATTACAAGATTAGAAGCAATTAGAATTTTTCTAGATTTTGCTTCCTTTAAAGGTTTTAAAGTCTTTCAAATGGATGTAAAATATGCCTTTCTAACTGGGGATTTGATTGAAGAAATTTATGTTGAACAACTGGAAGGCCTTACTACTAAAAATCTGGATTATGTTTGCAAGCTGAAAAAGGCTCTTTATGGACTCAAACAAGCTCCTAGAGCTGGGTATGACAGGTTGGATAATTATTTGCAGTAGTAAGGCTTCAAAAATGGATATGTTTACATCAATTTATATGTCAAGGAGGAAGGTAACATCATTCTCATTGGTGTGGTTTATGTTGATGATCTGATTTTTGGTAGTGACAATGTCAAAATGACCAAGGAATTTGTTGGTTGCATGAAAAATAATTTGAAATGTCTATGATGGGTGAATTGACTTACTTTCTTGGGCTACAAATTAGTCAATCTTCTGATGTTATTTTCATTTCCCAAGCTAAGTATGTTAGAGAGCTACTTAAAAGATTCAAAATGGAAAATTGCAATCTGTTTAGCACTCCTATGGAAACTAGATGTAAACTAAGTAAGGATGATGTATCTGTTACAAGCAGTAGTTGTCGTTGCACCAAAAGATTGACCTGTTAATGCCTGATACAACCACTAGACTTATAGAAGACACAAGAGGCGGTTAAATGATGTCGCGAACCCTGCGAGGGACGCTGGCCCACTGCCAACAATCCCCCTCCCAGCGTCACTCGCCGTGGCCTGTATGGATTCGAACCTGTGACCAAGCTCTGATACCACTTGTTATAAGTAGTAGTTGTCGTTGCACCAAAAGATCGACCTGTTAATGCCTGATACAACCACTAGACTTATAGAAGACACAGGAGGCGGTTAAGCCATGTCGCGAACCCTGCGAGGGATGTCGGCCCACTGCCAACAGTATCTCCTTCTGTTGATCAAACTTTTTACAAATCCATGGTAGGAAGTTTGTTGTTTGTTACAACCACTAGACCAGATATTATGCAGGCTGTTGGTTATGTCGCTAAGTTTCAAGTGTCACCCAAGCAAACACATGTTCAAGCTGTTAAAAGAATTTTTAAGTATCTAAAAGGTACTGTTGATTTTGGTCTTTGGTTTTCAAAGAGTTCTGATTTCTCTCTTACAGCCTATACAGATGCAGATTGGGGTGGCTCCGTGGATGATAAGAAAAGTACTAGTGGGTGTGCTTTCTTCTTAGGTGGCTGTTTGGTATCATGGCTCAGCAAGAAACAGTCTTGTACATCACTCTCTACTGCTGAAGCTGAATACATTGCAACAGTTTCATGTTGCACTCGGGTAATTTGGATGAAGAACACTTTATGTGATTACAAACTTGAGTTTACTGATCCTATATGCATTTTCTGTGACAACACTAGTGCCATTGATATCTCTCAAAATCTAGTAATGTATTCTTGCACCAAACACATTCCAATTAAGTTTCATTATTTGAAGGAGCAAGTTGCTAACAATATAGTCAAGCTAAACTATGTTTGTTGAAAAGAACAAGTTGCTGATGTTTTTACTAAACCGTTACCCCGAGAACGCTTTAAGTATCTTCAAAGCAACTTGGTGTTCTACTACCTCACCGAAAGGTGTGTTTTCAGTAGGTGGGCTTCATTGCTATATCATTTGGATTGCATTTGTATTTCAGTTTCATGATCATTGATGTCAAAGGGGGAGTAGATCTTCAGGGGGAGTTGCTTCAGTTGGTTCAGCTATTCAGGGGGAGTTGTTTCAGCGGGTTCTACTTGTTGAAATTGCCATCAATGACAAAAAGGGGGAGATTGTTAGTTAAGTTTCTGTCATTGATGTATGTGGTTCAATTGTTCTTCCTTTGCAGACCGTGAGTTCCTAAGGTGTTTCAGCAGAGACATGTGTCCAGTCCCCATGGCTTTCATTTTTCTAGAATGGCTGGCATTGTTGCTCAATCTCATTGCCATGTGTTTGATTTGTGTCAGGATGGATGCTCCTTTTTTAATGTAATCGCAGTGATTCTTTGTCTTATATATAGTTTGAAGGTGTCACCTCTTCTTTGTAGCAGGATATCTAATCATCAATCATGAGGACTATTGTTTGCCTGTTTTTATTCTTTTCCACCTTAAGCTCAGTCTATAATTGTCGAATGCTGGCTCCTTCAAATTGAGGCGGTTTTATTTCAACCAAGATGCTTTTTGTGTCGACTGGTGTCTCCTATGTCAGTTACCGTTTCTGGAATGCATCATCTTTGGCATATGCGACCAACTTCTCTGAAATAATGCTTAAGCATGTCTGTCATTTTTTGTGGCATGAAGAGAAGTGCAAACGTTCTTTTGTTTGTTGTGTGTAAAAAAGGTGTGTAGTCATTGTTACTTCAATAATGCGATATCAAGAACTTTTTGTTTTGGAGCATTTTTTCAATCAAGTAGATTGAGTGTCGAAGATGTAGTGTTGGTCACATGAACTACTTGATTTCGCATCACTGCAGGTCATGTCTTATGCACAGGTGTGTTGTTTTTATACAGAGTATTGTAATTGCAGGTCGCATTTTCTCACAGGTGTCGTGTTTCGTTTCTTGGGTAGCATCATCAAATGTAAGCGGTTCTTTACAGAGTACCAAAATATGGCATATCAAACAGTTTCAAAAAAGCACGGTAGGTATGTAGGAGTGTGCGTAACAAAACAAGAAGGTTCTCCTCAATGTGTTGAGGTGTTGCGCAAGACTTAGTATAAAAAAACATCCCATTTGATACGATTTTTTTAAATGAAAGTGAGGGTGTGATAAACAAAACTAGACAGTGAGCCTGCGTTTTTGAATACCCGATATGAGGAACAGTTTGGATGGTGCATAGAGATATGAAGAGCCCGTGAAAAGACGAGTTAGTGTGTGAGGACTGTGGTTCGAAGATGCAACCAAGTAATGTAACATGCGATCAATATTAGTTGTGATTATTAAAAATTAAGGTGAGACACGCTACATTTCAAGTGTGCAGCCTTCGGTTTCAAATGTACTGAGTTGTGGTTTATAAATATTCAGAGTTAAAATGGGGAGTGCAGTAGCCTTGAATATATACTTGAAGGCATATCGAACAAGATATCAAAGGAGAAGTGTTGAATATCTAATTGAAACTGTGACTACATTGTTTTCATAGACACATAAAAATCTTACAAGTATTTTGTTGCAGTCAGTGTAATTTATAGCAAGGATATTTTTTTAGCAGCAGCATGAACTAGGAGCATGT
This sequence comes from Chamaecyparis obtusa, assembly GCA_027943335.1. Classification (NCBI taxonomy): domain Eukaryota; kingdom Viridiplantae; phylum Streptophyta; class Pinopsida; order Cupressales; family Cupressaceae; genus Chamaecyparis; species Chamaecyparis obtusa. The sequence continues at coordinate 352,470 of BSBK01008352.1, read as the reverse complement.
ATTAGATCGTTTCTAGATTCTTCTATGCTAATGAAGAACTAAAGTTTTCAAAGTCAGTTTCTGGATATGAGCTTCAGTTAAGGAAGTATGCAAATCTTTGAGCGTCTTTACGTTTTTGTGAAGACAAAGAACTTACATTTGTTCTGTATTGCTCATATCAATTTTAAAGGGAAGGTTGTAGCCTTTCGAGACAGGTTGGAGCCTATTCAGCAAAGTGTATGTGAAGAGTTGCAGCTCTTAGATGTAAAGGGTTGTAGCCCATTTGGTTAGTGAAGCCATGGTTTTTAACCCATCTTGGGTTTTCCACGAGAGAAATGTTGTCTTGTCTCCTTTTCATGCGTTCGTACCTTCTCATTTTATTGATGTTCATTGGTTTCGTAAAATAACAATTCACCCCCTCCCCCTCTTAGCATTTTTTGGTTTTTCAAAGAGTTCATGCGAGTTAAACAAGATGTAGCACTAAGCAGATACAATTGGGTGCATTTTTTATTTGATCAGCAGATAAAAGACCATTGTTTGTGAGCAGATAGAGGTTAGACTAAAAGTATTGTAGAGCGGACCGATTTGGTGGAGGTTGATCAGGCCTATCAAAATTCTAATCTTTAGATTTTTGAATGGTTGCTTGTTATCAATTGTAATAATAGGAGACTTAAGGGATTGTTCGAATGTGTTGTTATTGTATTGCATTTCTTGGAGCTTCCTGACCCGCTGATTGTGTTGTTGTAGAAATGCATATTTTTCTGTTCTAGTTCTTGTTGCTTTTGGAACATGAAGTCTTTTGTGGGTTTAAAGGTATGTCCAAGGTGTAGGAGGCTGAGTGTGGCCCCATCAATTGGTATTAGAGCCAAAGGTTTTGAGTATAGAAGAAGAGCATTGTACATGAGGCAACTTATGCCTGGAGCTACGACTGAGGATTGTTGAAGGGTGAAGAAGCAGTGAGAAACAATCTATTCTATGAGAATAATATTGATTGTCCTCCAGTAGAGATGAAGTTGGGTAGAAGGTGTGCGCACTTTTTCCATTTTGAGGAAGTGCGTAGGAAAAGTCTTGGAGAGGCACTTACAAAATTCTATTGGGTAGATAATAGTAGCAGGAGTTTTGATGTAGGGTGAACCTATAATTGCATAGAACATTAGTTTTAAATTATTTGTGGTTATAGATCCCAAGTGGGTCACAATTTTCTAGCAAACTATTTTGGAGATAAGAGTGTTTGTTGATGGAGGAAAGAAAGGAGAAGCAAGGTTTGTGATTGGTTGGGTTTTGACGATCTGTGTGTCAGAAAAGGGGAGAAAGAAGAGATGTATGGCTGCATTAGAGAGGGAAGCATAAAATTTGAGGCAAGAAGTACAAGATGCCTTGGAGGAGATAAAATAGGAGATGAGAATAGGAATATTTGTAGCAGTGGAGAAATGTCTTTTGGAGGATGTGGGTGCAACAGATGAGCATTAGGTTGAGATAGAGTGTTCAATGATACATGAAGAACTTGATGGAAAGTGATAGTTTCATAAGGAGGAGATCAACAGGACTAAACTTTTGTTTAATGCAGCACATAAAGTTGTAGCAGCGGTAGCTAAAGAATTGATTGTAAAGAAAAGGGAGAGCATGGTAATGGTGGACCATAAGTTTGTGGATGAAAGCAAAGAAGGTGATGCAGGAGAAAACACTTTCGACAGTGAGGTAGTGGAAGAGGAAGACTTGGGGCACAATGTGTGGAAAGAGTATAGGATTTGGATGGAGAAACATGAAGCTGTGAAGACAGGAGACAATAAAGAATGTAGAAATGAACATTGTAGCTATTGATGAAGAAGTTATACAAGAAGAGGTATGTTTCATGGTATTTCATGAGGAGATTATTTTGCAGTCATTGCCAAGCTAAATGTTATGAAATCTGAAACAAGTTATGAAGTAGTAAATGCAAATTGTGGTAAAGGAATAGTGGATTATGATGTGAATGGTGAATTTGAAAATGATTCATTATTGAAGAAATTGGCTACCACATAAGCATGGTTGGAACACATAATTGCTAAAGACGTAGAAAGTGAAAACAAAGCTATAAGTGCAGATTTATATAAAGATGTGAAAGATTTTGGAAGGCAGATGGACAAGGTAAATACATTTAAAGACTGGGAAATCATTTGTATCAATATGTGGGCAAATAGATTTTGGAGAGAAATGGTATACATGGAGTATAAATTGATATATGGAGAAAATTTGATTGCACAACGATGTTGGCAAAGCACAATGGTTGTTCTAGACCAATGTTGGAAAAAAGAGGAAGAAAAGAATGGAGGGTAAGAGTTGTTTATTGTTACTCTCATGTGCAAGAGAACATGATTTCTTTAGTCTCCTAAAACATTAATATTAGAGAAAAAAAAAGTTTCTTGTTTACTGATTGCAGTTTTTCAAAGTTGGTTATGGAATCAATTTTGGGACTAGTTTTGGACAGTGAGAAACCAATTTGGAAGGGAAACCAATGAAATGAGTAGGAGCAAAATAGGCAAAGGAGTTGGCTGAGCAGATTAAAAAGGGTTGTTCCTTGTTGAAGAAGGCAGGGGGAAGAGGCTTGTTAGAGACAATACCGAACCCATGGGAAGGGATAGAGATGTTGCGCGAAGAATTGGCTGATGTGCAAGCACAAAGAAGAGAAAACCTTTTGGGATAAGAAAAGAGAGTGATGGTCAAGGGAAGAGACACAAGGAATAGAGTGCAGTTAGGGATTATGAAGGTTGTGAGGAGACAGAGGCTAGGCTGAAAATATTGTAGAGCAGACCGATTTGGTGGAGGCTAATTAGGCCTATCAAAGTTCTTGTCTTCAAATTTTTACATGGTCCCTTGTTATCAATTGTAATAAGATGAGACATTGTTGGAATGCTCTATTATTTGATCTTGTTTCTTGGAATTTATGTTGCCCATGATATGTTGTAGAAATGCATCTATTTTTTTGTTCTACTCGTTATTTTTAGTACAGGAAGTTTGTTATGGGTTTAACCTTTAAAGGTTTCTCTAAGGCATACCTGAGGGCGAGTTTGCCTCCATCAAAATTGAGGTAAATTTTTGTCATGATGGACTCTTCTCTAGAATCTTCCATAGATCTAGTAGAAAGTTTAACATTTCAGATTTGCGAGTTAAGGTTTTCGATTAATTGTAAAAATAATAATTAAATGGGTATATGTGGATGACATGAAGAATTAATTTAAACTACATGGGGTTATACACGATATAGATAAGATCTTTGTTTCAACCATAAGCCTTATTCTGTGCTCTTTTTTAATATTTCTCACTAGCTATACTATTTAATTTTTAATTTTTCAATTTTGGGCAGTTTGAATTAAATAATAGACTCTTGTGTCAATTTAGTGGGTAAAATAATGATATTTTAGAACAAGAGTAGGTAAGGGAAAACACCCATATCTAAGAGATGATCCAGAAATAAATCTTCCATTTTAGCACAACACGTTAACTAGAGTATGTTTCCCCAACACCAGTAAAATCATACATGGACAACATAATGGGAAAATTTCTAAGGATGAAAAGAAATTGATATTTTATCATTATCACTTCCATTGTCCACAATACTATTGTTAGTTGACATGGTCCTCGCCATGATGATCACTTTCTTAATAATGACATTTTATTTTCTCTATGGTACAAAAATATTATATTTTGTTTACTATTGGTGAAAACATGAAGCTTTTTGAGTGAATGTCACACATCTTGATTAAAGTAAGTAGGGAGAATTCAATTCCTCCCTTGGTTCAATGTATTATTCTTTACTAGTTCAGTCCATATTGTGCATATCATTATTGAAAAAATAAAAGCACAAGCTTCCATTAAAAAAATGTTAATATCATTGTTTTTTTAAAAAATCGACAACATAACAAGGGTGTTGACCCATACAAAACCACAACCCAAAAGCGTCAAAAGAGATCAACAACACAATAACAGAGTTGTTGGTTGTTATAAATATAGGCCAAGAATGGCACACTAACAAAAAACTTAACAACCCATCTCAAGAGTGGGTAGACGACTCACATCGTGGGGAGGTGAATGAAAGGATAAAGAAGTGTTTTTTCTGCACCGTCAGACAATTGTTCAAGAGATACTATCACTAAGATCCCCACCACATGGGGGTATTGGTGAAACCCCGTTAGAAAGATTGTTAGCACAAGGGGCAAAGTGCTAAGAAGGTTGCACCTCATTAGCCAGATATTGGATCAAAGTAGGAGCAATAGATGGAGAAGGGTCCACACATCCAGAGAAGGTTGCAACAATAGTAAGAGGAGGCATAGGGGTTGTAGAGGCTAGATTCGTAGCATGAGCATCATCAAGATCTGCAACATGAGAATCATCCCCAGGGCAGTCGTCACCAGTCAGTGATGTGTCATCATTGTTAGAGGAAGAAGAAGCCAAGACAGTCAAATGTTCATCATTAGCATCCTTCCACCAAGTGGCAGTGCCCTTACGTTGCAAGAGAGAACAATCAATTGCCAAGTGACAAGTAGAGAAGCATTGGTGACACTAAAATAGGAGGCCCTCATAATCCACCGATTGAGTCCACAACCTAGCCCCCACCATGAGAACCGCATCTTTAGGGAAGGGTGTGGAGTTATCAATGTCAACCAAGATACATGCAGAGGTAGAAAGATACATAGCATCTATGGTATCATCTATCTTTAAAAAATGACCAATACAATTGTTATGAAACCCAATGGGGTTCATTATCTTAGACTATGGTGGATAGGAGTACTATAATGGTATGGAATATACACCTAAGTAATGAGCGAAAATATATTGACGTAGGAGAGAAAGGAACTCAACATGCTAAGGTTTTGATCAAAATGTGAAAGGACGTCTATGATCAATATCTTATGACAAGATAAGAAATTATTTTCTACATCATTCTCTTGGCTATATGTATGTTTTATTAATTTATATTTACATAAAATATTTTTTTAATTTCTACATCATTCTCTTAGGTAAGGGAGTAGCAAGAACAACTATTTCAACAACTGGTCAAATTTAGGTGTCAACAATGCTATATTTATAAAAGAATAAAGGGCTTACAGTCGGCTTAACATTTTGCTATTCCAAACATGGCTAATGGAATGTATTAGATTATATGTTCTCGTTTGTGTTAATGTTATAGCTTCGGTCAGATCAATTTATCTCAATAATGAACGTACTAAGTTGATATAATAAATATTATATTATATTGTTGATTTAATTAAGTTCATATATATATATATATATATATATATATATATATATATATATATATTATTATCATCATGATAATACATTAGTAAGTATTATTATTAAATATGAATTAAGAAGAGACACGTCTTTATGGGAGACATGCCTCTTCATATCATACACATATTCATTGCAAGAGTGACTTGAAACACACAGAAAAATAGTAAGTGCTATTACAAGTTACATTAGATTTAAACTTTAACATGGTATCAGAGCCAGGTTCCTTTGAACAAAACTTTACCGCTTAAGAGATGATCTTTAAAAAAAGGGGACGAGGAACATTTTTTTTAAAAGGAAGTTATTAATATAATGAAGACTCAAACAACATAGATTATACTATCACAACAATGGAGGTGGAAACACTGGATAAGAGCCGCAACCCACACATAGATTCAACATGCTTCCAAGGAAAGCATTGTAGTGTATTGGCGATGCCAAGAATTCCTTTCATGACTGGATACAAGACTAACATCAATTATGCATAGGGTCTCTTGTGTATGTGATGGCCATGTAATCCACAGATTGTATAGTTTAGTTAGTAATCATTGAAAGGAATGAACTTGTATAAGGTTGGTGACATCCATTTTTCAGGAATTTCCTAATACGATGACCACCAAGGATTCACATTTAGAAAATATGGCGAGAATACTCCAACAATAAAAACGTTTATGATAGAATATGTTGGGGTTGGAATTATACTTAGGTGACAAGTGTTGCACCGAATAAGTATCACCACTAATCAAGAGAGTATGAATCGAAGGATGTTGACCATGAAATAGTATACCAATACTCAAATGACTTATGAGGTGGCCTGGCCATTGACTGCAATGAATTTATAGCGAGGAGATAAATATAATATTATTCAGCGCATCCATAGAAGGAAATCTATTTTTGATGATCCATAGCATATTCGGGAGCCCTTCAAACTTAGCATATATCTCACCTTTCCTAGAGTCATCCTTGGTGGTGAACAATATTATTTACTTATGTGGTTGTAGGTTTCTGGTGATTATTATAACAATAATGGTTGAATAATACCTTATATATATGCCTTCATTAATTACTGGCATATGGAACCCTTCCACCATCGAAGATTCTAAAATACTTGACTCAGAAAGACGACATATTCACTGTATTTGAATTCATGTGGTTGGAGACACATGGATATATATATCATCACATAAATGGATGAGATTATTGATCAATGTCAAAAATCACAGGAAATATTAGTGGTCAGTGATTATTCTCAGCGTGGCATGCTCAGACAAAGAAAGGAGCAATAAATGTGGTCAGGGTACATTCATAACGGATATTATGAAGAGGCTTGGAGACTATTGAGGGAAATGACGTGGGAAGGAGTCAGGCCAAATCAGTTCACATTGAATAGTATTATTATAACGTACTCTAGTCTCGCCATTTTTAGTGGGAAGCAAGTTTAGGACTATGTTATAAAGAGCGTATTTGAGTCAGATGTGAGCGTGGGCAATACAATTATTGATATGTATGAGAAATACAATACAATAGAGGATGCACACTGAGTGTTTAACAAGATGCCTCAATGAAATTTGATCGCTTGCACTTCCTTGATCATTGGCTATTCTCATAATGGTTTTGAGAAAGAAAGCCCTCAAACTATATTGTTGAATGATCCAATCCGGAATAGAACCAAATGAATTCACTTATACTAGTGTCGTCAGGGTATGTGCTATGTTAATGGCTCTGGAACAGGGAAGGAAACTCCATGCTCATGTCCTCAAATTAAAATTTAACTCAGAAACCCATGTGGAAATCACACTTGTTACCATGTACTCTAAATGTGGGAGCCGAGAGTAATCCTAAGAGGGGACATTTAACACTCTTTCAAAGAGAGTGGCACTTTGTGTTGATGGAGAATTCAAAGTTCAACTTACGCTGATGAAGTGTCCGGTTTGAAAACCGACAAGAAGTTAAGGGAACCAAGTTGGAATTGCCTTACAGTTCTAACTTTTCATTTGATGAGAAACAATAATGAGTATTTGAATACAAAAAGAATTTTGTGACATTAATAAATAAATAAATAAAAGAAGAAGAAGAGGTGCTAATGGGAGATAAAGAAGAAACATTATGAACATTGTCACAAACAATGGAGTGTTAAGAATTTGCAGATCTTTCTGAGATAGAACAACTAGCAGAGTCTAAATATATTCATTTGGAAGAACCATTAAATATTTGGTAAGAGTAAGAAAAATAATAGAAAGAAATTTTCCATATTTGATATGATGCAGAATTGTTCAACAATATAAGAGAGGGAATTTTACATTGTGGGGCGGAATGATAACCAATGTTATATTCTCATTTGAACTATCCTTAGAGGGGAGATGTCACAGTAGAGACACTATCAAAGTTCAAATTTGAACCATCCTTAGTGGGGAGATGATTCAAATTTGAGATGTCTCTCAAATAATCTAAGGAGTTGTTTTCTGATTTGCTATATATGGACCTTCATAAGAGCAACTTGTATCAAGGATGTGCATATGAGTATTCATTATCTTTGAGTATTACATTTATTTTCTTATTGTTGTCTCTTGCTTATATGTATGAACAATAAGAGCTATTTGCCTTGATATACTCTTGTTCCTTTGGTCTTCAGGGATGTTCTTCCAGGAAAAGAAGAATGGTGCATTAGGAATACTGTTGATGCATTTTTTTGTGGGTGATAACATCCGGGACTATGAAATAAAATCAAGACAAGGGGCTCTTCCAATGAGAGGGAGTAGATTGCGATGGGACTTTGATCAAATATCAAGATGGTCATATAACTATTTACTCTAGGACTCGATCTTATGATAGTAACTCCAAAGTGCTCTTGGATCTAGCACCTTCAGCCACACATGAATCATGTCAAATAATAAGAGCAAGATATCTTTGATGATTTGGATTATGAGTACCCATCTATATCAAGAGGGGGCCTGACATTTTAGGCAACCTTCGACAAAGAGAGAGAGTAGATAGAGGATATGCTTCAGTTGAATTTTGAGGATCTTGGTCATATTGATTCAGAGGGAGTAGACCATGTCAAGATGGATTCCCTAGTAATCAAGAAACTGTAGTAGTCAAAGACTATGATTCATCAGATGAAGTTCCATCTGTGTAAATTGAAAGGCCTTTATGTGAATGCCTTAATTGTAGATGAACACCTGGAATTCTATTCATTCAAAGTACAATTATCACTGAAGATTTGACAATCGATATTTTCTCCAAATCCTTCAGCCAAATTGAAGTTTGCACACTGTTGAAGACAACCTCGGAGTTATGGATTGGACCCCTTATTGAGAGGGAGACTCAACTTGAGATGTACTTTAAATGATGTGAAATTCCTTGTAAAGTTTTCTTCTCTGTGAGAGAGGAGTTTGAGGTGAAGGCCTTTATTCCACCCTTTGGAAATGTTCATGGTGGATGTCATGTGAGTTACTACATGACTTTGTGGAAACATCATGGAAGGTGACAATCTTTCATTGATGTTTGTGGTTACTATAGTAAGGTGACGATCTTACAATAGTCTAACCTTCTATCATGATGGATATCATATGGTTGATGTCTAAGCAGATCATGATAGATATATCCTATAAATCAATATGGACTAGAAGGTATAGTTTAAATTACTTACAAGTTCTATTGTATGGATATATCATGTCTATATCGTAAGTATCACATATGTGATACTAGTGCACATATCATACAAGACATCTTGAGTACTTGGTGAATACATGGACTTGATATTTGGAGACCATTACTTTGAGTACTTGGTGAGTATCACAGACTTGATACTTGAGGACCATTGCTCGTGATATCAGTAAAATGATATAAATTTCAAATGATTATCTATACTCACATATTACATTGAGGTAATATATTTATCCTCCCTAGCTAAGATAGAGTGTTAATATTATAGCTTTGGTCAGATCGATTTATCTCAATAATGAACATACTAAGTTGATATAATAAATATTATATTATATTGTTGATTTAATTAAGTTCATTTGTTATATATATATATATATATATATATATATATATATATATATATATATATATATATATATATATATATATATATATATATATATATATATATATAGATATATGAGATATATTATACATATACATATTCTATATATAAATTATTATCATCATGATAATACATAAAGTAAAAATTATTATTAAATATGAATGAAGAAGAGACACGTGGGGAGACATGCCTCTACATATCTTACACACACTAGTAAATTTTAGCCTGTTTTTCGACAAGGATTAGTCGAATTTTCGATACCAATTGGTCGACCCAACGACCAAAATTGTTGTCGAACTTTTTTCGTTGCTTATACAATGGGAAAAACCATCGTCAAAATTCTGACGTCCATAGTGGTTGAATTATCGACCAAATCGTCATCGAAGTGATTGCTTCAACCTCGATCATACCTTTTATCTATGTGACCAAAGCCCGTCGAACTTTTGACATGTGGGCGGAATAGACGTAGAATGTCATCTCGACTTCTATTGCGTGCATGGTAATCCATAAATTGTGCTAAGCTATTGCACCTGAATAATCATTGCAGACGTGGAATAATGGAAATAAACCGAAGAACCTTGCGAGACACCTTTTTTGATATTCGATCTGATCAATATCTACTAATATGACAAACAGGGCATTCTGTTGCAAATTCATGTTGTTTATGATATATAATATGATCATTCGGACATGCATGTATTGTTTGATACTCCATTCCAATATCTTTCATAATGGCAGATAATTCTTGGTATGAGCGAGGTAGAATGTTTGATGTTGGTAACAAACACTCACCTATCAACCTACGACCAAAAAAATAATTTATTAATTTAAAGAATATTAATTGCTACACGATTCACCCAATGTTAATTGTAAGGGAATTATGACTAAAATAACGAAAAAAGATGACATACCTTAACATACATATCATTGCTACGTTGGATAAACCATTCATAACCTTCAAGTTCACTAACAACAATACAGTGGCAAGAAGAGTTGTTTGGGAGCCTTCATATAGGGGCTCGTGTGCCTTCTCAAGTATAGGTACATCAAGGTCTGCATCAACATCATCATCATCATCTTGATCATCATGGTCTTCTTCCATGGGATCATTACCTTCTACTTCTATATTCACACCTCCATGTTCCCTCATTTGGAAATCCACATTCTCCGGATTGTCATGGTCCATAACATGAAACCCAAGGTGGTTGACCTATATGAAAATGATGACCTTATATTAACCATGACCATGATGTCATCATCAAATCATGTCTTATGTATTTTATAAACTATTAAAATACATACCAATGGACGAAATTCGTTTTCTCCTTCAAGGTGACCATGTTCCGTACAATGTTCCTCAGCTGTTTTGTTTAGATATCTTTGAGTCTTTAAGCCCTTACAAATTTTGCAAGGACAATAACATTTTCCGTCACCTTTTCTTTTTAAGTTAGATCACAGTCTAGCAATTGTCTCCCTATTTTGTTGTGCGTTGATATCATCAGACATGGTCTTTCTTGAATGGAATGACTTGTTGGTGGAAGAAGGATGACTTGTTTGCAACCTGCAGATTCTATATCAAGTGTATTAAAATAACATCCAACATTAATAATCAAGTAAATTCTAGCAAATCCAATTGAGTCGTATTTGTTTATCATGTGACATTCTTTCTTACAAAGAATTGTTTGTTTTTCTCAGGGATGCCCTCATATGGATGAGGTGTGTATCCTTGATAACAACCTCTTCCTTGCTTGATAGTGTATGTCTACTATAAACAAATCCCTTAGAAAAATTTAAAGATAAGAAGAAACTAAAACATAAATCTGCAGGTGAGCCAATAGAACAAGGGACGCAAGCGTAAAAGTTCTTGCCTTATATAATGTGTTTGGGGTAAGCTATGGTGAAATGAGAATATGGTTAAGTAGCATAGATTTTATGAAGATGTCTTTTGGTAGGGTGAAATTTTTTGACTATTGTACAGCTTAAAGATTGCATTGAATTCAAGTACTTTCTAAGTTATGTTCTCTAATATCTTGGGTAAGTCTACAAATAGATTAACTCTCATAAAGATAAAAGATTGTGAGGATGATGACAAAATATCCAGTTAGCAACTTTTGTACTGTACCTAAACCTCACCTTGCCAACACAGTTAGAAATGCATGGGCAGTGGTGATCAAATTTCTCAACACAACGGTTGCAAGAAGAGCAATGCTTGGAACGTATAGGCCTAATATGAAGAAATCAGCAAATAAAAACTAACATGCAAAATGTTAAATTGAATGACATTTTATTATAGAGATAAATGTGTTGTCTAGATTACTACATTTCAAAAAGAAATATTGATATGCCAGAGCACCTTTCAAGTTGGGCAAAGCTGAGACTGAGCAGAATTGCTTCACTCTCTATATGCATGATGGTATATTGATTTATTATCATTTCCTTGTATTTATTTCCTTTTTTTCATGAAGTTTTAAGGCAAAGAACACAAGTTGTTCTTGAGTGTCTTGTACACAGGTTTTGTAATCAGCAATCTTGTTTTGAAGTTGCATTTGAAGAAATTTGTACGTGATAGACCATATAGAGCCTCATGAATGAGTGATGAGCAAAGTCTTGTGAGTAGGGAACAAGATTATGTAGATTTTTCTATTGGTGAGTATAAGGAGAAATTTTTGTGTGATATAGTACCAATGACATGTTGTCACATCCTCTTAGGAAGACCTTGGCAGTCCCTAAGAAGGAAAATATGATGGGTACAAGAATACTTGTTCATAAGGATGGTAACAAGTTTATTTTCAAGCCTTTGCAAAAATAATTCTTCATATGAGATAAGGGTTATTTGTTTTGGAAAGAAAGAGTATGCTGATTTGAAGAGTCGCACAAGGAAGAGGTCTATGTAAGAGGATTAGAAGATTGGAGCATCAATAATGGTTCTAAAAATTGATGATTATGACAGTGAACAAAAGATGGAAAATTGGAAGAGTAGTGTGATTGAAGAAGATATAGTTATGTGCACACATTGGTGTCCTATCATTGCACAAGTGCAAGACGGCAAGGGTCTATTCATGGAGGGAAGAAAAAAAGGTGATTTTAACCTTACAAGGCAAGAGGAGAGACAGTCCAAATAATTCTATGGTGACTGTCCCAAACAACAGACAAATGATGGAATTGCTAACATGTTTTCTTTTCATGTTTGTAACAAGTTTGTTGCAAATAGAACCATCATTACAATAGAACCACTCTTTCAAGATATTTTTGGCCAAATCGACTTGGATAAAGAAAGAAGATTGATCGTGGAATAAAATGAGTCTTTGATCTGAGAAACAAGAGATCTCAAAATGGCTTATAAAGAAGCAGAAAATAATTATCAGATTGATATTATATTCAGAAGTTGTAGATCTTTTAGTAATATCATTTTGAATACCATTATTCATCTATTTGATTTAATTACAAAACCCTTATCAAGTTCAAATCAGATTGGAACCCGACTTAATAGTCATCAATGCAAAGGAAAAATATTAGAAAGAATTGATATATCTGAGCACATCCTATTTAATACAGGGCTTGGAAAAATATGAACTTCTTGAAGATAAGATGTATCAATCCCTTTGTTGATAGAACCACTCTTGAAACCCTAAAAATGCTACAAATTGAATGCAAAAAAATATAAATGCAGCACAAGAACTTTTTCAAAGATTAAAGAACTTTTGTTCAATGCATGTTTTCACATATATTGTATCCCCATCCATTGCTGTGTTACATTCACATTCCCTTCTTGCAATGCATTTTTTTATATTGACCAGGTTCGAAAAGAAACTCATACACAATAAAGAGTATTGCAACACTTAGTGGCTAAGCCTTGCAAGTGTAAACAACTTAGCAACTGAATAAAAGATTACTGAGCCGATATATATTGTAATGGCTATAATAGTCACGGTGACTCTTTTGCTTCTAACTCTACTCTTCTAACACCACCATAATTGTAGCAGTTGTTAGTCTCATTGACTTCCCTACAACTTATTTCATATGGAAGGTAGATAAGGTGGATTTTCTTGCATGTATGGGCACTTTTATGGGTGTAATATTCATCTCTGTTCAAACAGGCCTAATCATAGCGGTATGTTCATGGTTTCTAAGTAGAACCTTGTTCGATTTTTTCTAAAACTCTCCATTAGAATTTGAATTGGTAATATCTACTATGATATTATTCTAAGTTTGCCCCACTTCTTACTGATTAATATTTTAACGAATTGAATATTTTTGTCTAATATTAGAATCAATTGCAATAATGAAGGGTTGTCTTATATATCTATGAATCAATCCATTCTTAATGTAAACACCAAGGATGTATAATATATAATACCTAGTTTCATAATGGACTGCCAGTCTTCTTTAGTCTCTAATATCTTTGAACACCAAATGGTGATTTTAATGCTTTCCCAACAAGAACATAAAATGGTGATTTTAATGCTTTAATGATTTTAATCTCTGATATCTTTGAACACCAAATGGTGATTTTAATGGGATAAAGCTATCTATAAATTAGTACTCATCTACACCTAGTCAAACAGAGGACATGGATTGAGTAACTAATGTAAGAGCTATTAGAATTTTGATGTACACTATGGTGTATGAAATATAATGTGTTGTCCAAGTAGTGCGAGCTCTCATTTAATTCATGACTAATCCTAAATCACTTTGGTATAGTTAAGAGGGTCTTAAGATATTTGTAGGGTACTTTTTGATAGGAAAACATAATCCTAAGGTATAGATTATTTATGTTAAAGAAATTAACCCTAGAGTGATGCAATGAGAATAGTGTGTAAATAACATATTCATAACCTAAAGATTCAAAAAATTATACACATTTATGGACAATTATTATTATTATTACACACACACAGAGATATTATTTTCTATTGCATTGATCTTCTAGTGACTATTGGTTAATCCGTTTTATAGTTCCTGACAATGTATTCCAAACTAATTTGGTACTAATTTATAATTCAAATATGTTACTACAAGCATCCTCTAATTTCTTAATATGTTGGTCTATATCCAATAAACCATTTCTCCACTTTCAATCATAGCTGGATTATATTTTCTTATTCATATTTCACTTTTATTTGTTTCTTAATATTTTACCATTATTACTTGTTTGATCTAGCAATCCCTATATTTCTCCTTTTAATTGAGTTTCTATTGTTGATATTGAATCGATTTGTCTCTATAGTTGCTGTTGTATCATGTTCTCCATATCACTTTCTTGTAAAATATTTTTATGTATTAGATCATTTTTTTGATTGATGGAAAATATCTCTCCTAAATTTATCTTGTATATTTGTGATATCTATTAACTTCAATTTTATTCCTTAATTATTATCATTGTTTATGTTGCTTACTTCCATATGGATAAATATTACTTTAGCTTTTTATGAGGCCACTCAATGATAATTTTGGTGGAGTGATCAATTATTTTGATGCACTATGAAATAAGATTAAATCAGGGAACTACCCTATCCTCCAATTATCCTGATGCAGAGTGGTGGCAACTAAAGCTTAATCTACTACACAACCGACTGAGAATGTCACTTTAAATTGTGAACAGTGGTTTCAACTAATTCTGACAAATTCCTTAGTCTTCGAATACCTCCAAATTCAGGGAACTATCCTATCCACCAATTTCCTTCTAAGAAACTCTGTTATTCCCTATTGCCAATACTAACAGCACATTGCTAATTAGCAATCCTTTACTTCTAGCAGATCTCAACTTCTTGATGTTTGTTGGTTATGGTCTCACAAATTTGTAAAACAATTTCAACTGATTAACATAGAATACTCTGATAATACTCAGTCATCTTTTATGTTTTGGTCTCAATCTTCTACAATCACCACTTCACAATCCAAACAGTGAGTGACCGATTCTATCCCGGCAACTTCAAACTAGTTCAACACAAACCCTAGGTGATCAAGCTAGATTCGGGTTTAATGGATTAGTTCGAAGTTGGGTGTTTGGAATAGTCACAGATGATTGGGAAAGTTTCTGTGGCCTTCTAATGTCTTGGCATGGTCGACTCCTTGACCTCTGTCCACCACCGACTGTAGCTTTTTGTTCCTTCTTTCTCCCACTGGCTAAACATGCTAAACTTGATTAGCCTAGGGCATCAAACTTGAAGCGGTTCGACAATCTCCACAGCTCTGAGTGTTGGATAAATTAAAGCATATTTCCCTAATTTGATTTTCATCCAGCAGCATGGACAATCCAATGGTGAAAATACAAACTAGGTTGAAACAGATTAAATGAATTCGGGAGGACAGTGTGCATCAATGGACTGGCAGTGGATGTTAATTCATCTAACAGTTCGCGACAGACTAATATAATGAAACACATAAACTGTTTAAATGAATGACAAATACTGATGCGTCAAAAATAATTTCACCATGAAGATGTATAAATGAATTTGCAGGGTTAATAAGCTATATGTTCATCACAAGAATGACAGTGCCACAAATAGAACAAGACAAGACAAAAGGACATACTTCGAACTGTGAATCTTTTGTATTCCAAATAGTGCTTCCCCAACATCTAGGTTAAGGCAAGGAAATGAAAATTACCTTATAGACAAGCGGTCCTCCTTCGCGCGTTGCCCTTGATCAAATTTGTTGTGCGTGGAATAATGAAATGAGAAATGAAACCTTTTTTTTTTTAATTATGCCTGTGTTGGTCGAACTTTCGACCACCATGGTATCGGTCAAAATTGCGACAACATGGGTATGGATTAAAAAAAATCATAACTTTCCTTCTATAATCCAACCAAACAAAACCTTTTTATTTGTTGGTCGAATTGTTCGATCAAAAAATAAGGTCAAATGTACTAGTGACATATTCATCGTAAGAGTGACTTGAAACACAAAAAAAAACAGTAAGTGCCTTTATAAGTTACATAGGTTTAAACTTTTCACAGTTTGCCTACAATTTTGGAATGGAAATTTGTAAACGTTTCACCAGCACAAATAGTTTCACAATCTGGAAATAAAGGGTCTCAATTTGGATTAATGAATCTGCATTATTCAACACATTTTGGATAGAATGCATCACACTGCATAGCCAGGTCTTGGATTGTTTCAGAATCTAGAGAGATGCGCCCTCAAACATATATGTTGTTTAGAAATATAAAGGCGACATCTGAAGCAGTTGACATCTACCACAAAAGAGAGATATTCAAAGTTATGTTTAAAAAATGTTCTGTCACAGATAAGACGGTATGAACGCAAAAAAGTACAGTTTATGAAATGATGTGAAGGAAATATGCCAGACACTGGGTATTCATTTAAAAGAAATCTGCAAGACATTGACATAATACATTAGTTCCAAGACCTGACCCCATTGCTATACATTCAGAGCTTTCAAGCGACTACTTAATATTGGCATGAAGGAAGAGCTTACAAGAAGAAGCACCCCGATATCTGTATTTGGAAGCCACCAAAGCTCTAGCTTGTGTATGCACAAGATTCTCTAGAGTTAAAAATCGAATTTCAAGAATCAAAGGAGTGAATGTTAAGAATAGCCAGCAGTTTTGAAGTTCCTGATACGCTCATGAAAATTCCCAAACCAATGATATCTTCTTTTGTTTTCCCTAGCTTGCAGATATTATTCATTATCGGACATGAGCATGTTCACAAAACTACTCCAAAGCATTGATAAGGATGAAAGTTCTAAATTTCACTACAAACTCGATCGGACCATTTAAATGGTTTCTCAGAAGACTTTAGGAGTTGATTATCGGGCTCAATATCACTTTAAGACATTTTAAATACCGATAATGTGTATGGTCGGGCTGCTCCCTCATCAAATCAAATGTTTTATAACAATATTCAAGCTCAGTTTATGTTGTCAGAACACGAAGCCTCAACGAAAAGCGAAGGAATTGGAAGGTTTCGGAAAAATTGTGTTGTTCTGGAACACACATCGGAATCCGATATGAGTTCTGAGAACCCATCTTTTCCGACAAAGTTCCTTTCACAGCAAAATCCCATCGACGAAGATATAAAGATCGTTTGGAATTGGAAAAGTGCCCGAGTGCATTAGTTTTTTTACTAGAACAGTAAAGCCGATTTAGTATAAATAGAGTACCTGTCATGCCCATCAAATTACAGTCTAAAAACACACCAATTTTTTATTTTTTATTTTTAAGGGTAAATTAAGTCCAAGTTTATGTTGCAGGTTAATAGGTGTCTCTAACAATAGTTCGAAAAGACTTTGAAGAATAAGTCCTTTACCAACGTTGGTTTCCAAAAGGTTACTAGTTGATAAATATTCAATTAAGGTGGTGAGGTTGTAACCGAGTTTCGAAGGGGTTAGGATGAACAAAACTTCATTAGCATTCGGTGATGTCTACGAGGTGTACCTAAAATTCTCTAATAGGTTAACAAATCGCTAACTTGTTTTATTAGAAAGATCTTTTACTAAAAGAATCATTTAATATTAAACTAAACAAGATTAGGTCACCCTACTAGTTACATCTAGAATACAATTTAGAAAAGTCGAATTATCATAATTTATTTGAATAAGGATACTAAGAGGAATTCATTAAAGGAGGTTTCATTGATTAAATTAACGAACAATTCGTGAAGCGAAAATTTAATATTCATATGGATTATATAGAGTAAAAGAATATTACCCAAGGTGTTTATTAAATCATACTCTTACATATTAATGATTAATAAAATTTTCAATATATATAAATTAATATCAAATTGATTTATTATAATTGAAATGATAATATATATCAAATAAAAAAAATGTTAAGTTATAATAAATCTAAATCAACTAATCAATCTAATAAATGATTATATATTAATTAATTATTTATTATAATATATTAATTAATTAATATAATTATTAATTAATAATATATGTAATTACTAATTGAATTTAAATAATATATATATTATTAACAAATAATAATAAACAATACTAAATGAATAAATAAATAAATAAAAAGATAAACAAAATATTAAAAAGTAACTACCTAAACTAGCACCCTAGCTCCCTACCCAAAACACCTACTAACCTTCCCTAACTAAACACTCCATTTCCCCCCTTGGGCCACGTGCCAAGAGAGAGGGAACCATTGAACACAAGTCCCACAAACAAAGGATTAAGTCAGCCCAAGGAGCCTGCGTGAGATGTCTTGGGGAGGGGAGCTTTCATGAAGGGGAAGTTAGGAGGGCCCACCAAAGTCTTCTAAATCATAGCCTATGCAAAAAATTTAAAACAATCCCCAAACCTTGCGCAAGTTTCTGAGGGGGTATGAAAATATGGGGACATGGGGGTTTGGGTCCCACCCCAAACCAAGCCCAAGACAAGGACACTTTGCCAAGAAGCCAGCGCAAACCATGGAGTGGGGAGTTGGGGGGACCAAGGAGTATGGGTAGTTGGGTCCCACTCCACCCATTCACATTGCCTAAAGGGAACTTTACGCAGGGCTAGGGAATAAGAGGGTGGTCAAGGAAAGGTCAACAACCAATAAAACTCAAGCAAATTAATGCAAGCCTGGTCTCCATACACTGCGCCACTTTTTGGGGATGCAATAACAAAACTGAGGAGATATAAATATTATTATTATTTTATTGGTTTTTGACTATGAGTTGGCAAGTTTATAATTTTATAAGGACTGTGGCAAGGAAAATGTATGGGAATTAGTTCCCATACATTTTCCAGAGACCTGTATGTCTCCATTGCCAATTTTTTTTTGTTTTTCTTATAACTTGTTTGTGTTTGCAATATAGTTTATCCTACACACTTAATTCTATTTACTGATTTTGGTTTGTTATAGAGAGAAAGTTGATTTCTTTCCTAACATTATTGTTCCAATAGAATGCTTCAAGGCTATGCATTTTAATCACATTTGCAACTAAAACTATTGGTTTCATATCCAATTTAACATGACATGAATACAATTTATTTGCAAAGGTGAAAGGTGAAAATTAGAAATTGATTATTTACTTGAAATCGAATATATTTACATACATTGGTTCTAAAACAAGATTGATATCATTTAGATAATTCTTCTTCCTTATCTAAGTTCTCACTTTCCTATTGCAAATATAATTATTGTTTTAACAAGAGGGAAATTAATCTACATCTTCATCGTAATTTATCAATTCCAATATCATGCAATGAAATAAACTCTTTTTCCACAATAACAAAGTATTCATTAACAAGATTTTGAGAGTTCCAACATATCTATGTTCATTTCACCTTATTTAAAAGAAAACATAACACTATTTTTTTTAAATAACCATTTCATCTACTCACTAACTATTTCAAGATGAGAAAACTCAAGGAAGCAATAGTTGATATCACTATTCCATGCTTGAGAAACTTTCAATATACATATTGAAATCAACTTTATTCATTCATCATTGTAACCATAAAAACATGATTCTACAATATCATAAATAAAACTATCACAAGATTTACAACAAATACTCACAACCTTTCACAACAATCCTTGAAACAATACATGACTTGGAGAGTGATACTCCATTACAAATTACAAAGATCTCATGGATATCACAAGATATCCCTACAAGAGTTTATACACAATACAAAAGATACTTCAACACTAAGAAGATTTCTTCACATTTCCACAAGAGCAATGTTCCAACAATAAGTCTTCAAGGCTTTCAATTCCTGCAATAAACCAAATGCATAGGTCAAGGAGTGCTCACCTCCCAACCTAGGCTTCTATGAAGCCCCCCCCCCCCGAGTTTGGGGAAACATCACAAGGATAAGGGAAACACACATGCAAACCACAACACTACTACAAAATATAAAAAATACAAGAAATTTCCCTTTCAAAGTCTTTTTTTTTTTTTACAAAGAGTCACAGCATGACTCAAGTAGGGTGAAGGTGGAACCAAAACAAGAGGAGAAGCACATCTCTTGATGAGAACTAAGCCATCACTTGGCTTTCTCATCAAATATCTCTCTCCACAAAACACATTCTTCTCAAACTCCTTATGACCCCCAATTTATAAAACAGAAACTAGAGATGGCTACATGGAGCCCATACATCCATGTTGCATCCCTCTCCTATCCAAGGAGAGACTCTACACTCAAGATTGCCCTAACAATTCCCTTCACCCTCAAGGTTACTCTTCTCTCCCAATGGTGAGTTTGGCCTTGAGAACTCCCTCAACAATCTCAACAACACATAAAAGAAACAAATCTACAAGAACAACAATGTAACTTCACATTTACAAAAAAATAAGAATCATGTTCACAACAAGCTCATGATTCTCTTAACATCTACAAAAGAATAAAATTTACACAATACAAGATCATAATACTACAACAACTAAAACTCACATATCCTCCATTAACATTACTATACTAAGCCCACACATACAAAGTAAAAGAATAGCAAGGTTTTTGCATACAAAAAAATAGCACAAGAGAACTCTTTCTCTCAACATGAAAACAAAAGTAAAAGAAGTAAGAATGAAAGATAGTTGTAGTAGAGCTATTCACTTTTCAAACTTTCTCCAAATTAGCAATTCTCTAAATCTAGAGAGTGGGTGTTAACTTTTTCCAAGGGAAGAGGACCCTCTAAAAAGGCCTCCACACACTCTCCTAGGGATGAGATTTCTTTCCAATTGGATGACCTTTCCAAATTTTTACAAAGTTTCTAAAAATGGGTTCCCAAAAAAGTAGTCCAAAAAGTTGATTCAAAGACTCAATTTAATTGGTTGAAAACTCTACCCATGCACATGTTTCAAAAGTGGATTTTCGTCCATTTTGAAAATCCAACTTTTGGAGGGGTCTTATGGTCAACACGGGGTTGTCCTATGGTTAAAAATGCCCCTTACCCATAGGTATATCAAGTGGGCTCACTAAGATAGACTCAAACTCTTCCCTAAACACTTCTAAGCCTCCTAAAATCTCATGTGAAGCTCAAATCCGAAAATCTATGATATGACAAAACTTCTAGCTCTCTTACCAAGTGATTCTTAAGGGGATCTTAAAGGGTACCTTCTTAGGTTGGTGTTTAACCAATCCCCAAGTGGACATGTTATGGCCACATGTACACACACATGTGTCAAGTGACACAACCAAAAAGACACATCACAAGCCATATGGCATGTACACTTGGACATTCTCACAAAAAATAACATTTACAATAACACATAAAAATCAAACACAATCATGCATCACACATTCATAAATAAAACACGATTACAACGAGGTTTTTAGCTTCTTTCTAGAAGCAACCTTGGCTTAACTGAATTTTCACAAATGTCCCCATGATGTTTCCCCGAATTTACCTTGGCCTACTTTCCTGCACACTCAAATCCAATATCAGTAGTCCAAGGAGATAAAAATAAACATGTAAATGCATAGCATCAATAACCAAGTTAATTCATCTGACAGTTCATAAATTACATGACATAATTGACTATCCACAACATACATACAACTCATCTTAAATACTTAATTCAATTAAATTCGAACATAAACATTGCATCCATACATAATTCAATTTGCAATTAAACTTCATCATCATAATCATTCATAAATTAAAATTAAAACACACACATGTTTAAATTCCAAATCAATGTCTCAGTATTCATCATATAATTATAATATAATGGTCATCAAATTGCTAAGTGATAAAACCACATCATAAAGTATCCGTAAAATCCATAAGACATCAAAATATAATCATAAAATATATCTATGTCAAAAGCAGAACTGAATGGCTATGATAGGCTAGGGGTGAGGCCTCACATCTTCCCCCCTTAGGCATGAACTTCCTCCTGGAGTTCATTAAAAAAAAGGGGATACTATGCTCTCATCTGCGCTGCGTCCTCCCATGATGTCGTAACCTCGTCATAGCAATCCCACTGGACCCTAACCTGGTCTAGCTATCGGCCTCGAAGTGCTAGCATCCAGCGAGCCAAAATGCGGATTGGCTCCAAAGCCAATTGACTCTCCGACTCCACCTGCGAAGCATCCCAATCTATAATATGAGTCTCATAAAAAATATACTTTCTCAACACTGACACATGAAAAACATCGTGGATGCGTGACAGGCTCGGTGGCAAAGCAAGACGATAGGCGACAGGACCTATTTGCTCAAGTATCTCAAAAGGGCCAACAAATCTAGGTGCAAGTTTAGAGCCCTTTCCAAATCGGATTGGACTCTTATGAGGTAGCACTCTCAAAAAGACCCTATCTCCAACCTGATAACTACGGTCTTCCCTCTTGGCATCTGCATACTTCTTCTGCCTATCTTGTACCTCCTTCAGACACTGTCTGATCAATGTCACATGTTGCTCTAACTCTCGCACTAACTCAGGACCTAAAGCAACTCTATCCTCAATGCGGTCCCAACTCAATGGTGTTCTGCATGGCCTGCCATATAATGCATGATAGGGAGGCATACCTAGATAAGTGTGATGCCCATTATTCTAGGCAAACTCTACCAAATGAAGGTACTCCTCCCACCTAGTCTAATGATCCATGACATACATGCGAAGCATATCCTCCAATACCTGATTTACCCTTTCTGTTTGACCATCGATCTCTAGGTGATAAGTTGTGCTAAAATTGAGCTTAGTGCCCAAAGCTGTCTGTAATCCTCTCTAGAAAGATGAGGTGAAGAGAGAGTCTCGATCTGAAATAATCTTACGGGGTATGCCATGCAGTTTGACAATATCCCGCAAGAAAACTTGAGCAATTGCTGGGGCTGTGAAAGTGGTCCGAACGGGTGAAAAGTGGGCTACCTTGGTCAACTTGTCAACCGTCACCATGATGGCATCATGGCGTCGAGATGACATGGGGAGACCAATGATGAAGTCCATGGAAATAACATCCCACTTCCACTCTGGAATGTCATGGGGCTGAAGCAAACCACCAGGGTGACGATGCTCTGCCTTAACCCTCTAACACTCAAGACATTGTGCCACTATCGCAACTATATTTTGTCTCATCCCTGGCCAATGATATAACTGTCTCAAATCTGCATGCATCTTCTTGACTTCGGGATGCGCTGCATAAGGGACCCTATGAGCCTCTAGCATGATGAATACTCGCAAGTCACCGGAGGAAGGAACATAGATGCGTCCTCTATGGCATAAAAGCCCATCTGAATCTAGAGAATAGTCTGAATATTTACCCTCAAGGGTACTCTGAGACCGAATGACTTGACTAACCTTTGCATACCAAGCATCCTCATGTAAATGATGCAATATCCGATCCCTCAACTCAGTACTTGCTGTCATAGAGTAGGTCCCATGGTGTCTCCTACTCAAAGCATCAGCAACCACATTCTCCTTCCCCTTGATGTAGTGGACATCAAAATCATACTCACAAAGGAATTCCATCCACCTACGTTGTCGTGCATTCAGGTTTGGCTGAGAGAAGATATACTGTAAGCTCTGATGGTCTGAATGGAGCTCAAACCGATGACCCAAAAGAAAATGCTGCCATCTCACTAAAGCATGTACCACTGCAGCTAACTCAAGATCGTGAGTGGGGTAATTGAGCTCGTGAGTCTTAAGTTTCCTAGACTCATATGCAATAGCTCGCCCCTTTCTACATAAGAACTGCTCCCAAACCATCTAAGGAAGCATCTGTGCAAACCACAAAATCTGCTGATGGATTAGGCACTGATAGAATAGGAGCGTTGGTAAGTGCCTTCTTGAGTTCATGAAAGGCCTTCTCGCACTTCTTAGTCCACTCAAATTTCTTTCCCTTATGCTGAAGAGAAGTGATAGGATGTACCACCCTGGAAAAGCCCTTTACAAATCGCCTATAATATCCTGCCAATCCCATGAAGCTTCTAACCTCGGTCACTGAAGTCGGTGCAGGCCAATCCATGATGGCTCTAATCTTAGATGGATCTACTGAGATTCCATCTCCTGAAATAACATGCCCGAGGTAATGAATCTCTGTCCTATAGAAAGCACATTTGGACAAACTGCCATATAACTGATTGTCTCTAAGACATTGCAAAACCTGTCTCAAGTGCTCTTCATGCTCATCTTCATCCTGTGAATAAATCAGGATATCATCAAGGAACACAATTACAAACTTATCAATAAAAGAGCGAAATACTCCATTCATAAGGCTCATGAAAACTGCTGAAGCATTAGTGAGTCCGAAAGGTACAACTGTGAACTCATAATGCCATATCTAGTGTGGAATGCAGTCTTAGGAATGTCACTATCAACAATCCATAGCTAGTGGTAACTTGACTTGAGATCGATCTTAGAAAATGCTTTAGCACCCTTATGCTGATCAAATAAATCATCAATCATGGGGAGTGGGTACCGATTCTTGATGGTAAGCTTATTAAGCTGTGGGTAATCCATACATAACCGCAAGGATCCATCCTTCTTCTTAACGAAGATAATAGGTGCACCCCAAGGTGAAACACTAGGATGAATGTGACCCTTCTCCAAAAGTTCCTCTAGCTGAATCTTAAGCTCATTAAGCTCATTAGTGGTCATCCTATAAGGTGCCCTTAAAACTGGAGCAGCCCCTGGAACAAGATCTATATGGAAATCAACCGCTCAACGAGGAGGCATGCCTGGAAGTTCAGTAGGAAACACATCTGCATACTCCTGAAGTATAGGATAGTCATCAAGAGATGTTTCTTTTTCCTCCTCTTCCTTTTTGTCACTGATAGTAATAGCAAAAATCTGACATCCCTTTCGCATGCTTCGCTTAAGCTGCATGGTAGAGATCATACGAAGAGAGATGCCTCTCTGAATCCCACAAATTACTAAAGGTGTACCATTATCATCAAGGCACTCAATCCTCTTCTGTCGACAATCTAGCTTAGCTCTGTGGGCATAAAGCCAATCCATGCCAAGCACTATGTCATAGGAACCAAGAGGTGTGATACGATGATCCACAGTTGTGGTGAAATCACCAATCTGTACCTGGCTATCCTTCACTAAAGAGTTGACTAACACTCTAGATCCCGATGCTAACTCCACTTCCCAACTAACTTCTTGTCTTGCTGCCACAAGCCTGCAACACTCCACAACAAATGGAGATATAAAAGAATCAGTAGCACCTGAATCAAACAATATAGTAAGACTAGTACCGCTGATCATACCTGTTGCCTCTATCACAGTGGCCTGGTGCTTAGCCTAGCGATTATCTACCGCTGCAAAAACTCTATGAGACTTTCCAAAGTCTCCCACTGTAGGCTCTGAAGCTGCCACACGCTAACTGCCTGACATCTGACCCTGTGGACAATCACGAGCTAAGTGCCCCATGGCACCACAAGCATAGCAAGGACCTCGTGTGAATGTTTGTACTCCCTGTGGCCTAGAAAACTGCTGACCACCTATCCTACTAGAACCACTGAAACCCCTCCGAGAGGTCTGCTGAGTCCGTGTTGGGGGTGCATCTGTATACTGTTGTCGCTGATCCTTCTTCTGACCCTGTGCATGCCACTGTTTGGGCTTAGAGCCCTGCTGTCGCTATGGTGGCTTTTGTTTCTGGTTTTGTTGAGTCTGCTGTTGTGGGTTCTTGTTAAAATACCCTGAGGAATGTCTTTTATTATTCTTCCAGTGACTCTTTTGGTGCCCTTGTGAGTGTGATGTAAAGTTATAGTTCTGAGACTTGTCACGAGCGTCTCTAGACCTACTCCGAATCTCTTCTGCAACCAAGGCCTTTTCCACGGCCTCACGAAAGGTCTTTGGTGAGGTCATGCGAACCTGTCCTTCTATCCAATCATTGAGTCCCTTAATGAAATAGTTGATTCGTAGCTTTTCATCCTTCATGTAGTCTACATAGGGTAGCAACTCAAGGAATCGGGTTTCATACTGTAGCACTGTGAGTCCTCTTTGCTGGAGCTCGTGGAACTCATCAATACGTCTCTGTCTATAGTGCTTTGATAGGTATCTATCTCTGAACCTTTCTAAAAAGGTCTCCCAAGACGTGGTGTCCATAGTGGTGTTATTCTTATATTCTTCCTGTTTCCACCATGTGGAAGCACCATTTCTCAAAAGGAGCACTGCAAAGCGAGCCTTGACATTGCTATCATACTGACACATCCCAAAGCACCTCTCTAAGCTCGAAAGCCATGCCTCGGCATCTGTATCCTCTGTAGAACCATGATACAAAGGTAGCTGTAACCGTAGGAGGTCTCTAATATGATCTCCTGCATCTCGGGGTGCCCTTTGAACAATATCAGGTGGTGGTTCTGGCATGTGAACCGAATCTGCCTCATGAGCCCCCCACTCTTCCTCTCGATCTGGTGGAGGACTCTTAGTCCTCTCTCTAATCGGAGGCAGCCTCTCCTGTATAACTCCGATGAGGTTCTGTAAAGCTAATAGGACTGCCTGATTAGGGTTTGGTGGTGGTGGTGGTGGTGGTTGTTGATTATCAGCCAATACCTCGGCCCTTTGTTCAGCTTGCTCGCGACCCGAGTGAGCTCGCCTAGCCCCTCGTCCTCTAATACGCCTTCGAGCTTGACGCATAAGAGGAGGCATCCTTACAATTACAAAAGGGGTTCAAAGTTAGCTAAGAAACGCAATGGGTTAGGTTCCAATGTTGAAACCTACGCTCTGATACCAAGTGTCTTGCCCATCAAATTACAGTCTAAAAACACACCAATTTTTTTTAAAGGGAATAATAATTAGGTCTAATTTAATGTAGGCCGAGAGCTGGACCAGGTTAGGGTCTAGTGGGATTGCTACGACGAGGTTACGACATCATGGGAGGATGCAACGCAGATAAGAGCACAGTATCCCCATCTTTTTGATGAACTCCAAGAGGAAGTTCATGCCTAGGGGGGGAGGATGTGAAGCCTCACCCCTAGCCTATCATAGCCATTCAGTTTTGCATTTGACATAGACATATTTTATGATTTTATTTTGATGCTTTATGGACTTTACCGATACTTTATGTTGTGGTTTTATCACTTTAGTAGTTTGATGGACATTATATTATGATTATATGATGATTTCTGAGACATTGGTTTGTGACTTACATGTGTGTCCTAATTCTAATTTATGAATGATTATGATGATGAAGTTAATTGCAAATTGAATTATGAATGTATGCAATGTTTATGTTTAATAGAATTAAGTATTTTATGATGAGTTGAATGTAGGTTGTGGATAATCAATTATGTCATGTAATTTATGAATTGTCATAATGAATTAACTTGATTATTAATGCAATGCATTTACATGATTATTTTATCTCGTTGAACTATTGATATTGGATTTGAGTGTGCAGGGGAGTAGGCCAAGGTAAATTCGGGGAAACATCACATGGACTTTGTGTAAATTCGGTTAAGCCAATGTTGCTTCTAATGAGAAGCCAAAAATCTCATTGTAATTGTGTTTAATTTGTAAAAGTGTGATGCATGAATGTATTTGATTTTTTTGTGTTATTGTAAATGTTATTTTTTGTGAGAATGCCTAAGTGTACATGTCACATGGCTTGTGATGTGTCTTTTTGGTTGGGTCACTTGACACGTGTGTGTACATGTGGCCATGACATGTCCACTTGGGGATTGGTTAAACACCAACCTAGGAAGGTACCTTTTATGATCCCCATAAAAATCACTTGGTAAGGGAGTTAGAGGTTTTGTCATATCATAGATTTTTGGATTTGAGCTCCACATGAGTTTTTAAGAGGTTTAGAAGTGTCTAGGGAAAAGTTTGAGCTTATCATAGTGAGCCCATTTGATATATCTATGGGTAAGGGGCATTTTTAACCATAAAACAACCCCATGTTGACTATATGACCCCTCCAAAAGTTAGATTTTCAAAATGGATGAAAATTCACTTTTGAAACATGTGCATGGGTAGAGTTTTCAACCAATTAAATTTAGAGTCATCGAATCAACTTTTTGGACTACTTTTTTGGAAACTCATTTTTATAAATTTTGTAAGAATTTGAGAAGGTCATCCAATTGGAATGAAGTCCCATCCCTAGGAAAGTGTGTAGAGACTTTTTTAGAGGGCCCTCTTCCTATGGAAAATGTTGACACCCACTCTCTAGATTTAGAGATTGTCTAATTTGGAAAAGACTTTGGAAAGTGGATAACTCTTCTACAACTTTCTTCCTTAAGCATTGGACTCTAGGTTGGTGAAACTTTATTCTTATTTTTCTTGTTTTGTTATCATGTTGAGAGGAAAAATGCTCTCTTGTAAGCTAGTTCTTGTATGCAAGACTTGTTTTCTTTTTTCATTGTATGTGTGAGCATAGTGTTGTTGTATTAATGGAAAAATTTTTGATTATATGTTTGTTGTAGTAATATGTTCGTGTGTTGTGCAAATTTTATTTCTTTGTAGATGTAAGAGAATCATGAGCTTGTAGTAAGTATGATTCTTGTTTTGAAAATGTGTAGTTCTTTGTTGTTCTTGGAGATTTTAGTTATTTTATGTGTTGTAGTGATTTCATTGAGGGAGTTCTCAAGGCTAAACTCACTCTTGGGAGGGAAGAGCAGCCTTGAGGGTGAAAATAATTTGTTGGGACAATCTTGAGTGTAGAGTCTCTCCTTGGATAGGAGAGGGATGCAACATGGATGTATGAACTCCATCTAGCCATCTCTAATTTTGTATTGTAAATTGGGGGTCATAAGGAGTATGAAAAGAATGTGTTTGGTGGAATAGTGATATTTGATGAAAAAACCAAGTGATGGCTTAGTTCTTATCAAGAGATGTGCTTCTCCTCTTGTTTTGGTTCCACCTTCACCTTACTTGAGTCTTGTTGTGACTCTTTGTAAAAAGCCTTGGGAGAAAAATTTCTTGTGTTTGTTGTTGTATGATGTAGTGTTGTGGTTTGCTTGATTGTTTCTTTTGTCTTTGTGGTGTTTCTCCAAGCGCAGGGGTGGCTTCTTATAAGCCTAGGTTGGGAGGTGAGCATTCCTTGACCTATGAATTTGGTTTTTGCAAGAATTTGGAGCTTGAAGACTCCATGGATGGAGTTGGAATCTTGTAGAATTTTGAAGAGGTTTTCATATTGTGGTTGTACCATTTGTGTAATAAGCTATTGTTAGTGTTAGTGTATTGGAGAAGACTCTCCAAGTCATGTATTGAATCAAGTGTTGATGTAAAGAGTTGTGAAGAAGTGTTTGTAAATCTTGTTGATAGTTTCATTTATGATATGACATAATCATGTTCTTATGAAAACAAAGATTGTAGAATAAAGTGTTTTCAAATGTAAAAATGGAAGTTTCTCAAAGCATTGAATAGTAATATTAAATGTTGTTTCTTTGAAGTTTCTTTTTTGAGATAGTAATGAAAAGATGTAGTTGTTATTTAAGAAAAGAATAGATTTCCTTCATTTCTAAATGGTATTTACAATGTATTGCAAAAGAGAAGGCTTTGGAATGAAAAGAGAGTTTTCATAATGTTATCAATCTTGTTTTAGGATCAATGTATTTGATTCAAGTGGTAAATCAATCTCTAATTTCCACCTTTTATCCATGCAAGTAAATTGTAAACTAGTCATGTTAATTTGGTTGAGAAACCATTGATTTAGTTTGTAAATATGAATTGAATATGTATAGCATTAAAACATTTTATTGAAAACAATAATGTTAGGAAAAGAAATCAACTTTCTCTCTATAACAAACTAAATCAGTAAATAGAATTAACTGTATAGGTTAAACTATATTGCAAACACAAACAAGTTATAAGAAATTTTTTTAAAAAAATGGCAATAGAGACTACAGGTCTCTGGAAAATGTATGGGAACTAATTGCCATGCATTTTCCTTGCCACAGTACTTATTAAATTATAAAACTTGCCAGCTCATAGTCATAAACAAATAAAATAATTATAATGTATTACCTCCTTACCTTTTTAATTGCATCCCCATAAAGGTGGCACAGGGTGTGGGGAACCTGGCTTTGCATTAAATTGAACATGTTTCATTGGCTAAGTACTGATCTTAGAATGTACTTGGCTGCTTATAATTACTATCCCTATGTTGTCTTTGTTTAGACAAGACTTCTAAAACTTCCCTAGTTCTACGTGAGTCCTTCCTTGGGCAATGTGTTGGTAAGAGGTGGGGGCTATTTTGGTTGGTAGAAATATGTTGGGAGGGACCCATCACCTTGTCCCCTCAACTTACCCCTTAATCATGTGCTAGTTAGTGGCTGTTTTTTTTTCAATGTTTAAAACTTCTCTTAAGTGTTTGAGGACCCCTCTTAATACTCCTCCACGCTGCCTCCTTTAACACTCCTCTTCCCTTATTATGTGCCCCTCTAGTTATAGGATGGGGTTTGACTTACCCCCCCCCTCTCTTGGCACGTGAACCTAGAAGGGGAAAGGCAATTTTTAGATAGGTGTTTAGCTAGGGGGTTCATGGGGAGATTAACTTGTAGAATAGGTAGAATTAGATATTGTTAATTGGTTTAGCCTAGGTTAGTTTCTTTTTATTATTTAATGTTTTATTTATTTCATTTTGGAATTATCATAATTTGCTATTATTGTTTGTTTATTAGTAATGTTAATATAATGGGTATGTTATTAATTATATAATAAATAAATTGCTAACTAATATGTAATAGTATATTAATCAATTAATAATCATGTTAATTAATTAATATATTATACTTATTACTTAATTAATACATGTGTGATTTAATAATAATTATTAATATATATATATATTATTAATTAATATTTTATAATTTATTGATTAGTGAATAATTATATTAATTAATTAATATGTTATAATTAGTAATTAATTTATAGAGGTCTTATTTGATTAATCATTAATAAATTGATTATTTAATTTGGGAGATTATAACTTAAGGTGATTTTGCTCAATATATATATTATCATTAAATATAACAAATCAATTTGCTATTAACTTATATACATTGAAAAATTGATAATCAATACATGTAGGAATAATTTTTATTAAATTTTTTTAGAAAATTTTCCTATGACCTACATGGTCATTAATTAAAGCCTCACGAATTGATTCGTTAATTTGATTTAACGAAACCTTCCATTAATGAATTCTTCTTAGCATCGCAATTAAAATAAACTTATGATAATTTGACTTTTCACTTTAAGACATTTTAAATACCGATAATGTGTATGGTCAGGCTGCTCCCTCATCAAATCAAATATTTTATAACAATATTCAAGCTCAGTTTATGTTGTCGGAACCCAAAGCCTCAACGAAAAGTGAAGGAATTGGAAGGTTTCGGAAAAATTGTGTTGTTCCGGAACACACGTCGGAATTCGATGAGTTTTGAGAACCCATCTTTTCCGACAAAGTTCCTTTCACAGCAAAATCCCATCGACGGAGATATAAAGATCGTTTGGAATTGGAAAAGTGCCTGAGTGCATCAATTTTTTTACTAGAATAGTAAAGCCGATTTAGTATAAATAGAGTACCTTTAAAACTCTAGGCCCGACACCTTAAAAAAAGAAATGAGGAGATAAAGCACTTCCACGTTCTAAGAAACACCAATTCAGTTTGAAATTCTTTGATATCAAAGGGGTTTGTTGTGCGATCCTTGCCAATCGGAATCCGATGGAAGTCTTGCAATCAACCAAAGTCCGACATGATTCCAAAAGTCATCAAAAGTTGACTCATCAAATGAAAATCCCGAGAGCCCTAGATGGATTTAAAGACAAATAAACAAAGCCAAGCTCCAAAGAAGGCTTGTAGGTTAACATAGAGGAAATTAGTCATTTTAAACTTATAAAGGTTATTACTTTCAACCCCAAGGCATGTGAAACGTTGCACAACTCGGAAGAAATTAGAGTATGTGTGTTTACTGTTTGACATTATGCTCAACGCAAAGGTGAAGTGTTTGACAGAATGCTTTAAAATGATGCTATGGAATGTGATGGTTTCGAGATATGCACCAAAGGGATTCATTGAAAACGACATTTCCAAGTCGATGCAATCGGCAAGTGTAAAACAAAACTCTAGACTTTGCCAACCCGTGCAATGATGGGAACCTTGGAACAAAGCGTGGTCATTTGTCAACAGATAGAATATGTTTATCAGATGTTGGAAGTGCACGTGCCATGGCAAACATGCATGCGAAATGTGATTACAGAAGGCATACAAACTATTTGGCAAAATGCTCACATAGGATGTGTATAACGAATTTGGTGAAAGGGGCATTCAAAACTTTCAAGCATGTATAATCTGTTAGGAAAGTTACTAGCGGAAATGCCTTCCAAATGTCAATTTATAGGGGAATTTATATAAAGATCAAATCTACTGAGATACATAGGAAAAATAAGAACAGAGAAAATAAAAGCACACACAAGATAAAACACATGAGATAGAGATTTACGTGGGAAACCCTTACGGGAAAAAATCCACCACCGAAAAACCCCCGAGCAACTTTGTATTACAGTAAACAAGTTACATACAAAATCTCTGGTTTTTCGTACAGGCTCATAGGCTCAGATTGTGTTACAATCAACTTGATATTACAACCATACCATTCTTCACGAATCTTGTGGCCATTTATGCACACTGCAATTCGTTATAGAATTCGGTACAAAAAACGGTTACCGACAAAACAGTTGTCTGCTAACCGTCTGTCACACACAGTGATTACTCACTTCGGCACTTTTGCCTCCGTCGGGTCTTGCGTACAGTAACTTCTCCCTTCGGCACGTTTGCCTCCGTTAGGTAACTTCTCCCTTCGACACGTTTACCTCCGTCGGGTAACTTCTCCCTTTGGCACTTTTGCCTCCGTTGGTTAACTTCTCCCTTCGGCACTCTTACCTCCGTCGGGTAACTTCTCCCTTCGGCACTTTTCCTCTGTCGGGTAACTTCTCCCTTCGGCACGTTTACCTCCGTCGGGTAACTTATCCCTTTGACACTTTTCCTCCATCGAGTAACTTTTCCCTTCACCGTAGCACCTCACCGTATTGTGACTACCTTCACTGAATGCTCCATCGTAGCAAGCACCTCACTGTACATGATGTCTCAGCCATACGGTGACCACCTATGCACTTCGTCAATTGTTAACAATCTCGCACTTGACGAAGTATGGAGTCATAACCACAAATCGGTGAACATAGAGATTACAGAGAATCATGGACTCTAAAACCCATCAATGTTGATATACCACTCGATCCAAAAGATAATCGAATGTATCAACATTTGTACCAAACATAGCTGAAATAGCACCCATAGTAAGTGCTAGCACATACCTCTAAGGTATACCAACATGGATTCCAAAATATCACCATATTCAACCGGTTACCTGCAGTCTCAAGCCTCAAGTGCAATACCTGTCCCATACACGTCAAGAAGCTTCCACTGCACAGGAAATATTAATATGATATGAATCCATTCAACAACATCACATATAAGTGCAACAACAAACTTGTAGCATCAAGAACATCAACAGTACATCAACCATGTACCATGTCCTTCTACGTACACCTCTAAATACTTGTCATACTTCCTGCTGAAATCATCTACCGTTTCAACAAACACATCTCTAATCACAAGAGAAAACATCATCACCACTGTCTCTCAGTATCCATGAGCACCTGTAACTGATCAATCCATGCTAACTCCAATTCCAGAACAAAAGTTTCATGAAGTGTCAAGCAAATGACCAATGTACTCAATACACAAACAGAAAACCAAGATCAATGTCAAAATTTCAACCATGGCCTCAGGAACATAAACATGACAACATGATCTAAAACATCTCAACCAAAGAGATAACATGTTCCATATGAACATACCATAAACTACACCTTTATCAAAGACTCCGTTGAGCCCTCAAGATGTCAACATCTTCAGTCGCATGAAGATTAACATCTCCAAACAGTACTTCAGCAAATGTGAAAAGATCCTTTTGCCACATCAGGATTTCACACCTTCCATCATCTGCAATACCAATGAAGATCATTCACTACGTCACTACCAGCAACTCCCACTAAACTATGGTGTCGAGTTACACATGGCATCATGACAGACATCTTCCACATCAAGACCAAACTAATTGAACCAGTCATCATTAGATGACCGATTAGCCAAAGCAGCACTACTAACATCTTCATCACTTTGAGAAGATTCAAAACTCGAAGATTCATCCCTTTTCTTCTTCTTCTTCTCCTTGCAGTCCTTCCGGACATGACCAATCTGCCCACAGTTCCAGCACTTCACTTTGGACTTATTTCCAAAAGACTTGTATCTAGTCTTCTTGTCCTCCCGTTTGCCTCCATCCGTTGATCTTTCTCCAACAGAGAGAGCCTCTTTGGCCACTTCAGAAGTCTTCCTCCGCATCTCCTCTGACAAGAGTGCAGCAACTACCTCATCCATTTTTAACTGGGTAGTAGTACTTCCAATAGCCATCACAAGATGATCCAACGAATCAGGCAAAGAACTCAACAACAACATGCAACGCTCCTCTTCACTTATGGACACACCAACAGATGTCAGTTGTGTAATCACCATATTGAACGCGTTTAAATGACCAGCCATAGCAGTTCCTTTGTCCATCTTCAGAGAGTACAATTTCTTTCTCAGGAAGAGCTTGTTTACCAAGGATTTTCCCTGATAAATATCTCCCAATTTCTTCCACAAAGAATGCGTAGTTTTCTCCTCATAGACGTTTAACAGAACATTATCTGCCAGTGTCAATCATATCATTCCTCTCGCCTTTCGATCTGCCAGATCCCAATCTTCTTGCTTCATGCCTGAAGGCTTGTTCCCAGACACAGCAGTCCATAGATCTCGGTCTACCAACATATCTTCAACTTTAAGTTTCCACAACTCAAAGTTTGTGCCATTAAACTTTTCAATTTCTATTCTCCCTAATGTACCCGCCATCTCGATTGCAAGATCAACACTTTACTAACTCCCACTGGAACCAAATTGACACCAATGACCAACCCTACCCAAACAACCAACCCTATCCAACAGAATAATGGTAATGGCTCTGGCTCTGATACCACTTGTTAGGAAAGCTACTAGCGGAAACGCCTTCCGAATGTCAATTTACAGGGGAAATTATATAAAGATCAAATCTATTGAGATGCATAGGAAAAATAAGAACAGAGAAAATAAAAGCACACACAAGATAAAACACATGAGACAGAGATTTATGTGGGAAACCCTTACGGGAAAAAACCCACCACCGAAAAACCCCCGAGCAACTTTGTATTACAGTAAACAATTTACATACAAAATCTATGGTTTTTCGTACAGGCTCACAAGCTCAGATTGTGTTACAATCAACCTGATATTACAACCATACCATTCTTCACAAATCTTGCAGCCATTTATGCACACTGCAATTCGTTACAGAATTCGGTACAAAAAACGGTTACCGGCAAAACAGTTGTCTGCGAACCGTGTGTCACACACGGTGATTACTCACTTCGGCACTTTTGCCTCCGTCGGGTCTTGCGTACGGTAACTTCTCCCTTCGGCACGTTTCCCTCCGTTGGGTAACTTCTCCCTTCGGCACATTTCCCTCCGTCGGTTAACTTCTCCCTTTGGCACTTTTACCTCCATCGGTTAACTTCTCCCTTTGGCACTTTTACCTCCATCGGGTAACTTCTCCCTTCGGCACTTTTCCTCCGTTGGGTAACTTCTCCCTTCGGCACGTTTATCTCCATCGGGTAACTTATCCCTTTGACACTTTTCCTCCATCGGGTAACTTCTCCCTTCACCGTAGCACCTCACCATATAGTGACTACCTTCACCGAACGCTCCACCGTAGCAAGCACCTCACGGTACATGTCTCAGCCGTACGGTGACCACCTATGCACTTCGTCAATTGTTAACATAATCTACAAGTGTAAAGTGAGTGGTTCAATCATAGTAGTGGGCTAAGTGACCCCATCGATGAAGGAGTCTTTATGCGAGCTTGTGGAGGTCGATAGGATCCACATGATGGGCCTCTGCTGCCATATACAATTAGGTAATGTGGTTATATTGAGGGAATCGGTGAAGATTTTATGCTCTTCAAATTTCATTTCGCAAAGAAATACAAATAATTACGGGGAAAGAAACGGTTCCACTACCAAAGTATGCCATATGCCCCGGATTTATTTTCTGGATGGACTGGATCATGAATTCTGGGAATAATTATTTTACTAGAAGCCAAAATTGTTTACAAATGGAAGATCATGAGTCTTATTGTAAATTCAATATTTGTTGTATTATCTTTTAGTTTTTGGGTGGGCAGCTGAACAGTTTGTAACTGAATATAAACAATTTTGCCAGGGATGGTTTAAGTAAGGGAATTCAGAACTGTGTAAAGGCATCGGCAATTTTGGCTGGAAACTCCTATTGCTGGGACAACCGAGAGAGACTCAAGTTTTGAGTCAAGATTGGTGTTCATCATATTCGACTATTATTCTTTTACTGTTGAATGGATGGATAGAGAAGGGGATAGAATAAATTAATTGCAAGTGTTAACTGTGCTTTAAAACTTGTAGTTATGAGATGTTCGGAGTGACATTATTGTTTCTGTTCTTTATTCATGTTGTTCGCAGATTTTATCCATCTTATTATTATTTGCTGTATTTGATTTTCGCAGTCATGGAAATGCATTTACAGAAGTTAGTCTTTTGAGTTTGTATTTGCTCTGTGAATGTTCCATTGTGATGGGCGTTCATTAGATGCCTCTTTTGCTCTTTGGTTAAGAGCATACTTGAGTTTTAG
Organism: Chamaecyparis obtusa; assembly: GCA_027943335.1. Taxonomy (NCBI): domain Eukaryota; kingdom Viridiplantae; phylum Streptophyta; class Pinopsida; order Cupressales; family Cupressaceae; genus Chamaecyparis; species Chamaecyparis obtusa. Next base: position 315,508 of record BSBK01008352.1, on the reverse strand, counting down.
ATAGTTTTAATATTTATTCATTGCATATCTACATTAGAGAGCTGTACCTATCAGTTCAGAGATAAAGCTGACTAGCAGTTTGTTCAACTGTTGATTAATAGAGACGCTTTTGAAGGGTCTGAATCATATTATATAAAAGGCCAATATGTTAACTAACAATGCCGCAAATATCCAAGGCTCGCAGAGACTCGAATGCAAAGATTGCTATTGCATCAATTAATTTTGTGGAAAGTCCCTTAATGTAGATGGACGACTGCTTGGAAAAGGAAGTGGAAAACTACTGTAAAAATGGTCATATAAGCAATTCTATCAAGATTTGCTTACTAGAGCTTGTTAATGTAGATGGAAGACTCCTTGAAATAGGGAGTTGAAAACTATTGTAAAAGTGGTCTTATAGGCAATTCAATAAAGATTTGCTTACTAGAGCTTGTTGTTTTGAGTTTGGACAACTGGTAGACTAAAACATAATGAATGAAGGTACGGCTGGATTAGGAGTGGTCTCTGCATTGCTTGCAAGAACCGTTAATTGTCACCCACCTGTACTCTGTTTTGGCCAGACAAATTGCAACACAACACACATTACAAGAGACAAACATTACACAATGTAGAAGGTGAATCAAAACAATAAGACATACACAGTAAGAGTACTCATGATTCGTATTATTTATTGAGTCTTCAGGCATATGCCAATATCGAGGGTTAAGTAAAATTTCAGTCTTAATCAGCATTGTCCTTGCTACTACCTAATTTGTTTGCAATTACAAAAAAGGATTAGTGAATCATCATTTACTTGTTTCATTGTGAATACGATCCAAAGGGTTTGTCCTATAGTTAGAATGTCACATCCCTCTAAAATATCTTATTTTAACGATTTACTCATGTTTGTGCCCTAGAAGGTTTTTGGTTTCACTTAAACAGTGGTTTTGCATAATTGTGCCCTAGATGATTTCTGGTATATGAAACAATGGGTTTTAACTAAATGATGCCCTAGATGGTGACTTCTCTTGTTCTTGTTTCATGATGCATGAGATTAGAATAGTATATATGTAATGTCATGATGAGTTTCATGTATATCTAGAATAGATGTAATTGTTATCTAGCATTATGCAATTATTCAAATATAATGTCATGGTTTTAGACTGACTACTTTTGTTTTGGCAAGTGAATGCAAGATCGACTTGGCCTGTAAGGAAAGGGGGGAAAAGATATCATCGGGAAAAGGGGAAAGAGATATGATTAAGGTCAATGATCGACTGGATTACTAAGAACTGGTAAGTATTGTTTAGAACTACATTAGTGCAACCTTGTCGGCCTAGGTCCCTAATAGGATTTGGGGAAGGATGTGTTCTCTTATGTCTTCTTTCAATTTGGTGATAACCATGTTAGATGACTATGCCACCCACTTGCACCATGTTCGACTTAAACCTTAGTATGCTTGTTGATGTCTTCACGCCGACATTCATTTTTAATACTTTAATAATTAATTTTATCAAGTGATTATAATAATATATGTATGTATAGTCATGGTATAAATGTAAATTTACATGTGTATAGATAAATGAATTGAATACTTAAGTTGTATTATCTACATGTGTAAATACACATAGAGGTGTCAATTATAACTATACATACATGCGTGTCCATATATTATTATTATTATTTGATAGGAAATTAGTTAACTTAAACACTTAATTTATTCATTTGTTGATATTTAAAATTAATTATATGTTGTCAAATTTTAATAACTATTAAGTTGGTTGTTAATTTTAGGCTTAATTGCCTATCAAGCTCTTGATCAAGTTTAATTTTATCAAGGCAGTGAACGCTAGAATTTATTCATTATTGGAATTCCTTACCTTTGGTAAGTTGAATATTATTATTATTATCAATATTAAATTTAAAAGATGGCCTTAGCGTTTGATTGGGTTTATGCTCAAGACTTTGAACTTTAATTATTTTGGAGTCACTGTGAGAGCTCTCGATGTGATGCATACATTGGAAATTAATAAATTTTGATTAAAACTGAGCAAGAAAGCGACATAGGCGAAATTTATTTTTAAGACGCTACCAAAGGTCTTGAAGCCATTCCCATCAACCACGATGGATGATTGCGTAATTGTAGTGCCGTGTCATTCTTATGAATGACAGAGATTAAAGATGGGGGAGGATTTGTTCCGAGAAGAGCATCCTTCTTTCATACACGATGGGTGGTGGCAAAATTATCGGGCCACTCATAAAGACTTATAGGGGCCCGTTTGTTTGCTAGAAGATGGCTGGAATTTGAAAACGGGAAGATGCATTTTTGTACGGCCATCTTCCAAAATGGGAAGATGGCCGTACAAAAATGCATCTTCCCGTTTTCAAATTCCAGCCATCTTCCAGCAAACAAACAGACCTTATTATAGGAATACATCTCCTACGGAGATATTTAGCATTGGGAAGCGGTTCTTGAGGGGCGGGTTTTTGGGGAGAGACAGGTGCTTCTTGTTTTTAAGAAGAAAAGACCCCGACACAAAAGAAAGGGAAATCACCACGATACTTTCTACACCAGGGCGGGATATGAAAGCTGGAGCATATGTGAGGTATACGGCAGCAATCTCACAGGATGGTCTACTTGTTAACAGCAGCCTCAAGGAACGATAAATTTATGTACTTCTCTTTCTTATGACAAAAGAAATTAGGAACACATTGACGGCACCTTCTATAGTAAAAGTGTCCATAGTTTTGAGAAACACTTGGTAGGGAATCGTAAGCTTCAATGTCTGCGTTGAATGCATAATAAGGAATAACTTTTTTTCATATAATTCCCCATAGTTGCAAGGGATCAAAACTCGTGTTATATTCAAGCATGAATAAGTACCATTATATTTGGTAATCATTTTTAGCTGGGAGTTTCTTGTTTGCTGTTATTTGTTAAAGAATAGAGTTTTTCCTTCTTATTCATAACAACCGTGAGCAAATGAAACACTCATTGTTAGTCAGAATGGTTGCTATTATTCTCCTTGGGAATTGCAAAGGGGAGCTTAGTTAGAGGTGTTGTAGATGTGAATTCTCTGTCAGCGTGGGCAGCTCTTTATTAAGCAGTTCCAACAGCTGGTTCCTTCTTTAATGTTCTTAGTAACTACAGTCATGTGTAGTATCTCCATCCTCTTCTTTTGATAAGAGTTATGAGCTTTTCTAACTCATTTTCAAATGCAAGGATGCAAGCAGCTGTGAACTGGTCAAGTGTTTACAAAGGAAATTGTGTTGTTTTCCTTATTTATGTCATTCAACTACGAACTTGACTTCATAAAGACCAAGTGAAGTTTACTAGCAGTAGCGAGCAAACATTCTTTATTCTGTTAAACCCCTTGGAAGAAAGATCAATCATATTTTTCTTTAGACCTACATGCTTTAAAAGAAAGTTATAGTTATTTGTGTGGTAACATGTGAATGTTGAAATTAACACAGTCCACGATAGGAGACAACTCTCCTAATTTAATAATGCTGCTAACTAGAACTGTTTCAGCAAAGAATCTGCATTACTATCCTTTGTTATAGGAAGAGTATATCTGACTTACAACATCGGTACGGTTACTATGTTATGCTCAACTTTAATGATTAAGGAGTTTCTTTTCTATTAGCTACCTTTGTTCTTTAAGTAGCAAGATCTATGATGACACTATTACAAACTCTTGCAACATAGATGTATGTTTCAGACTTAATGCTGAACATGCTATAGCTGCTATGGAGATCAGTTTATTTGTTTTCATGGTATATCAGATGGAATAGATTGTGTTTTGTAAGCATAGCTTAGTAACCATGAAATTGCCCTAAATGAACCTATAGGCTCAAGCTGTTAGTCACTACAATAGAAATTTAACTACAAAAGTAATAAGACTCTTAGTAGTTACATTTAATAGTTGATGTTGTGTTTTTAATTTACTGAATTACACGTTCTCCACGACTCCATGAGGACAGATAAAACATCACCTATACTATTAGCTCAAGCATATGTACATTGTCTGGTTCAGATGAGAAACCCAAAAGTGTACAAGGGCTTAAGAGGGTATAAAGAACACTCCATGTTGGAAGGGTTTACATGTATGTAAATGACTAATAGAATAACATCAATAAATAAATAAAAAGATAGAATTGTCATTCAATGTTCATGTGTCGGACAATGGTAACAGAACATATAAAGAACAAGAAAGAACCATCATCCTACCTTAAGTTACCATTAGCCTTATTCTGTATCTTGGGTGCAAGTCGGATAAGGTGCGAACTTGACAGCATGTTAATCATGTGCAATGAATCGTTGGCCAAGGTGCATTACTCCTGAGTTAGTACTTGTTAATTCCTAAGTTCCTAGATACAAACCTAGTCAGGAGTTATACCAAGTTAGCAATAGCTATAGGGTGTAATCGACTAAGGTTGTAGGGCCTTACACCAGTTCCATATGACTTGACCTAACTATATACCTTTACCTTGCGGAAGGCCGGGCCCACTTCAGTAAAAGTGAGCAAGGGTGTATCGAGATTACGACCCATGGTTGGGTGGTTAAACCCCCTAGTGATATCTTTTACCCCTTAAGTCAGAAAAGAATAAAGATGCTCCAGTAACAGTCAGTTGCAAGATGTGAAGTAAGATTCTTTCCATTCTCTGTACTTGAATATGGTGTATAATGAAATCTGAATTTAGATTTAGATCTAGATCTAGATCGTACTTGGTTTTACTGTATGAAATGTTACAGTAATGTTTTCTTTATAAAATTAAATTATCATGTTTGAGTAGTTTTGTTCTTGTTCTGTTTAATTTTCAAATCTTGTTTTAAAAAAAAATTATTACATTAAACTAGTCGTTACTTTGTGTTAAGCTAAAGAGGCTTGTTACATAGAAATACTATATTTGTATACAAAATTTTCATATCTGATGTGGAACGCATAAGCCAAACACAAATTCATTTGGAGGCACCGAAAATATTCTTCAATCACTCAATCGAACATCACTGGAAGAGTTCAATATTTCATCACATTTCTGATGAAGAAAATAATGAACTAGAAACTATCTGCAGATTTTAGCATCTTCTTAAATCCGATCTGCAAACAGAGCAGTAAGAGCAATCAAAGTCAGAAAAGGGGTATGTGGAGTCTTAATTAGAAAAATGCACAAATTCAAGTAGTAAATTTGATGAAAGGTCTGATACAGACCAATTGACAGCTCATTTTTGGATACAGCCAAACATAGAATCTATGTACTGGCTAAGGGCATTGTTCTGTCCTTTAGCTTTGGTTAAAAAGAAAATGAAAACAATAACATACCTTTAACATTTCAACACTGGGAATAGCACGCATGGTATATTATCTTGTGTAACATTCCAAGGAAGACAAAAGTTTTTCAATGATCTTTAGGAGTGACTATGCAAACACTAATTCACGACAAGACATTTGAGATATGGTTGAAAGGAAAAATAAAGGGACAGTGATGGAATTTCATCACGATTGGTTACCATGATGAAGTTTCAAGGGTAGGGATAAGAGGTTGAACCCTATAGAAAATGGGACAGTCATGAATATATGGTCCCTGAGAGAAGCATGATGACAGTGTAGTGTAAAATGACATAGAAGGCTGAAACATGTAGTTCACACACAGACCTAACTTCTATCTTGCCATTGAAGACATCAAATTCAGATATTTCAATGATAACGTTACAAAATTGGCAAGGTTGATGGCAAATCTCATAATTCTGTAGCAAGATCTGAGGGTTCTATTTTGAAATCAATCTATTTGTTTAGCATGAGGATCAGTAAGTTTTGAGGTCCCTCACAGAGAAGCCATGGAACAGTCTTGGGTTGCAGTGTGCCCAATACCTACGTTTTCTCAATTGGGACTTATCTCATCTGGAAAGCTCTTCAAATTATTCTTCATTATGATGAGCACTACGCGAGTTATAAGCACAAGCAGAAAGTATGACCAGTGATATTGCCAAAGGCCCTATTATCTATATATCCTTATTCTCTTCAGCTTCCTTATTATAATTCTTGTTCTTTTCAAAAATGGGACACTCACAGTAACGAAAGAGATTAACTCCACTTAATTTTGTGGTTCTAACATCCAAGTCATGGACCCTGAAAGAAGACTAACTTAAAACACCATCACCTACCATTGCAGCATACACCAAAAGAAAGTTCAAATGAATATACTGAGAGTTTGAAATCTCGGGATATTGGACAAGGCATGTTGGAGCAGTGTAGACCGTAACAAAGAAAGATGGCTATCAATCACGTAAGTGGATAAGCTTGTGTTTGAGCCTTAAAAATCACAATGACAAGTGGGGCATCTTTCGAAGATATCCTTCGGCTTCCTCATCTATTTATTTGGACACCATGCACCCCATAATCAGTTCAGCAGACTAGAGAGAGCAATAGGTCTCAAAAGGCTTAGATCTTCCATTTCCAAGTTTATTGGAGCATATTTCTCACATTTATTATCATAAAGGGTCATGAAACACATTGAAATTAAACCATTTTATAAGCCATGCTTCCTACAACAAAGCAATAGTTAAACCTTTTCTAATGCCATTTCCACTCCACTTTTCTGCACCTGAGAAAGCTACAGCTGTTTAGAGCTACTTCAGCTCAGTGCGAAAAGCATTTACTATTATATAGAGGCCCATTTCCAGCTAGTTTCTCATCTTCACTAATTTTCATAGGAGAGATTTCGGTTTTTGCTGTCATAGGTAAGGTTTCTGAGACTGTAAGATATATTACTTCCACTTCCAATCTTTACTAAGTTAGTTCTGAACTCTACTGAAACGCAGATGTGTGATATTTGTCTATCATGGTATAAAAGTGGTACATTCTTCATATAACTTAACTCTAGATTAAAATCCCAATATCCAGTTCCTTGCAGTTATTAGTAAATAAACAACCAAGAAACCTCCATTATGCATTGTAATGGACTTGCATCGCAAGAAAAATATTCAGTTTTTTAGCTTCAAACCTATGTTCCAATGCAATGAGAAACTGATTCTGCAATCAAAGAATCTTGCTATGGGATGTAAATTTTAATTATCAAACATTCAATAAAAAACCGAAATCGTTCAAGAATGCACAATTAAGTTATCAAGCTTACTTGTCTACATTTAATTAAATCTGTACAGCTTCCAAAAAGACTAGCATAACAAAAGTGAGTTTTAAGACAAGATTTAAGAACGCACAATTAGTTCAATACAAATATATAGTGATAAAAAATTGTATGACCAAGAGAATTTAGACAAAAAAGACCTGAAACAAAAGCTGAATGACTCCATCCAGCAGACACGCTGCAAATAACAATGTTTTCCAACGACTTTATTAGCTTTGGTTTACTTATGCTCTCAGAATCTTCATGAGCAAGTTGGCCTGATTTTCCACGACCCCAAGATACTATTCACCCACCTCCTGCAGTATAATATAGCAGAAGAGATCATCTATTAACAAGAAAAGGTTATAACTTTCTCCTTGTAACAAGAAGCTCTCATAATGAATAAATATAAGTGGGAAAGACAGAGTTTTGCATCAATTCTGATTCAGGGCATTGTATAGAAATGCATTTTATGGGTGTAAGAAACTGATTATCCCCTTGTATGCCACTATTACAGTACTGAAATGCTATAAATTACATAATAACAGGAACATTATGGCTCAATGCAAATAGTAATGCAGAGATGCATATCCAAATGTTTCTATGGTTGTTTCTCTTATGTACTAAGCAACATAATTAGTTGAAAGTGAAACAGGTTTGATATAAGTATTTTTACACAAGATTTTCAGGCTATAATATTTGATGATATTGAGGTTATTGGTCTTTTTCATCAGATAAAATTTAGCTCAAATTCATATAGGCCTATATCACGACTGAAGGAACTCTGTAGCCTGTCACAACAAACAAAATCAGATAAACAGCTCATTTCCCTTTAATCAGACAACTCCCTCTAAAGATTTAAAACTGCAAAGCTTAGAATCTTTATCAGTTATGATTACCACCCAAGCACTATTATAAGTGGCATAATCTAATTGGATGGTGCATGATGGACAGCATGAATAACAGGCAAATTTCAATGATTTTAAGCACATTGAGATTCAAAAATGTTGTGGACAATATTGTTCAAGTATAAATATTGTTGACATGCAAAACTAAAGGTTTCTAGTAGAGAGCAAATATATTCACAAATAGCCATAGATTGCATGCTCAGACTCAGAGAGTATTCGGCAACTTTAAAAAGCACTAAAATTTCTTACGAGAACATTTTTTTTTTTTTCAAAATATATCCTTATAATTAGTATATTTTTGGCCTATATATAACTAATAACAATCACATCAATGCAATAGCTATCTGACAAATTAATAGTAAATTGAAAATCACAATGAAATTTTGAATAATTAACATATACATTAGTTGTGTAAACTAAAACATTCAAGTATTTGGTGAATTTGGTTAAGGAGATACCCCTTGTTCATGGCATCTACATCAAAGTTCAGCCCACAAAGGGATACTAGCAAATGAAAAAGAAGACAATTGGGAGTAAGTGCTGCCTTTAATAAGCCAGAATTAAAAAGATTCAATAACAAAGATTTGTTACCAAGTAATTAAATTTTTTGGATGTGTTTCTTAACCTTTTCTTCCTGGGTAATTTTCTGTCAATCTCTGCAGCCTCCAATCAAATTTGAAATATAAAACACCGAACTGGGAAAACCTTAAGAACATTAAAATCTGAACCACGACTATGCGTATTGGCATCCCTAAATAGGTCTCTGAATACAATGCTATGCAGGAAGAAAAATAATCATGTAAGCACTGACAGAAAGATGTTCACTGAGACTTCAAGGCTATCCATGACATGAACTAAGCCCGCGACATGACATAAGGATACCAAAGAAATACAAAAAAGTAATAATTTGATAATCTTAGCCCAAGACACACCGTATGGGAACCGAAATGAGTAAAATAGAAACAAAAATTAGACGTCAAGGCTATCCATGACATGAACTAAGCCCGGGACATGACATAAGGATACCAAAGAAATACAAAAAAGTAATCATTTGATAATTTTAGCCCAAGACACACCATATGGGAACCAAAATGAGTAAAATAGAAACAAAAATGATGAAGATGCAATCCTCAGAAAGGATGATTCCACATAGGCAAAACAAAAAGGGTTAGCTGTGTCATTCAAAGAGGCATGGTAAGTTAGCAAGTAATCTAGATCCTAAACAATATCAGAACATACTATTGAAAATTTCAGATTCCAAGCATATGGCACTAAATAACTTTGTGAGAAGGTGACAGTGAAAAATTTCGTGAATATGAAAATGCTTACAGATAATCGAAAATTCTAAGAAATACAAGATTTAAATAATGCTTGGTTGCCTGAATCCCTTGTCTCCCACTTTCCACACTTTTACTGCAATCAGGGATGGACTTGTTTGCTTTCGGGATTTGTTTAACAAATTACCAATTGCATACTTTGAAATGTCTTTGACCGTTGCCCAGAAAGGAACCCTGATGATTCTTGGGCCAAATACTCGGAACTTGAAAAAATATCTAAAAAACAATGGGCCTATTTATACAACTGACAATTGTCTGTTAATACCACCATGACTATATATACAACAAGAATCCTTGATAACAAGATTGTGGGATGTTTCGACTGTGTATTTTATATGTTTTAAGGAGCCTGAGAAACAAAGAACATCAACACACTCATCTATAAGCACCTATTAGGCTATTGATATTGAACATTGCAGAGATTAGCTAAGTTGGCTTGAAAATCTTGAGCTTTAAGCCACTGTCAACCATGTTGCACACTCTTCCAGCTGAAAATGCCAGGCTGAAAACGATCACCATCCTCCATATACAAAAACAAGTAGCAAGAGGACACATCTTCAAATTTTATAAATGCTTCCTTCCAATATGTGATGGAAACTCCATAAAACCAACAAGCATACTAGATCATGCACATCACTGAAATTCCAGCTACATGATCCATCTAACAACCTAATGACAGTTCAACAAAGAATATGTGCACGTGCGTGTTGGGGGCCAGTGCGGATGCAAATGGTTAGGGCCCCAGGAGGAGAGGGTTAAAACATGTCTCACTTGATAGGTTCTCTAGTGTCCCAAGCCATTAAGTGAATTCAAACATCTTGGAGGTCCAATGTGTGAAATATGGAATCCAGTGTAGATAAGTTTAAAAAACTAAAAGCATTTGGAATTTCTATGAATGATCTTTCTCCCAGCAAGAGATACAAAACCACCACCCTTAAGAAACACAACTTTGTCATAAGCATCTTAAATTTCTTACTATACAGATTGTCAAATAATCAAAGGCTAAAGAAATGCATCTCTTATATTAGGTTTTCATGAGATTGCAATCTTATAAGAAAATGGCCTCGAAGGAACAACGAAAGAATAGCAACTTGTCACCCAAATATTATGGTCTATATTAGATGTAGAAGTAGGCAATATAGCCTACAAGCTTGAGTTGCTCCAACAACAAAGATACATCTAATTTTTTATGTTTCTTGATTAAAGAAGATGATTGGTCAATAGGACCTTATGTAGACAATGTTACCAAAGCTAAATGAAGAAGGAACAATCATCTTGGATCCAAAGCTAATTCTCTAGAATTGCACAAAAAATTGAGAACTAGGATAATCATCGAGTTTCTCATTTAGTGGAAAAAATTCTCAATTGAAGATACCGCATGGGAAGGTTAAAATTTTGTGCAGAAGCATTCATAGTTGATAAGCATTGACGACAATGTTTCTCTAAAGAGGGGGGCTTGCTATGTTCATAATCCTATCGTGTTTAGAGGGTTATGAATAGATGGCTAATGGATACTTTAACTCATAATTAAGTTATATGACCATTATTATAATTTAATTTAGGTATTAGGTCATCTTAAATGTAGAGTTAAGTATCTAAGTCAGTTTGGTTGATATCCAAGGCATAAGTAGGGTATATATAGGAGTTGGTGGCTAATTTATTATTGTTGTATTGCAAATTATGTTCTTCTGGGAGACTTTTGGAGGTTTTGCCCCTCAAAGTGGTTTACTATCTTCATGTATTTGCAACCAATTTCCTATTATACTCTTCTACTGTACAAATTGATTCTTTATGTCATCATAAGTGGCCCGTCGTTGCCTCCTTGAGGATTTGCTTTGTTTGTTATAATGCCTTAAATATTTCTGGCTAAGTTGCTGGTTTCAATTTGGTTTGGATTTAAGTATGCTTGTATGACAATTTTTTGGAGTTGGAAATGTTTTGGGCAATTATCCACAAACTCTTATATATATATATATATAATAGCCTATAAAAGAAATTAAGTGCAATAGCCACATAACTTATATATATTAAACAAAATTGTCACAATTTTTTATGACTGTATATATGTCAATATTAAATGTTGTAATCCCCTTTGTGTGGATCCCATCGAGAGCTTCATGAACTGAAAAAGCAAAAAAATAAAACTCATGATATGTGGACAGTTAAAGGCACTGAAAAGTAATGCATGTCTTGTTTTTGATGATGTGAAGGCAGTTATCATAGCTTTTTATTGAGAAATGCAGCAGGTAATACACATTGTTTCATAGGGTTGCGTCCCCCTTGTAATCCTGGTATTTCGGGAATGGGGATGTCTTTAGGACGTGAGGGGGATGTCCTGCCATTGCCGCACCACCTTCATGAGCTCTCTGGGGATGTTGTTGAGAAGAGCGGGATGTCTGGTCATCCTTGATACATTCTGGGGACATCCAGACATCCCTCGACCTTTCTGGGTACACCTAGAAGAGCCTCGTGGACTGTCACATAAAGAGTGACAAAAATTAAAAACATTTATCTTTTTTGAAAGTAGAGCCCAAGGACATACCCTAATAGCCAATAAGCCCCAGCAATGCCCCCTAAACTCTATTTAGCACCACTTCAAATCTCTCATTTTTACACACAAACTCACTTCAACAAGGTTGAATATGAGCAAAAGAGTGAGTGGAGTGAACGAGTGTTCTTGAAGTGCTGCAAGTGCAAGAGAGGCGAGGAGCAAGAAGAAGAGGCAAGACAGGGACTCTACACCAAGTTGGGAGGATTTTCCAAGCATAAGTTAGGATTCTATGATTGCTTTTTTTTTTTTTCTGTGAGTTTCATTTCAAAATTTATTTTTAATCATAATTTAATAGACATGACTAAAAGTGCATATTCATAGATTCATTACAATGTTCATCTTGTCATCAAGATTCAACATTAAAACTAGCTAATATATACTCTATATTTAAAATACGCCAAGATGCATCAAGTTGTTGAATTTTTTCAACTTTAATTTTCTTATTAAAGGTGAATGAGGAGAAAATTCAATCCCTGGATGCATCTCGACGTATTTTAAATATAGAGTATATATTAGCTAGTAGCAGCCACAGCATGCGGAAGACATTGAGTAAATTAATTTGATTAGGGTTAACATTTAGCATTACAATTTAAATCATGGTCAGCATTAGGGTTTAGAATTAAGATTGGGTTTATGGTCATGGTTAGGAGTAGTATTATGCTTAAGGTTAGGGTTTGGATTATAATTATAATAGATTTTAGAATAAATAATCTAAATATTTATCCTTAAATATTTAGGTTAAGGATAAATATTTAGATTTGGTCAGGGCTATGGTTTGGGTTAGGATTAGGGTCAAGGTTAGGATTAAGGTTAAGATTAGTATCATGGTTAGCATTTAGTTTAAGTTTATGATTATGGTTAGAGTTTAGAATCACAGTTAGGGTTAATGATTAGGATTATTGTCAAGCTTGAGGTTAAAATCACAGTCAATATAATAGTTAGAGTTAGTATTTAGGATTAGGATTAAAGTTAGGGTTTAGAATTAGGATTATGCTTAGGTTTAGAGTTTATACCATGATTAGAATTAGGGTTAGGATTAAGATTTTGATTAGGGTAAGGGTTTGGAATTAGGGTTAGGAAAATGATTTATCTTTATGTCATGGTTAGGATTAGGTTTGGGTTTAGGGTTTAGGTTATGGTCTCATTTAGGATTAGGATTATGATTAGGCTAAGATTTTACACGATGGTTAGTATTATCATTAGGGTAATTATTTAGGGCTAGGGTAATAATTTTGGTTAGGGATATGGCTAGGGTTTATGGTTAGGATTGAGGTTATGGTTGTCGTTAGGGATTACCTAATGGTTAGTTTGGGTAAGGCTAGGGTGATGGTTAGGAATATTGTTATAGTTTTTACGGTTTAGGGTTTATATAAGGGTTTGGTTAGGGTTATAATATGTGCTTAGATTGGGTTAGGTTAGGATTACGAAAATGGTTATATTTAGGGTTAAATTATGTTTATGGTTGAAATGGGGATAGAGTTATAGTTCAATTAGTTTTCTGGTTGAAGCAAAATTACGGCTAGGATTAAGGGAGGGTTAGTGTTATATTTTAATAAGAGGGAAATATTTAAGTTATGATTAAGGTTGAAGTTAATTATAGTTAGAGTTTGATGATTATAAGAGTTTTGTTTTACTTGGAGTTTGGACTACAACTCAATTAGTGCTTGAATTAGAGTTGTATTTTATTTTGAGGTAGTGTCCAATTAGGGTTAGGGTTAAGTTTAGGGTTAGGTTTCAAATTGGGTTGAATTAGGGTTATGATTATGTTTCCTATATATGTATGTATATACTAAATTTGATAGTATCATTTATGATTAGGGCTATGTTTCCTATGTATATCTCAAAATTAATAATATAATGTAGAATTGGGGTCAAATTGTTTAGATTAGATATAGATTAGAATCAAATTTGATTTAGCATAAGTGTTAGTGTTAGGTTTAAGGTTAAATTTATCAAGTGATCCTATTTTTTCATCCTTGATGGGAGTAAATTTTGGAATATTTTTAAAGGTCAATTATTGGTAGGGCTATGGTTCAATTTATGTTTATGGTTTAATAAAGATTGATGCTAGATTAATGGTTAATTTATATAGATAGCTAAATATGTTTGATTAATAAATATATTAAATCTTTCAATCCATACACAACCTCAAATTAATGAACGTTAAATTAAAATATACCAGTACCAGTAGAACTATAAACAGCACAAATCTAGCAAAACAACAGCAGCCACTAAAGATAAACAGAAATGCTCAAGCTGCTAAATCCAAATGTATTTTTATCAAAGTTAAACTTATATTATTTAGATATTAATAGAAATCAGTTGACTTTAAATGAGTAGAGTATATTTTAGTTGTAAAATTTTTAAAAAATAGAAATTAATATAAACAACATTTCTATTCTATTTTTCCTTTTTGCATGCAAATCAATTCAACTTATAAAATTAAATTAACTCTTATCTTTTTAGTTTTTAAAATCTAAAGCTAAAATCTAATTCTAAATTAAAATCTAAATCTAATTCTTTTTGCTGCAAATCATAATAAATTCTAAAATTAAAATGAGTTCTTTCTTAGTTCTTAAATTAATCAACAATTAATTTGAATGTCAATCTTTTTAACTGAATTGTTTATTATAAGAAATGTTATCTTGCATAAGAAATATTATTGTGCATTTTTAATTGTCAAGGAATGTCTACCATTTTTTGTATGCAAAAATTTATTTGTCTTGTTTATCTATAAAATTTTAATAAAGTAAAATGTTGATAAATTTCAATAAAGTAGAATATTGATTGGAAATCCTCTGTACATGTTATAAATCAAACAAAATGATAAAACTCATATTTATATTATCTATGCATATAAGATATAAAAAACTATAAAGTTGGAGTAAGGCTAAATGTCCGAGTAGGCATTTCTTGAACTTGTTCATATGAAATTACAATTACAATGTCTTAAATGAAACATTTCTGTAATATTTTTAATGTCGTTCTAAATGTTTCAGCCCCATCATGATGATCAAATAATATCTAATTTTAATTGTCTTTACATTCTCATACTATTATAATATCATGTCTACCATATTTTTGAACCAAATATAATATGTAATCATAAGAAAAAAATAAAAGAAACTAAATAATGAAATATAATAGACATACTGATATTTCTAATATTTTTTTTCTTTAAGTAGAACAATCCAGTCAAACAATTTTTTTACAAAGCAATAATCTACAATTATATGAAGCCCTTCCAAAAGTGACTAAGCGATCCCTATCCAGTAACGTATTTGTCATGAAATAATGTTCATAAAATAATTCATTCAGAATAGAAATCAGCGATTGCCTGTGCATTCACCTATTTCTCATGAAACAACATATTTCTAATTTATAAAGAGTGACGCTTTAGTCCCTGAATAATTAATATAAGACCAAGACACTCAAAAATCTTCTCAAATAGAAATTAGGCGTTACATGAAAAGGAGGCATTACAAAACATATCTGCATTTGCAGTAGTCATTATTAACTATATAGTACCACAGAGTACGCATGTATGATTCTATTTTAAGCCCACAGTACATATTCCTTATTATAGGCAACTAACTCCCACTATTTTTTTGGGCTTTTTTTTACATGCGATGGTGAGAACGTGGCTTTTTTGGTCAAACTGGTAGGGGTTTAATGCCACTATTAAAATGATCTAATCTACTCTGATTTAGCCACAGAAATAATATAAAACCTACAAATAATAAAATATCAAGACACGGAGAACATTTTGTAACAAAGGTACTCCAAATAAATCAGTATCTATTATTTCAGCTGGAGGCGAATGAGAATCTATTTAAAACATTGATTGCTTGGTGGAGCTACGAACCAGTTTGTTGCCTCATCACATGGATCGATCAAAAGTTGGTAGGTTCTTTTTTTGAAGAATTCTACAATATCAGAGATCACTGCCTTAGCCCCCGCCCGATTCGGATTTACAACCTGGTTACCAGATCTTATCGGTTGCCAGAGAGGATTTGGTTGCTATTCATGAGTTTGCACGCAGAGTCGTGGGCACTATCTCCATTCTTCTCTTCAGGTCAAGTTGGCCTTTGAGATAGTAACGGGTCTCGGGCACAACAATGGTGGCGAATATCTGTGTCGATTGATTCATGTTTGTCGATGAAAATAATAAAAAACCAAAATCAGACTGCCATTAACAACAACATCCTTCACAAATAACAAATTCTCTATTTTCTTTGTATTATCTAAGTCATAAAAAATAATCAAAACACATCTCAGCCATGTCGTAGACGATCTCGAAGCACGCCCCTTCCTCTATACATGTTGTAAAAAATGTGCCCTGATCACACAACAGATCTCTAAGTAGATTTTCGTGCAGAGAGGGTAGATCGTGTTTGCTCATTTATTGACCATTAGCCTTCAGCTTTTAACGCAAAGCAGTAAAGATTTGTTTTAAATAACTTTCAAACCATTAAGCTAACGAACCGTTATTTATTGCCGCGTATTCGTTTGACCGTTCGTATTTGTATCGTTGCTTATCTTTATTGCCCTTGTTGTTTCCGTTTTAAGCCCGTCCAATGGAATATGGAGAGGTTCTTTATTCTTACAGCGTTTTTTTTTATGACCTGCTATAGGAAGAAGGATTGATGCGGCTGTAAGTTTACACCTCTCGGTGTAATTAAAATTTTATTTTCAAGTTTGCCAAATTTGGCTGAACTTTTTTGTATCCTCCGCTTCTGCGCAATGTGCAACTTGAAGTTAAAAAAAACACAAGTTAAATCCTTGGTTGACAAAGATTAAGAAACCTAGTTTTTTTTGTGTATCCTCTACTTTTGTGCTTCATGCGACCTAAAGTAAGAAAAACAAAAACAAAATCTTTTTTCTTAATCCTTTGCATAATGTTGTTGCAACTTGCATGCATAGTTTGAGTTTTGAATTTTAAACTTAAAAAATTCTATATTGTTTCTTGCCGTGTCACAATGAGTTCTCATGAGATCAATGCGGATGAGGTTGAGGCTCAAAGTGAATATATTGAATCCAATTATACATCTGACGTTGAGACTAAGAAGGTGACCATGAGGATGCAATCCCAACCACTATTTTGATGGTGAGTGCAATTGCAAGTTCTATTAATTCAAATTGCCTATCCACATTATTGGTAGAGTATGCTAAGGGTCTTGTTGATGTGAGTTTTGTGACCACCTCAACATTTAGGATGAAACATTTGGCATTCCAAGATGAAACACCAAATATCCAATCCTCCTTTGAACAAGGAACAAGGAAGCTTTAACTACTAAACAATGTATATGATTGTGTGATCTAATAAAGCAACCCCAAGGTTTACACTGTGTACACGCAACTTTGGTGTTGGACACAACTCAGTTTTTATGATGCGGCTTGCTGGTAACCATGTGGGGACTCACACTATTCACTCAATGGGAAATCAACTTTTCTTTGTGAATGATTTGGCAATGCAAGTGCTTGATCCTACCTCTAACGAAACTTTGAAATAAAGTGCAAAGTAGTAAGGGTTTAGAGATCCTATTCTAATATGAGAATGCAAGAGATAGTGAATGTCTTTGTGAACTCTACTAGACTTAGCTTTCTCATCAACTTCTACCAAGCTAGTGCAATCTTCTAGGGAAAACAATAGATGTTCAAATCATTACTAACCACACCAACACCATCAATAAGATGCATATTAATGAGCAAGTAACAATTGAAGTTAAGCTTGTATTAAAATTCTAGTTGACCACACAAAGCAATTTGCAATCAACAAACTACAAGTGGTATGGATAAGCGAGTTTCTCTTTTAGCATATTCAATGAACCTGGACATCACCACATCAGGCCCCTCAATTGTGACACTTGGCAAGCTGTTATGTTGCAATTCTATCACCTCCAAACCTTCTGTGCAAGCATCAAGAACGCTGCCCCGGTCTTCTATATGCTTCTACAAATTGCTGATTTTTCTTAATTAGTTCCAAAACTAGACCATCCACTAATTTTTCTTAATGAGTTCCAGCCTCTGAAAATAAATTGACTTCAACCTTTCCTTCAATTCTTCTAAGCTTAGTTTTCTGGAAACAACAACCTCTTGACCCAATAGCTTCTTGATTGATGTGAGGATCTTTGAATGTATGTTTAGAATGGATCCTTCAATTCCAAGACAATCTTCTTGTGCATGATCGAATGTTGATTTCCTCATTGCCAAAGAACAATACCAATGACTGAAATCATATGCATTCTCCTCTTCAATTAATCTTTCTTGAATTAGTGTTGATGTAGGAATCCTTCTTAATGCTTTGAGTCGAGGAATCATCTTGTTTTGGACTAGTTGAAACTCTTCTCATATTCCTTCCAAACTTTGGATCTTGTTCACAAGCAATGGAGTCTTATCATAAGCTTGGACCCTTTTAGTAAGGAATCCCTTTGCATGTCTTGAAATGTCTTCAATCCACTCTTTCACCTCTTGATGTGTGTGTTCCTCATTGCTTCATAGTATGAAAGGATTCTTGAGGAATGGGAACTGAGGGAGCAAATATAGCATCTTCTTGCCTTATTGGGTTCATTAGCCTTTGTATGTACTCCTTTAATCTTTCGTTTTCCAAGCCTCAATTGCATTGGTGGTATCTTCAAGCTCTTGGAACTCTTGTTTCTAAGTTGGTGCCCCAAGATCAATTATTGTAACCTGATATTCCATGGGAATGATCTCTTCTCTAGACTTATCAACTATTGGAACAACCACTTGTAAGATGCGAGCTCTTGAACTATCTCTAGTAATTTGAGAAAACTTCTTAGCTTTCTTTTGTTCCTTTACCTTATCAATCCGAGCTAGGAAATCATCTATGTCTTGTATTAGCTGAACTTGTACTTTCTTCTTCTTCATGCTATCCATCAACCCAATCAGAAATTGTGGACAATTCCATTCCATCTTCAAGCTGATTATCATCAATTATTCCTCTCAAAGCTGAAATAATTTCTTCATTTCCTTCTTCATTGGTATTCAATCTCCCAAGTCCTCACCTAAATCAACCTCTAGTTGTATAGTAGGGGATGTTGGTTGCTGCTCTTCAACTTTGTGCTGTGCCGATTGGGATGATGGGGATTCTTCTTGATCTTCTTGAGGTAGAATTTCCGTATCAACAACCTGTCCTGATTTGTTTTCCCTATCCGCCATGTCAATTTCTCTAACAGATGAAGTACTCATGGTGGATTGAGCAGTGCTAGACTTGTGCTTCTTACGTCTGGATTCTGGATTCCTCACTGGTGATCTCTTTACCCTTTGCTTGTGTTCTTTTTGCTGCCCCTTCTCTTTTCTTTCAAGCTTGTCCTTCACCATTATTCAATCCTGTATTGCTGATTATTCTTTCATCTCCCTTTGAAGAAGACTCCTCATTTTATTTTCTCCCATAGGTCAAAGTAACACCTTGTTTCCTTGACTTGTTGATCTATCTATCCACCCATTCTCTTGATCTATCAATCATTTCTCTCATCAAGATATTCAAATTTGTTAACTCTTTTACTTGCGACCAATCAAGTGATGGAATGGATTTATCCTTCTCTTGTTCATATTGGGGATTATGTGGTTCCCATTATCCTTTACCTGATTAGGCATTGGGAAGATGTTACACTTCTTCATGAGGGGTTCCCATGATCCTGTTCAAAAAAAATATCATGTCATTGTATTCTTCTTTGAAATCTTTACTCATAAGCTTCTTAGGCAGCTTGGAATGATGTCGCCTGGATTCAAGGACTCACTCGTTAGCTTGAGCATCTTCTTTTGTCCTAGTTTGCATCCTTTGATGATTGGGGATTCCAAATTTTGGCCTTATTCCATCTTCAATAACAAATGCAAGTACCACCCCCTTTGATGTCTTGATTGTCCTTGTTTGAGGATCGTAGTGTTTTACACATTCAGCCATGAGTTCACTGCATTGTATCGCTGATGGAAAACCTGCTGCATTGTATATCCCATTCCTCATCATACTGACTGCTTAAGGGGAAGGCATCTGATTTCGGGTTCCATACATCCTTTGCTTAATATTTGTCATGTTCAGGTGCTCAAAGTTGGTATTCTCAACCTTCTTCCACTTGGAAGACATCTGAGATCCCGGATATTATCCTTCAAGTATCCTCTTCATTTGAGTCTTCCTAGCAGCTACCCCAGCCTCTGGTTCCGACATGATCCTGTACAAGGCTCAAAGTCAATGGGTTTACAAGGAGACCTACTTAAAATGGTAGCTTCAAATTTATTAAATTCTGATTTTACTGTGAATTTCAGATTGTTAGATTCCTAAAATCAGAATAACGCACTTGCAAAACATAGCTTGGAAAAGATGTTTCAAAATCTGAAAATAAAATTTGAGAAGATATTGCTTTAAAATCTGATTTCTAAACCTGAAACAAATCTGATTGCACTAATGAATTCTGAAAATTACAGTGATTATTATCAACCCGGGCAATTTCTTTCTTAATTTTTCTTTGATTTTTGTCAAGGAAGACGTCTATGTCTTTGCCCTAGTTAGCACCAGATGGACATGATTTCAACTTCTGATTTCTCAGAATCAGAACCTCAATGACAATGATTGAATCCAATATTTGGGCTTCCACCTATAAGGTTCACACCTTTCCTTAGACAGATTTTTGATGTTAACTTCTGTTTTTTTCCCACAAATTCGTTGATCCTAGACACTGGATGCTCTTGATTAATTTCTGGATCTTGCATTGTCTTCAAATCATTTGCCCAAATCTTTTAAAGGAGACTTACAATCAAAAGGATCTGTTGTGACCTTTTCACACCATCACCCCATTGCAAACGGCGAGCCCCTCTTTTCGCTTGTTAGTTATAGGGTTTTCACAGAAGAGTGTCAGTTTTGAGCTCCAAAGTTTGAGGAATGGTTAGGCTTCCAGATCCCCAAATTGCAAACATAGACAAGTCTTAAGGGTTTGAAGTCAATAATATCAGGAGTCAAAAGATTGTTGAGTTCCAAGGATATTCTCCCAAGTGTCAAGGTGCCTCGGTGGTAATTTTGTCCTCATGAGCAATATATCTCCATCTTAACTTTGAATTTGGGCAAATATGATGAATATAAGGATTAGTTTCAAATGAACTATGGAGAGTGGATTAGGCTGGTTACATTTTGTCAACCTTCTTGGCAACTTACTTTTATTGCTTAGTGAAAAATAAACTGTAATACCTGATTGTATTTAGGATATCCTGGAATTTATAGCATGTGGGAAATGTCCCTTGATCATATGCATAATTTCCCCTTTGTTCAAGTACAACCAGACCATTCCAGCCAAAAAAGTCATTCCATACAAGCTGACCACCTGGAGTGCTATGACCTACAGGGGCCATTCCACTTTCCACTGAATAGCATATTTTTTGAGAAACAATTCAAAGGATTAGTCTAACCCTGGCGCGATATCAATAGAAATCATTTAACCTAATAATTATACAAGTTGAAGCATCATTCAAGTATCTAGTTTTTGTCTAATAGAAACTTCACAGGTATCAGACTGAAGAAATCATTTAACCTAGCAATCATCCAAGCTGAAACAACATTAATTATCTACAATTTATTCTAATGGCAACTGCATAACTATCAGATCAAATAAATCATTTAACACAGAAGTATCCAAGTTGAAGCAGCTTTTATCTATTGATAGATTTTGTTATACAAAATTGTTGTGACCTTTCAACAGATTTCATCCTAATATAATTTCTTGCTGAATATATTGTTGCATCGAAATGAGTACTGTTGAAGTTGCAATCATAGTAACTTTACTTGCTGTAATGACCTATGTAGTCTGGGAGGAACTACTATGTCTATGTAGACATATTGATATAATCAATTTCTTTTTATTTTGCTAAGACCAATTCTACAAAAAAGACAATAATTATAGCTTGTTTCTCAGAAGAGTCTTTGTAACTTGTGAATTCACTCTTAAAACAGTCATAATCCTATGTCAATACACTTGGTCCTTGACCACAATACGTGAGCTCAATTCTGTTGCACGTTTTTGACATTTACAAGTACAGAAGAGTCTTTGTAACTTGTGAATTCACTCTTAAAACAGTCATAATCCTATGTCAATACACTTGGTCCTTGACCACAATATGTGAGCTCAATTCTGTTGCATGTTTTTGACATTTACAAGTATTTAATATATCTAATTATTTTACAGGATATAATAACTAAATATGATCTTTATGATTTTACATAACTCAGGTCAAAGAAAAACTTGTGGAAGAATCAAATGTACAGCCTGTGAATAGTCCAGTGACTGTTTGTGGAGATATCCATGGCCAGTTCCATGATTTAATGAAGCTTTTCAAGACAGGGGGCCATGTGCCAGAAACCAACTACATTTTTATGGCAAGTTATCCCCTTTAAATGAAACTGTTAGGATGCTAAGAAAAACAAGAATAGATGAGTGTTTTTTGTTAGCTGCTTTGGCTTCATCTTGGTTGTTTACATTTGCATTAACTTAGTTTGTTTGAATGTTTAACAGGGGGATTTTGTTGATCGAGGCTACAACAGTCTTTAAGTATTTACTATTCTTTTGTTGTTAAAAGCAAGGTTCATTGAACCATAAATGGATTTAAATGGATTTCTGTATGGATACTTTTTTTGGGTTTAACTGCCCTGAAAACAATCTGTGTGATTAAGTTCTGCTACCATATGCTTTTTTTAAACAACCCAGTTTGTCTTGATTCTCTGGGAAAATGACCCTTATTCTTTATGCACTCTCAGCAATATAGAATGATGGGATTGATAAAATGGCAGTAAAAGAAGAGTTTCAATCATTGAACTGGAAGGAATTTTCTATATGTAAACCAAAAGCTCATCAGTATCTATGGAGCACGCTGATGAGATAACTTATCCACAAGTATACTGTCATCCAATGACACAAAATCCATTTTAGTTGGACAATTGTAATCAAGTATTTGATAGTTCATCTAGTCAATAATTTATACATAAAGAAGGAAAAGATGAAATTATATTGATTTCCATGAGTGACAAGAGGTGGTCAATGGAACTTGTGATGCATCCAAGTACAGTGAAAAGGTTCCAGGGTAAAAAGGAACCCAAGAACCTGAAAAATGGACCAAGAACTATTAAATAAAACAAAAAAAAATGAAAGAAAAATTAGAGAAGGTAAATCAAATCATATAAAAAATTAGCCAGTCACAGTTATAATTAGGCACGTGAAGGGAGGACAGCTCAAGAGAGGGAGGGATTAAAAGGAGGCCAATGTTGAAGCTGAAGTCTGGGGTTGCAACCCGATGCTTTCATATGTCTATATCAACATCTGGAGCAGAAGTGGACTCAACACTATAGATAGAAAAACTGCAGGGTTGTCATCCACCACTATAAAAGGACCAATGGAGGATCTGATGTTTTCTATAGGAGATTTTCCTGGGCAAATGGAGGCAGGGCAGGTTGACAATTCTAGCAGGATGTAGGATACTTACTTCAGAATCAGCACCCAAGACCAGTAAATCTGCAAAAATTGAGAGGAAAGTAAAACTGGTGATGATCACTTATGCCCATGCCCTGAAATAATTTAAATCTCCCAAACTAACCCCATAAAACAATTTAGGCAATTATCTTTATTTTAATTACTCATAAGGCACATTAATGCTTTTAGTTTTAAATATTAATTTACCTCAAAATCATAAAACTCATTAATATATATGTGATATACAAATGACGATAAGTTGCAAATAAGCCAAAATGCACTAATAGACATTACAAACTGTCTACACATGGTGATTGAACCAGATACTACCAACTACGGTAGCCGGGGCTCAAAATGCAAAGCACAAGGAAATCATCCTCAACGAGGTACGATGGGTTTGGCTAGGGAATATTTTGGCTAGTATGCTATCTCCTGTTAAACACTATTAGATAAGGGCACACTCAGACATATGGGGCCAGGTGGAGTTGATGCTCAGTATTTGCAACCACTCAACAAACATTATGAGTACCTGTGCATATGCATAATAGCCAAAGTGTATATATAAATATTCCCCAATTGGGGTCAACATCATAACATCGTTAATACACCATGCATATAATCATCTCAACATGAATATAATTGATCACTGAATTTAACATGTATTTCTAACTGCATCAATAATCATTTGAATCCTTGACCGAGTGAAATAGCATTAAATATAACTTGTTACAATTTAATTAACAAATCAGATTAACATTAAATTTCAACATTAGCATTAATATCTCGAGGCATGGTAATTTAATATCACATTATTAATCCATCACAATATGCATCTCTGTACTGAAATCACAATTTTAATCTATCTCAACACCCATTTTAATACCAAAATCACAATTAACCCGCATTAGGCCAATACAACAACATCAAGCGGCCTAGCATCCAATACAAGTGGAATATCACACAACATAAATCTTAGGAATACAATTAGCTGCAGTGCATTAGATTCTCACAACTAGGCACATTCTGTGCATGCATCTCAATGCATAACACAATTATGATCATTATGAAGCAGTCCGTACACATCACTAGGCCAAAACAAGCACATAATGCATATAAAAGGAGAACAAAAATAAGAACCCAACAACATCATGCAGCAGATGAAACATCCACAGGCGCAATGCTAAAGCAAGAATCAGAATAAATGCATCAGAAAGCTGCAACTGAGAAATTGATTACAACGAGTCATCCTTAGGTCTCCTTGCCTTCCGTTGGATTAGATATTCCTCTTATTCTTTCTTCCTAGTTCATTTGTTTCAATGTTCATTAGAATTTGCTCTATCACATCTCTACATTTTTTGAGTAATTTGTTGTCTCCAGTTTGGCCCCTTTGGTGAGTTTATAATATATATTCTCTATATATTCAACCCCATGAAAGTCATATAGGTCAGCCACATTGAACACTGGTGAGATATCCAAACCTTCTAGTTATTCAACCTCATGCATACTTTTCATGGGTCAGTTTTCGTTGACTTCAACTTACCACATGTTCCTTTAGGGGTCAATATGAGCATGTTCAAGATGCAATGTGCCTCTAGCGATGCATAGTGCATGGAAAGGAGCATGGACATAACTTTGAAGACTTACACAAAAGAAAAGCAATTTAGTATATTTACTTAAAGCCATAAACACGCTAGAGAAAGGAACAAATTTTTGTTTCACAATTTCAATAGAAAGGAAAGAAAACGGTGAAGGACAATAATGCATATGGCAAGCAATAATTGGCCTAACTAAACAGTAATTGGCCCTTACTAAGTGTGATAAAATCAGGTAAGATGTTGGATTATGAATTAAGGTGCATACTAGTCTATAGTAAGGAATTGTAAGTTTGACAGATTTATAGGATACAAAAATTGCTGCCTGGCGTCGCCATTGTAGATAATCTTCAAAGCTCAAGATAGATAATCATGTCAGAAATGCAATAGGAGAGGTAAGAAAAGGGCAGAATTATATGTTACTGTAGTTGTGATATCGAAACAAAGAATCTGAATGAATACCAGATTGAGAAGAATAAAATTTAACAGGACGCTAAAAACAGTCTGAATTTTGATTTAGACACAAATTCCCCCAAATTTTTCAAGAGTACCTGCCCTCAATAAACTATCCATTCAAAAAGAGTTTCAAACGCCTGACCAGAAAAGGTTTAGATTTAACTAAAGAGAAACTCTTAAACAAAACGATAGCTAAATTTCATGTGAAAATGGCCAAAAGCACTGCATGAACAAAACACATGGAGAGGCATTGCCATCTGCCCTGCCCTGTTACACGCCACGAAAAACCTGAAGACACGTCCATGCTATAAGCCCTTTTGACCAAGACTGTAATAGGGCAGCTTGGTCTGATTGTTCTGTAAATAGTATCATTTCAATACATAGAAGTCATGGTTTGCATTTCTGTGAGAGTGCGTCTTCTAGAACTTGTACTTTACCCATCCATGCTCTCTTTTCCATCTCCACCTCCTGTTCCACATTCTCCCCATTTCCATGTTGTCCTTTCCATCTCCATCTCCTGTTCCACATTCTCCCCATTAATTTCTTTAATTATATTAAGTTTTAACCACTTATTTCATGCTTAAAATACACACACCACTTACCCTTTGGATATCTGTATTACAGGTTTCGTTTTGTTTGTGAGATTTGGTAGCACAATGTCCCTTCTTATTGCACTCCAGCAACTGATTAGTTGTGTCTATGCCTGCTCTCTTGTACCATTACACATATCGTTCAGTTAACTAGAAGCACTCATACACAGAGTCATTTGAAAGCCACAACATATGATATGCATACTCATAGACAGAGTCATTTGACATACTATGCATACCCATAGAGAGTTATTTGAAAGCCAAGATATAATATGCATACTCAGAGACAGTCATTTGACATACCTGCAAGATAGGCACCATGGACATAACCATTAAAATCCTGACTGGTATGCTCCCCAGTAAAATAAACTGGCCCAACTGGTGCCTGACATCCATCATCAACAAGTTTGCTAAGTAAAGATGAGTGTTTCCTCCTTCTAAAGATCATTTGAAAGATACGTAAACAATATTAATGGGCGATTTAGATGACAGACCTGTAAGCTCGCAAAGTCGTTAACGGATACGCCAATGGGCCAGTTGGAATAAGTTCCCTTGTAGAACCGATCTTGACCCCATCTCGGAATCAATATCTCTTCCATTTCAGGAATATGATTTCCAAACATCTTTTTGAGAACCGACATTATTTCAGCTTTGGTTTCATGATCGCTTTGTTGTTCTATCCGCGGGGCTTCATCATCTGTAACTGTCACCAGGAGCAGATTTCCTCCCGGATTCTCATTTTCCAAATGCTGTAAAACAGGGGAAGACATTTTTTAAGAAATGTAGTTAATCTAAATACATGGGAAGACATTTTTAAGAAATGCAATCAATATAAATACAGGGGAAGGTTTGCCTTAGTTGAAATAAGAAAATAGGTGATCATACCTGCCAGAAATTGTAGTAGCCTCGTTTCTCATGGGCATACAAGAAGAACTCAGTGCCCGGTCCTGTGGGCCAGAATTTGGATGGGAACTTCATGAAGATCTTGCAGTAAATTACCATATCCCATTTGTATATTGCCATTAGTTTCCACAGCTGAACATACATATTCAGGAACACCATTTTAGAACCGTGATTTAATCATGAATTTATTTCTTGGAAGTGCATATGAGATTGAACAAAAACTTTTAAAAGCTTCTTCCCTGTTGAAAGCAAACTAATATACCCACAGGCAAGTCGGGCTTAAAGTCGATGAGTTTTGTCTGAAGAACCCCCACACTGACTGATACAATGACGTTCTCGGCTGTATAAACTGAACCGTCCTCTGTTGAAACCTTCACACCCTTGTCTGTGTATTCGATTGCTCTAACAACCTGAATCATTATTGGATACATTTATATAGCGAATTAAAAAATCTTTGCTTTCATTTTTAAAAGGTAAGGCAAAGGGCAAACCTTGTTGAGCTTCAGGCGTGGGTCTGAAATGGATCCCTTTGCAGAGTGAAGAAATTCCTGGGCTATCCTATGAACAATATACTCATAACCTCGACTGTCTGCAATAAAATACTGATCTTCTCCAAATTCCTCGAACGTTGGATTGGGCTCCACATTCTTCAAGCTTGTCACTCTCGGAGGCTCTGCACATCCAGAGTCCAAATCCAAGCTTAACATTAATTACATAATACACAGTAAAAATGGGCTATAAAGTAATAAACGACACATGGTGATCAAACCTGCAATTTCAAAGTCGTACATGAAGAAATCTATAGCCATCTCCAATGGCGTGATGGGAACACTACATGAAAACAATAGAAAACATCAATCAGATTTAAGGTCAGTTACATGGGTTCAATGGAAAACTAAGGCTGAGAATGAGAATCAAGCCATACTGTCCAAATGTCCTCTGTGAAGCCAAAATAGAAATGTTTTCCCCTCCGGTCTCTTGTAGTCATGAGGACAGATGTGAACTGAAATCATATGATAAAGAGGCCAGCTTATAAGGGCGCGCCACAACAGACTGAGGTAGAATACCTCCCCTGTATTAATTACCACCCACATCAGTAAACATTTTTCATGGTTGAATAGGAACTGCTATTTTCTTGTACAAATTTACTCATACTTACTCTTGGGCATAAATATTATAACTGGTATTGCTCCAATCGGAGAGAAAAGAACGCATCTTGTATTTGTTGGCGAGAGGCCAAATTGGATTCATTTTGGGTCCCCCAACGCCCTCCACCCAGTTGGCCCCTTTCTCCACTGTATACCCTCCAACAGACTCCTTGTGCATTCTCCCCCCAATTCTATTCGTTGCTTCCAGAATCACAAAATTCTTTACTCCGTTCTCAGACAACGTCTTGGCCGCCATCATTCCTGAATTCACAGAAAACAATCCGTTAATACAAGAGTTGTTTCCATTTGCGAGAGAACGTTTTGACTCAGTAAAATGAAAGAATACCTGACATCCCTGCTCCCACCACTACTGTAGTGATTGCGTCGACAGAACAAGAAAATGGAAGGGTGAAGAAAATCCAAAAGAGAAACGCCATTGTTATTATGAAATTTTATGACCAAGTGCGGCAGCTCAGTGAATTCACTTCACCTCACCTCCTGCTCAATATACATACTGCGTCGCTTCATTTTTTTGCTTTTTTGCGTTTTAGTTTTTTGGGTTTTTCCTAAATAAAAACAGATTATAAATTGTTATGAAAGGGTTTTTTTTTGTTTTTTGTTTTTATGTTTTTATGAAATTGTTTGTGAAGCAGCAATTTTAAAATTGTTAAAATCTTAGTTTTGTTTTAGTTTATGTTTTATGTTTTATGTTTTATGTTTTTTTTCTTAATTTTAGAAAAATAATTGTTGATAAGTTTTTATTTTTTTTGGAAATTTGTTGTAAATCAGTAATTTTAAATTGCTACATAATCTTAGCTTTGTTTTTAGTTTTATATTTTTATATTTTTAGTAAATTAATTATTCATTCAACTAATTCAAGTTATTAATATTTTTATATGTTTTTACATTTCTTCTTTCAGTTGTGATTTTTAATCATAATATTTCAATTGATATCAAAGGAGGTTGAGAATTTTTATTGTGTACATAGCAAGATTAAAGAAATTGTTTTCTCAATGGCTAATGGAAAAGATTTATCATTTTAGTCACCAAGTGTTAAAATTAAAATATAATTTTTTTTAAAAAAATATTAGTATTATAAAACTAGCTAATATATACTCTAATTTAAATACATGAGGAGTTGAATTTTTTTAACTCAAATTTTTATTAAAGGCTAGCAAGTACTATTGCATCACTTTTTGCATTTATTCCATTAAGTAGCGATTGAAACCAATTCTTTGCACCAATTATAATTTATTATATTCTTATTTTGTTAAAAATAACACATATTCTATAGTTTAAATGTTAATTTTTTAAGTTTATAATTTGTAAAAATTATTTTTTGATGATATGATTGGCTAATACATTTGAGCTCTTATTACTGGAGTGAACCAATTAAAATGTACCACATTTTTATTTATTGTACATGAAAATCGTGCATTCAAATAATACAATCTTATTTGGTTTATGGTTTACAACTTTTTAGATACCTATTAAGAGATTGATAAGTTGATTTAATAGAACAACATTATAATATTGTTGAAAAAGAGTTATTTGGACTAAATAATTAATATTAAAATTAATTATAAGTAGAACTATTTTAGAATTTAAATTAATTATAAATGATATTTTATAATTATTTATAAAATTTGGTTTATGGTTTACAATTTTTTATATACCTATTAAGAGATTGATAAGTTTTTCCTTATATTAAAATAATATTTCTATTTTTGTTGTATTATAAAATATTGAATTTTTTGGATTTATTTTAATATATATTATATAAATTTAGATTTAATAGAATAACATTATAATATTGTTGAAAAAGAGTTATTTGGACTAAATAATTAATATTATAATTAACTATAAGTAGAACTATTTTACAATTTAAATTAATTATAAATGATATTTTATAATTATTTATAAAATTAAAAATATTATTAGAACTATAATTATCGTAATTTTATAATTTTTTATAATTAAATAATTACTTTACATATAAATTAAAATTAAAACTAAACTTAGTTATAAATTATTATAATTAAAAATTCACTTTACATATAAATCAAAATTAAGATAAAATTTATTTATAAAATTGAAGGCAAGTACTTGGCCACTACGTGGCACTTGTTTAAATATAGAGTATATATTAGCTAGTAGTAGTCGCAACACAAGTAGCACATTGAATAAATTAATAAATAATTATATATAATATATTTTTATTAAATATAATTTAATATAATATTATTATAATATAATTACTTTTTCTAACCCTGATTGCACCAATTACTAATCCTACGATATATTTGGGTTATGGTTAGGGTTAGAGTTTAGGTTATGGTTATGGTTAGAGTTAGGATTATAGTTAGGGTTAGGTTTAGTGTTAAGATTTATATTATGTTTAGGGTTAGGGTTCGGGTTAGTGCTTGGATTAGGTTTTAGTTAAAGGGTTCATATTAGGGTTTTGTTAGGGTTAAGGTTAGAGTGAGGGTTGGGATAAATATTGCAGTTAGGGTTTATAATTGAGGTTAGGGTTTGTTTCATGATTAAGGTTAGGATTAGGTGTTGGGTTGATGATATAGTTAGATTTAGAGTCATTCTTAGGTTAGAGATATAGTTTTAGTTAGGGATAAGGTTAGGGTTTAGGGTATGGTAAAAATTAAAGTTAGGATTAGGGTTACGATTTAGTGTTGTGGTTAGAATTATGGTGAGTGTTAGAAACATCATGATATTCAAGATTAGGGTTTAGGGTTTAGGGTTTAAGGTTAGGATTAATATTATAGTTTTGGTTGGGAATATGGTTAGGGTTTAGGAGTAGGATTGAGGTTATGGTTATAGTTAGGATTTACATAATGGTTAGGGCTAGTGTTTGGGGTATGGCTAAAGTGAGGGTTAGGATTAGGGTTACAGTATAGGATTGAGGCTACAATTTGCATAATGGTTAGGGTATGTGTTAGTTATATAGTTAGGTTAGCATCATTCTTAGGTTAGAGGAACAATTAGGATTAGGTTTAGACTTGGTTTTAGGGTTAGGGTTAGGGTTAGGGTTAGGGTTTAGAGATAAAATTATGTTTTGGGTTAGGGTTTACGGTAATGGATAGAATTATGGTCATTATTAGCGTTTACATAATATTTGGGGTTAGGGTTAAAGGTTTTGGATAAGGGTTTAGTTTAGGGTTAGGTTTTGGACTAGGGTTATCTAGTTAAGGTTTTGGATTACTTTTGAGATTATAGTTAGGGTTAAAGGGTTTGGATAAGGTTTATTTTAGGATTAGGTTTTGTATTAGGGTTATCTAGTTAAGGTTTTGAATTAGTTTTGAGATTATAATTTGGGTTAGGGTTTACATCAAGGTTAGGGCTAGGGTTAGGGGTTTAGATATAGTTAGGGTTAGAATTATTGTAAGATTAGGGTTTAGGTTAGAAGTTTCTAGGGTTAGGTTTAGGGTTATAACTATGATTAAGATCAGTGTTTAAATATTATGTTTTAATAGTTAGGGTTTGGTAAAGGTTAAGGTTAGGGTGAAGGTTAGGATAAAGTTTATAGCCAGGCTTTAGTTTTGAGGTTAAGGTTTACATCTTGGTTGGGGTTAGGGATAGGTTTTGGGTTACTGATACATTTAGTTTTACAGTTTGGGGTATGGCTAGGGTGAGCATTAGGATTAGGATTAGGGTTTATAGCTGAGGTTAGGATTTGCATCATGGTTAGGGTTTGGGTTAGGTTTTTGGTTAGTGATATAGTTAGGTTTAGCATCACTCTCATGTTAGAGAAATTGTTAAGATTAGGGTTAGGGTTAAGTTTTAGGTTATAGTTTTAATTGGACTTAGGATTATAGATAGGTTTATGGTTAGAATTATGGTTAGTGTTAGGATTGGTATAAATTTTAGGGTTAGGGTTAAGGTTACAGTTAGAATTCTAATTATGATTAAGGTTAGTATTTATATTAGATTTTATTTAGGTTTTAGATAAGGGTTAGGATTAGGGTTTGGTTAGGATTAAGAACAAAGTTATATTTAGGGTTAAATTGTGGTTATGGTTCAAATAGGGATAGAGTTATAGTTAAATTATTTTTATGGTTGAAGATCAATTAGGGTTAGACTTAATTATAGTTAGGATTTGATTATAGATATAGTTTGACAATTACGAGGGTTTTGTTATGATTGAAATATTTAAGTTATGATTAGGGTTGAACTTAATTATAGTTAGGATTTGATTATAGATATAGTTTGATGATTACGATGGTTTTGTTATAGTTAGGGCTAGGAATATAGTTCAATTAGGGCTAGAATTAGGGTTATGACTTAATTATACAAGTGTTAGAATTTAATGAAGATTAATATTTAATTAGGGTTTTATTTTTACTTGGGATTCAAATAGGATTATGGTTTAATTAGGGTAAGGGTTAAGTGTAGGGTTAGGTTCAATTATAATTAGATTAGATTTTGATTTTGAGGCATATAGATTAATTAGAGTTAGGATTAAGTTTAATGTTAGGTTTCAAGTTGGGTTAGATTAGGGTTACAATTGTATTAATGAAGGTTATATTAACATATTTAATTTATAAATATATTAGATAAATAATAATAAAATACTATTATCAAATAATAATTTGACATTTCTATTTTTTATTATACTTATATTTATACAAAATATATTATTGATATATTTTTTATTAATGTTAAATTTATATTGTTTAGGCTTTAATCAATCTCATCTACATCACATCTAACTTTATATGAATAGAGTATTTTTAACTTTTTGCATCAAATCAATTCAAATGATAAAATTAAACTAATTTTTTATCTTTTTAATTTATAAAATCTAAAATTAAAATCTAGCTAAAACCCTTAAAAAATAATTTAACATTTCTATTCTATTTTACCATGCAAATAAAATTTACATTCTAAAATTAAAATAAATTCTACATTTTAAAAACTAAAACTAAAATTTATAAATAAAAATAGAATATTTCTATGTTTTTCTAGATATATAAGAAAAAAATTATTATAATTTTTTTTTACATGCAAATAATTTCAAATTCTAAAATAAATTCTATTCCTATTGATTTTTAAATGAATTGTCAATTAGTTTTAGAAAAAAATTAAAACTAAAATTTACCTAAAAATAAAATATTTCTATATTTTTCTAAATATATAAACAAAACTTCTATTCTAACAAACTCTTTTTTTTAAAATTCTTTTCTATTCTTTCTTTTTTAATTAGGATACCTTTAGGGAAAGTTACAATTATCATCACTTTTCATATTTGGTTTCTTTCTCAATTCTTGTTTTTTTCAGCACATGGCCTAGGATCATGGTTAAGATTAGGG
The DNA here is from genome assembly GCA_027943335.1 of Chamaecyparis obtusa. Lineage (NCBI taxonomy): Eukaryota > Viridiplantae > Streptophyta > Pinopsida > Cupressales > Cupressaceae > Chamaecyparis > Chamaecyparis obtusa. The sequence continues at coordinate 282,127 of BSBK01008352.1, read as the reverse complement.
TTTACCTAGTGTTATGGTTATAGTTAGAATTGTGTTTAGGTTTGGTATTTTTGTCATGGTTCTAAAATTTTAAGGCTAGATATAATAGATATGGTTAGGTTTTAGGGTAGGTCTAGAATTAGGGTTGGGATTATGGTTAGGGTTATGATTTGGGATTATGTTTAGGGTTAGGGATTATGGTTAAGGATTATATTATATTAGTTAGTTTTATGTTGATAATTAGGGTTGAAAATAGGTTTACGACTTGGGTTATGGTCAAGTTTAGGGCTAGGATAATGGTTAGAGTTTAGGGTTATTGTTAGGGTTACGATTTACATCATGAATATGTTTAGGGTTAAGTTTTTAAGGTTTAATGTATAATTGTATGTAATTGTAATTGAAGAATAGCTTCAGGTTCAAGTTAAGGTTAGAGTTAGGGCTATATATAAAAAAATACTATTCTATTTTCCTTTTTGCATGCAAATCAACTCAAATTCTAATTAAAGAAAATTCTATTTTTATTTTATTTTAAATGAATCAACAATTAGTTTCACAATAAATTAAAACTAAAATCTAATATGAATAGAACCTTTCTAATTTTTTTCTAGATACATAAGCAACGTTTCTATTCTATTTCTATAGACTCTAAATATTTAAATAACATAAATCAATTCAAATTGAATTCTAGATTTTAATAGAATCTTTTTAAAAAAATTAACTTTTTAAGAAATATTTCTATTCTATTTTCTTTTTTTCATGTAAATCATTTTAAATTATCTAATTAAATTGAATTCTTATTTTAAATTTTAAAATAAAATAAAAATTAATTTTAGAATAAAGTAATTTTATAATTGATTTTTGACATTTATGAAAAAAATGGAATTAATAAATAAATGGAATTAAGTGAATAAAGTGAATCGTATTGATAAGAATAAAGATGTATACTAATCGCATCATTCTCCATACAAATTGCATGTTTTACTAATATGAAAGTGGGGCTTTTGTTAATACATTTCAAATTTGAAAGAGGAATTCGCTGTAAATTCATTCAAAATTACTACAAACAAAACTACTTGTGTTTTTCTATTCTAAAAACAAATATATTGGAAGAGGAATTCATTTGTATTAACCATGATTGATACAATGTAAAATTATGATCAGAATGCATCACGTAGGAAATCAATTTGAATCTCAGACCTAGTCAAAGAAATCATGGAATTAATCTGCCCAAAAAGGAAAAGGAAAATGCAATAAACATCAACTCCATTGTGTTAAAATAAAGTAGGATGAATGGGTAAAGGACACAACTATACCCAAACAAACAAAGATTTAAGCGAGAGATTTTGATTTTGCAATGCTAAGACAAACATATCATCCAAGGCGACAGAAACAACCAACCCAACAGGCTATGACACATGATTATGGAATCCTCTTCAAAAGGCATGCAAAGCTACAAGGCACGAAACTTACACGATGCTATGGTATTGTCAATATAGCTACAAATTACAGAGCCAAATCACACTAAGAGTAAGTTAATAAGGAAAGTTCACTGCTAATAAGGACAATTGTGGTTCGTATTCCTGACCACCCATTTACTCTCTATCTATTTTCGGCATCTTATATTTTCTTTCTATTCCTAAAAAAATTATGGTGTAAATAGATAGATAAATAAATAAATAGTATCATGTATCATTGTGCACCAAACTTTTGTATTCATAATAAGAGTTGGAGTAATGTTTACACCATTTTCAAAAAATACTTATTAAAAAAAAAGATTTTAATCAAAACTAAAATAATATGAATATTATCTTAGTCTAAAAATAGATTTTCTTTATAAGTTACACAAGTGCATGGGACCTTTCCTAAGTGTAATTAAATTGAAGATCTAGTGATGTTCTTCACTAGGAAGATCTTTTGCTGTTCTTTTTTTGAAACTCTATCGTGCTGATATTTACTTTTTTTGCTCTTTGCTCAGTATGTGGACCTATGTAAATCTCTATTGACTTAGTCGCTCTATTGTCGGTTCTCTTGGATTGGTGGGTTGAGGCCTAGCCTCCCTTGATTTGTTGTATTGATTTTTGAACTCTCGATTTTTAATACAAAAAACATTTTTAGTTCTTCTCACTAGGCTAATTTCTACGACAATGAGTTTTGAATTTCTAGTTATTAAAATAATTTATTTCTACTAATTTATTTATTTTTTTGTTAAAAAAATATTTTCTATAGCCTAACTCTAATTTTTTCTTTATAAATTATATAAATTTTTTTAATCATATCATTGGGTAAATCAAATTGAGTCTTATACATGAATTATTTGGAATGTAAAGCATTCACAATTTTATTACCATTTTTAAAGCCATATTGTACCATTTTCATACATATTTTAATATAAGAAAGATATTTGTGTAACCACCATTTTCTATTGTTGATTTTTCATGCTATAAATATATTGTGTGTTGTTTTTCCTTCTCCATTGTATCTCATGCAATAAATGAATTGTCTTTGTATCAATGCAATGCACTTAACCATAAATCAATTTTTGGATATTTTTGTTTTGTTTGTATTTTTTTTTAACATTTCTTTATATCTACATGTATATTGAAATTAATTTGTATATCAAAAAATATTATATTTTAAACAATAAAAATAGACCTTTATATGATTTTTAATTGATAATTATTTTAATGCCACTATTTTGACCCATGATATATCAATCTTTTCCATCACTTTCTACCAAAGTTGAAATAAATCTGACAATGAAGCAAATGAAGAGGGATAATTTATTCCTCTTGTTTGTAGACAATGCATCTATTGGGGAGTTGGAATCCTCTTTTAATGAGTTTGTCCTTCATTATAATGTTTTATACATGCAATGGTTGTCCACCAAAGGAAGTTGATCTTAGGAATTAGTTTTGGATTCCAAACTTTTTTTGAGTAGTTTGGAATACTATTATTTTTAACAATAGTTTGTGTCAATTTAATAGAAAATTGCAATCTTTAATTTTTTTCCCTAAAGAACTTACCCCCTAGTGAGCAGGGGGAGTCTAACTTTTCTTGTTATTCTTTGAAGCTTAGTAGCTTTTTGAATTAGATCTAGTCTATTTTGGAAATATTGTGTGAGGTCCTTCCATCTCAACAAAGTTGAAGTATAACTAGCTACCTACGAACCAAAAAGTCTTTTTGAATTCTCCATTAACTCTCTAAAGGTAAAATTATGTTCTAGGGCCTTACCCCCAACCCAAACATCCTTCCAAAACCTAATATTCCTAGCATTACCAATCTACCATTTTAGACCTTGCCTGATGATACTTTAACATTTAAAAATTTTACTCCATATTTTTAAACCCCATGGAGGGGGGTTGGGTGGCCATTAGAAGAAAGAATTATGTAGAAATTGTTGATGTTAAGGTACTTGACCCTCATGAAAAATAATCAATCAAACTTCTTAGGAGCACATTTCCATATCATTTCAACAATTAGGGCTTTATTTAGAACTAGAAGCTTCCTTACTCCTACCCCACCCTAGTTCTTTGGTTTGCACATAGAATCCTAGTTAACCAAAGCTAATATTTTCTTCTCTTTAACTCCTATCCAAAGGAATGTTCTCTGGATTCTTTCAAGTTCATTTTTCATATCACCATTTTTTTTGAAAAGAGATAGGAAATAAACAAGAATACATTTGAGGGATGCTACAAGAAGTTGAATCTTTCTTGAACTGCTTAAAATATTACCTTTCCACCCTCCCAACTTCTTTTTCATTCTTTCTAGTATGGAATTCCAAATATCTAGGGTGACATCCTTGATAATGTGAGGATAGCCAAGGTAGGTATCTAGAAAATCAACACACTAACAATCCAAAATATTTTTGATGTTTTTTGTATGTCCTTCGTGTTGAAGAATTAGATTTTATTTTCTCATAGATGTGTTGGGCTGAGACTTAGTATTATCCAAAATAAAAGTATTTCACTCCCTAAATTTAACCACATAATCCTTTCCAAATAATATAGTTTCATTAAAAAATTGCTATAGAACAAAAGATGGAAGAGTAGAAGCAACATTAACCCCCTAAAATCTCCCAAGGTTAACCATGTTGAGGAAATTTCTATGTAGAACTTCTACAAGGATAATGAATAAGTGAGGTGATAGCAGGTCACTCTAACTGATTCCCCTATCTACTCTAAGGAAATCCCTACAGACTCTATTAACAATGATTGAGAATCAAATAGTTTCCACACATTCCCTTATTAGGTTAATTAGCCTTTTATTAAATCCCAATCTTGAGATAACATTTAATAGGAACTCCCATCTAACTCAATCATATTCCTTTAGAATATCAAGTTTTATAGCCATACTTAGTGTATGGTCTTAAAAAGTAAGCACTTGCTTTATGTCCTTTTCGAGACCATTTTATTTCTCCTTAGTATGGCCTCTTACATTAGGATCTTGCATTGTACTTAATCACATGCATTATTTAATTCAAGATCCTCTCATCTCCTTCATTTTTTCTCAAAACTCTATGTTGGCTATAATTCCTATGCACAATTTCTTATTTATCCATCCATTTTCCCTATTCACCTTCCCTCTTGGCCCCATTTTAGCCTTTACATTTGATTTTCCCACTTATCTATTCCTCTTTCATCAAAAGTTAAAACACATCTTGGACTTCGCACCTTTTACCATAGAGTTAACACTTCTAGGTATGACTAGGAGAAACCTATACCCTAGGGGTCAAATTTCAATGGGTTTTTGGGGTCCAATGAAATGTATTTTCCTTTTCCTTCTTTGTGGGGTTAAATTCCCAAAAATTATCTCCTAAAACCACAATAAAAGTAAGTTTTCTCCTCTTATTTTCACATCCATGATCTATTAGACCACCACAAGATCTCAAGCATTCACTCTGAAGAAAGATATTTTGCATTCAAGGAGTTCAAGAAAGCTAGTGTACCATCCATCAAGCCTTGAAGCACTTCCTTCTATACATATAATTCCTCTCTCTATAGGAAGCAAAAGAGGTGGCCATCAAGGGAGGAGATATCCATCATTCCTTCATCTTCCTTCTTCATTTATATATCCATGATTCATGATTTGGACAATTATTTATCTATTGCATGAATTGGAGACATCCTACATTCTATATTTCAACATACATACAAGCAAGCATACATCTTTGTGGATATAGCAGATTTGTATCCATCTATAAGGGTTTGACAAGCAATGTATACATATATTTATCTTGTTTACATACTTTACTTACTACATGTTTCAAGGTTAATTTCTAAACTAGGGCTTGACCAAGGCAACCCCCTTTCCATAAACAATTTCCCCATCTCTTATGTGTAGGTGCAAATTCGTGGAGTTATAGATTCAAAAAAGAAGATCCAAAGTTACAGTTTTTGTCACAAATATGAGACCTCTGAATTCAGACCTCACAGGTATAGGTCTCCCCAAGTCTGACCTGTACCGGTACATGTTGCACCAAGTGGACCTATTCTTGGCACACTCATATTTTCACCATCAAAAGTTGCAAGTCTCGGGATTTTGAATCTCAGTCTGCTCCAAATTTTGATATAGTTTGTCAGGGTTTTTTGCAGATCTAAAAATGCAACCTCTACTAGTCCTCAAGGTGAGTTCTTATTATTTATCTCTCCTCCATAGCACTATTTGCGGTACACTAGATCTGATATCATGTTGTTTATTATTACATAAGTGTTTGTCACAATATCCTTGTACATACATTACATCTCTTTTACATTACATTAAATGGAAAAGAACACCTTCAAAGGACAAATGGATCTTTAAATTAACACTTTCTCTTAGGTGTGAATCTTGCATTAGCACCCCTACATCTATTTGGGTAGTGTTGATATGGTTTTCATCTAAAAGGAGTCTATGTTTTGGGACCCTCTTGTGATCTTTTCCTAATGCATAGCATGAAATTGGTGATCCACCATTGATTACCATTTTCACCTATATAGTCTTAAAAATTAATCACTTGCTTTATGTCCTTTTTGAGACCACTTTAACCCTCCTTAGTGTGGCCTCTTACATTAGGATCTTGCATTGTACTTAATAGCATGCACTATTTAATTCAAGATCCTCTCTTCTCCTTCAATCTTGCTCAAAAATCTATGTTGGCTCTAATTCTTATGCACAATTTCCTATTTATCCATCCATTTACCCTATTCATATTCCCTCTTGGCCCCATTTTATCTTTTACATTTGATTTTCCCACTTATCTATCCATCTTTCATCAAAAATTTAAAATATATCTCGAACCCTGAACCTTTTACCTCAGAGTCAACACTCCCAGGTATAAGTCACCTGGGGTGACCTATATCTTGGGGCCCAAATTTCAAAGGGTTTCAGGGCCAGATGAAATGTATTTTCATTTTTTACTTTGTGGAGTCATCTTCCCAAAAATTAACTCCTAAAACCACTATAAAAGGATTTTTTCTCCTCTTATTTTCACATTTGTGATCTATTAGACCACCACAAGATCTCAAGCATTAACTCTCAATAAAGCTAGTATTCCATCTATCAAGCATTAAAGCATTTCCTTCTATAGATCTAGTTTCTTTCTCTATATGAAGCAAAGGAGATTGCCATCAAGGGAGGAGATCTACATCATTCCTTCTTCTTCCTTCTTCACTCATATATCCATGATTTATGATTTGGACAAGTATTGATCTATTGATTAAAGTGGAGACATTCTACATCCCACTTTCTATATTTCAACATACATACAAGCAAGTGGACATATTTGTGGATATAGTGGATCCATATCCATTCACAAGGGTTTGACAAGCAAGGTATACTTACATTTATCTTTTTTACATGCTTTAATTACTTCATTTCAAGGTTAATTCCTAAATGGGGGCTTGACCAAGGCAAGCCTCTTTCCACAAACAATTTCCCCTTCTCTTGTGTGCATGTGTAGATTCACGGAGTTATAGATCCAAACAAGCATATCAGAAGATACAGTTTTTGTCACATATCCAAGACCTCTGAATTCAACCCTTAGAGGTATAGGTCACCCCAATTTTGACCTATATTGATACATGTTGAACCAATTTGACCTATTCCTGGCACACTCATATTTTTACGGTCATAAGTCATAGGTATCAAGATTCCAAATCTTAGTCTGTTCCAGATTTTGATACAGTCTATCAAGGTTTTTTGTAGATTTGAAAGTGTAACCTCTACTAGCCTTCAAGGTGAGTTCTTTTTCTTTCCTCTCCTCCATAGCACTAATTTTAGGTACACTAGATTTGATATCTTTTCGTTTATCATTACATAAGTGTTTATCTTACTTTCCTTGCAAATACATTACATATCTTTTACATTACATTAAATGGAAAATAACACCTTAAAAGGACAAAGGCATCTTGAAATTAACAATCCTCTTAGATGTGAACCTTGCATTAGCACCCCTACATCTATTTGGGTAGTGCTGATTTGGTTTTCATATAAAAGGAGTCTACATTTTAGGACCCCCTTGTCCTCTTTTCCTAGTGCATAGCATGAAAGTGGTGATCTACCATTGATTACCATTTTCACCTATACACGTGGGATATCCCACCTCTCCATCAAGTGGATAATCTGGTGGGTGGACACAATAGGATCAATAATTTGTCTTCCATGAAAAAAACTATTATGGTTATAGTTGATGCTTTTTTCCAAAACAAGGTTTATGTTAGGATGTAAGGTTGATGCTATCCATATTTTTGTTATTAATGGTTTTCATTGATGTCAACATTGTTCTAACCTCTTGGTGTGTTAGTCATGTTTCAGTTGATGTGTATCAATAGGTATGACATATTTGGTTTGTATTGGTCGATGTTCATCGACAACCTTGTACCAATTGATGCATTCATCAATGGATATTATTTAAATGTTTATCCTTATATGTCTCATTATAGATCTTATTGGCATTGGCAGATCTACCTAGCATGCAACATGTTATGGATTTTATTTTTGGGTCAACCCAAAGTGAAGTGTGGTATTTATGTTTTGGTCCTAGCGGTTACTTTGTAATGTGCTCATCATGACCGTTGGAATTGAAGATTATGTAGATTGTGTTACATGTTGGATGATTCAAGGAGGATTGTTTGGTCAAGGTGGTCCATGTTTTTTTCCTTTCCTACTGTGGGAATGTCTCAATGTGACCTATTTCAAATCTATTTTTTTTGAGAAGTTTGAGGGTAGAAAGAAATATAAGTAGAGATAAAAGTTCAATTGGTGAGAATGTATAATACTTGTATGAAAGGTATATGCGATGTAAGTGTAAATCTATTAAGATCGTGTTGAATGTTGGTGCAAGTAGTGATAGACTATGTTGCAAAGTATTAGTGAATGTATTTAGTAGTGGATTCAACTTTCATTTGTTATATACTAGCTATAAGCCTTATTGTATTGGTACTGAGCCTTCATTATATCTCTAGGTAGTTAGCCACATTGGTAGTGAGCCTATGAGATGTGACCTGAATTGCAGTGTGCATTACCGATAGTGAGCCTATTATGAAAATCACCTTAACTAATGTCACCCTAATAGGTTTTCATTTCATGAGACTTAGCTTCTGCATGGTTTTTCTATTTTGGGTTCCCACATAAATCCTGGTGTTCATTGTGTCAATTTTTCTATTCTTTCATATTTATATTTATCATGAATGGTTGTTGTGCTTAGTTGATAGATCAAAAGTTGTTATTAATGTTTTTTAAGTCTTTATTGATAAAATAAAAGTTTTTATTGAGTGTGTGGGAATAACTAATTCACCCCCCTCATATTTATTCAACATGTTCAATAATTGGTATCAAATCTTAGTTCCTCAGTATAGAGCTTAACTACTTGAGGCACATCCAATGACACACAAATTGAACATCCTTAAATGTTTGATAGATTTGACTACATTTTATGGAAAGATTAGATGAAAGGATTTTTGGTTTTGGTTTGTTACAAGACCTAGAAGCATGTGGAGATAAAGTATGTGTATCCTAAGGATGGCTTGCAAAAGATGAAATTGAAGCATATGAGGAGACTAAGAAAGTAAGGTATGGGATAACTAGTACTTTATCAAAGACAAAATTAGCTAAGGTTATTTCTTGAAGACTACTTATAAATATTGGGAAAAGCTAAGGGAAATATATGAAGTAAATGTGAGGGTAAAGTTATCTAAGAAATTAATAGCTAAGAGACATTATGATAATTTGAGAATGGAAGATGGTGAAGACATTAAAAGTTACTTTCAAAAAAGGTTAGAATGATATGAATGAATTCAAGAACTAAGGTGGCACCATTAAAAATGACGATTTCATGGAAAGGATCTTAATGACACTACCTCAAAGTTATTGCGATAAGATCTTAGTTATGGAGGAGGTTTATGATCCAAAGAAGCTCATCAAAGATTAATTGTTTGGAACCTTGACAACATTTGAACTAGGGAATTTTGGTAGAGACAAGATCAGATCTAAGACAACTTTTAAGGAAACAAAATATGAAGAACTTGATAGTGATGATGAAGAAGAACTAGAAGCTAACTTTGCAAGAAGACTGAACAAAGGTACCAGCAAGTACAAAGGTATTTTACCTCTGAAATGTTTTAGATGTAGTAAGATTGGTCATTAGGATACTATATGTCTTTATAGAGGTCCTAGATAGAAATTTAAGAGGTTAAACAAGAAATATTACAATGTGAATGAAGATGCTAGTATTTCAGATGACGATTTAGAAGGAGAAGACTATTTGTTTTATGTTGAAGAAAAAGACGAGAAATAAAAAATTGATATTTCTAACATATACATGCTAAAGTAGATGGCGTTGAAATTACTTTGTATTTTAAAAGAGATAATAATGAATGGTTGATTAACAATGGTTGTTCTCATCATTATTAATGTGACTCTTGTATAGGGCTACATAATAAAGAATGAGATGTCACTGGATATTAAAGCACCAACCAAATCTACCTGAAAGTGTCAAGGATAACAATGCACAATATACAACTGAGAGAGGGGGAGGGGGAAAATTAGTTGTATCAATCTCAAAACCTTAAACCATTCACCATAACATAGATCTGAACAATTAATTTCAATGAACAAGAAATAACACCATAACACATAACACCAATTTTTTTGACATGGAAACCTTGTTTGGGGAAAAACCATAGTAGGGATCAAACCCACTAGATAATATAATAGCACATATAAAAACCTCTTAAAGGTTGATGGAGAATGCACATGCATTCAGGTACTCACCTAGAGCTCACACTCAAATACAATAAGGGAAACAACCTTGATTTGGACAAAAATCTAATTACAATGAGGAAAATAGACCTAATCTTGGAAACAACCCAAAAGATGGACTAAAATCCACTGAAAAGGTGAATTGACTGATAGCATCAACTATGCCAATACAGTTTCAATGAAGTTCATCAACTCTATTAGATTCCACTCATACCTCTTCTCAACATCTTTGATATTTGATCACTAACTTTCCTCTATAACACAACCCTTCATTAGATCCACATTCAAAAACTCAACTTTGCATCATCATCATCATCACTCTCAAACATCTCATACACACTTAATTCACCAAAGAATTCCCTTCTTAAATACAATTCCATAACTCTCCATTAGGTCAACCTAAAATAAGAGTCCATAAAAAAACAAATCACATCATCCAATACAAACATTAATCAACATGCTACCACAATAATAATTAAGCTCATTAATCAAAGCAACACATTTATTGACTGAGTCAGCCAAGAAACATTTCACTGTCAAGCTCGTCCAAAGAAAAATTTGCGATCATCGATCCATGAAAAAATCTAGTAGTGAATGCATATCCATGTCTAAATAACATCACTAGCTTCATGTACCAATATTTGGCTCCACTGAAACTTTCCTAAGAAAATATTGTGCCACTGTCCATAACAGTTTATAGATAAACTATCTATAACCAGTCTCTGATAAATTCAATGTAACTCTCACAAATCAAAATATCAATACCTACAATGACATATATATCATCTCAACACATCCAATTACATAATCCTAGTTGTGCATGTCCTCATCCTCAAAAATGTGTCTTCATTGAAACAATCAAGTACATAAATCAACTTAGGAACACTATCTCACTAACATAGATATTGACATCAATGACAAAATATTAATGCCAAACCATAATCTGAAGTAACCAACAAAAATTCCATAAGGAATCCAACAATCTCCCCCTTTGGCATTAATGGTAACATATGGAGTGAAAAAACAATCAATGCACAAAGTAATATTATTATCTCTCAATGTCTCTCTCAAGGTCTATAGAACAATTAGGTTTTCTCACATACATCTTTCCCTCTTTGACATCAATGGAAAAGGTGAGACATCTTTGCCTTTAAATCCATACCAAACTATACCAACTACTCCCCCTTAGGAGAAGCTCCCAAAACATCATGTCCAAATGAAAGATAAGTCTATTAAGACCAATGGCATGATGCATTTGTGCATCATCTAGTTTTGAATAGGAGGGGTCATCATCCCAAGAATACATCTAAGATATTCAAATGCATCTTTAGGTAAGGGATTTGTAAAAATGTTTGTAATCTATTCCTTAGTAGCCACATATTCAACCTTCACTTCCTTCTCATTTAACTTCTCTCTTAAGAAATGATATTTGATTTATATATGTGTTGTCTTTGAATACAACACAAGATTATTTTAAATATTTGTAGCACTGGAATTATCACAATGAATAGTGATAGGTTGATCAATGACAAATCAAATATCCTTTAATATTTGCTTCATGGAAACAACCTGAGTACAATTATTAGAAGCAAAAACATACTCAGCTTCAACAATAGATTGTGAAATATAATCTTGCTTCTTACGCGACCATGAAACTAATCTTCTTCCAAAAAAGAATGCTCCTCCACTAGCGCTTTTCCTATCATCAACATTTCTTGCCAAGTTCGCATCAATATATGCATGAAGTGTAAAATCATTATCTCTGTCATACTACAAACCAAAATCCACTTTACCCTTCAAGTATCTAAATATCCTCTTAATAGATGCAATATGTGACTCTTTTGGTTCAACTTAAAATTTTACAACAATTCTAACCACATTTGATATGTTAGGTCTTGTATGAGTTAAATATTGTAATCCTTGAATCATTGATTTTTATCTTTTCTAATTGGAATCCTTTGAATCATTGTCTTTAGTCAATTTACATTTTTATAACATTATCACATAAGAGGTTGTCTGTGTGAATGACCTAAATTGGGGAAAGTATGATGAGTGTGATGCCACCATACTTAGGCATAACAAAATGTCCCTACCTCTCTTAGGATCAACCACACTGACCATTCAGGTGGGATCCAAGGTGTTATTCTTAACATTCATAGTCATTCCTAAATAAGACATGTTCATAGTCAAGCTCGACATCCCTAAATGACATCCATGGGAGATGTCTCTTGGGTAGTCCATAAATATCTAAAGTTCTTGCATGAAGGGACTATCCATACAATCAAAGAAACTAGATACCATCTCGTGGAGTCCTATAGGGGATTTAGCCTCGATCATTTTTGGATTACTCCAATTGGTCCCCTACATCCTCAGTAGGATGTCACCTTCTTCTCATATAAAGTATACAAGGCTAGGGAGATGAGTTTGTGATCTATAGCATTTTATGCTACTCCATTTTATTATGAGGCTCAATGTTCCTCTTCCTCCACCCCTTCTTCATTAGGGGCTCAAGGGAAGTGCATGCCCTATGGAAAACCCCCTCTCCCACTAAAGATTATGCAACCTTCAGTGGTGTCTTCTATTCTTACATCCACTTCCCATGTGGACAAGGTAAAGGCACCCTTGCTAACAAAGGCTAAGGTGCACCTGCTTCCCACCATCCCTATCATTCCAAATATTCCCCTCCCTACTATTTAGGGTTAGATTGGGAAGCTCCATAAGATCACACAATCCCCCTTTGCACCTATCACTTAACCTTTGAGGGCACCTATTGTTCCCCTAGCTACCCACAGGTCAAAAAGGGGAAGGTCACCTATGATTGAGCCTCTAGTACCTCCATCATTAGCCCCACCTCCTACTCAAATTGTTGGGCACTCCTTAATGATGACCTCCCCCATGGAGAATAATGGTGATCCATCCCGCAACCTTCTCAATCAAGTTTGTACTTATGTCAAAACCAACTTGAACATGAGCATAAATGCCATCGATGAGAGAGGTCTCTTATTTGTGAGGCCGATGTGAGGGCATATAGAGCATCTTCCAATCTTTTGTTTTCTACTATCTCTTCTTCCACCTCTATCTTTGTGCTTTCTTCTATGGCCCATCATCCTCCCAATACCTTTTTCATGCTTCCCCTTGTAATAGGAGTGACCATCAAACCTCATGCTAAGTAGGTCCAAGTGTTTATTTCCCCTTTGGAGAAGTACCACTTTTCATGATATCCATCCATTTTCTGAACTTGTGAACATGCTACACATGCAAGTCGTATCTAGTGAAATAATGTCTACTCATCTCATGCCCGCTCCATCTATCGATCACCATGCCATCTTCCCATATGTCCTCAAGGATGCTCGAGTGGATTGGAGGACTTCTTCTCCATCCTTCAAGTGAAATCTTGAGCAAGGCCCTATTCTAGAGTTTAAATGTTGCAAGTGCGCTTTGACAAACCCTCTCTCCATTTCTATTCTTCCATTCGAGAGAGATCTAGATTATCTCAATTTTGTCTCTTCTCCTTTTGTAGAGGTTGGTGGGGATGCTTCCTTATCTACACCTCCACAATTGGTTTATTATAATAATTGATTCTTTCATCTTTGAATTTTTTGAAGATATTCTAGCATTGATGACAATCTTTACAAGATCCCTCTCACTCGATATAGTTAAGCTCCTAGATGAGGATCTTTTGGCCTCTTCATCCTTGGATCTCTTTTTTGATGGGGCACTTGAGGCTTCCATTATAGTCCTACCATTATTGTCTCAACCTCCCTCTCCCTATGATCAAGATTAAGAGGATGACAACTTGCTGATGGATAATCTATGAATGCAGTACCGACTTCTACATCTGTATATTAGAGCGTGTTTGTATGTGTTCCCTAGGGCTTGTATTTTAATGTTGTTCCCTCCCAAAGGAACCTTGTACTCTGTTTGTGCCTGGAAATGAGATGTTTTCTATCATGCACTTCTATTTAATGTAATCTTGATTTTTGACATTTGGGGATAATGAAAAGTGTTGGGGGCATTTAGGCACCCTTTCCATTTCAAACCAATTTTTTTTATTTTTTGTCTTCATGTGTCCTTCAAATCTAAGCCATGGATGGGAGTGATGATATATCCCCTTAGAGTAGATATATGTCCACACTTTTGGGTTCTAATGCTAATCCATCATATCCCCCTATCTTTGTGCAAATATTCTAGAAACATGTGTCACTAGTCAGAGAGTGAGATTCCATGACAACATCTCGTGTGTTGGAATGTCACAATTTCTTTTCCTTCCTTGGAATGGTCTATGCTCCCCTTTGAGAAACATATTCCATCCCAAGGGGGGGTATGTTATATATATGTCTTTGATCCTATTTTAGCTAACGATATCTATACACCACAAGTTCTTCTCACAAAAAATTCAAAATTTGGCACTATCTTCCTTTTTGGGGGCCAAAACACTATATTTTTGTCTCGGTATTTACCTATCATAGACTTATCTATCTTATTTATACATGTATTGGCATGATCTTAAGCCATCCTATCACACACCTATCTATCTTAATGCTACATGTGTCGGCGCACTATGTCTAAGATGCCCTATCACATGCCTATATAGCTTAATGCTATGCATGTTGGTGCACCATCAAAATCTCCCTATCACATTCCTATCTAGAATTTTCCATGCATGTTAGAGCTTAATGAAAGTCTCCCTATCATATGGATAATTAGCATAACATGATTTTCTAGCCATCTCAGTCTACTATCAATGACCTCACATATAATAGGTTGTCTTCATCATCTAGCATGTTTGTCCACAACTTGCATGTTAGATGTGGTGCATCAATAAATTAGGAATCCTAGATAGGGGAAACTCCATGTGATGGAGTTCCTAAGGTAAGTTAGGTAATATTTCTCTTACTTTAGTTCCACACTATCTAAAGGATAATATGCTCACTAAAGTAGGGAAATAATGTAATGGCCTAAATTTTACACCCTTGTGTAAAATTCCATTTTTGCATTTGTCCACTTCAGCGTAAGTCACAAAAATCATGTCATCTCAATCATCCTCACCATTAACCAACTCACCACTTGACTCCAGATTCTTGTAACACAACCTTGACGGTTTTGGATAGTTGCACACAAATGTCTGTGAATCTGTAGATGTGTAGGTTGTTGTTGGAGTGTTACAAGTTGTTAACCTATATTTATAACACCCCAAATGACGACTCATTTATGATGGATTCCATCTAAATCCATAAAAAAACCCTTACAACCCTCATTTGGTGTTCTTAAAGTTTCTCACAACTTATTAGATACCATTCACAACTTCATCTTGGTCATTTTTTGAATAGGGGAAAAATAGAGCCTTAACAATGCACCTAACATTCAACACTATTCATTTGTAATATTGTTGTTTTGAATTGAAATAGCATAAGTAAATCTAGAATTAATTAGGTCAAGATACATACCTCATCATGAAATTGATTTAGAAATACCTATTTTTTGAAGCTTGTGCGGAGTTTCAAAAGATTCTACAACCAGATCTAGGATTAGGAAGCCGAGACAAAGAAAACCCAGAAAATTTTTGTCTTTCCGGTAGCAGGTAGTCTTTGACCCTCATAAAAGGTCAAAGGCTACATTTTTATTCTGAAGGTCGATTCTGACTTTGTTCGCAGATCTCAAAAGTTCAGTGAAAAGGGTACTCAAATCTATCCTTTAATTCCTGAAACAACGACTGTAGATATCTGAAAAAGGGAGTTTTTGGGGTGGCTATATAGGGTTTTGCCTTAGTCAAACCCCCGTTTTGGTGATCTCCACCTCCATGAATAGTTGATTGAAATAGAATGTGTGTGTGTATGTATTGAAAGTGTAATGCCAAGATCTAATCCTCTAGATCAAAACCCTAGCATGAATAGGTATTAAACAACAATGCATAGATTTGAATAAGATAGAAAAGCATACCAAGCCCCCAAGGCTAAAGTACTTCTACCAAACTCACAATCCATAATTGCTACTCCATGATTGTATCTTTGAATGCTTGAAAGTTGATAATGGTGGATCAAGGAAGAAAGTATCTCTCTTGCTCCAAATATGTGTTCACAAAGATGCTTGATGTCAACAATGGCTTGATCTTCTATATCATCCTCTTGCAATATTGCATCTTCACGATTCCTTGCTTGCTTGAAATATTCTTGTTCATGAATTTGTCTCCTTGAGAGTACTTGATCATGAAATTGCTTGGTGAAAATGAATGCAAATGAGAGTCTTTATATAGAGGTTTCAAGGTGAGGCTTCTAGAGCAATGTGAGGACCCATAATTCAAATTTCACCTTGAATTAAGGTCCAATCACAATAACCAACTAAGGAGGGAAAACAATTAAATGAATTTTGAATTAAAACCTTTTCACACTCGGATCTGAGGGCTCGACATTGATTTCGGTGCCCATTGGGACCAAAATTTAAGAGAGGGGCACAGATCCCAAAGGAGGTCAAAAATAAGCTCAATCCTAACCTAGTCAGGTATGAGCTCAATCTTGACCTAGTCAAGGTTGAGATTGATCCTGACCTAGTTAGGATCAACCTCGACTTTGACCCTGTGGGCCGAGATCCAACCAGAATCAAGACAGGAGGTCCCGGGGATGCCCGAAGACCTAAAAATGATACCAGAATGGGACAGAATGCTAGGGATAGGCATAAAATCCTATGATGACTATGATGAAGGCTAGGAGGACCTATTTCTAAGTTCTACCTAGAAAATAGAGCCATGGAAGAGGGAAATTAAGGAGAATCCTTGGGATCCTAACCCTAATTTCACCTAGAATGAAGAAGATAAGTGCAAAATGTGTCCTAAATGCAAGTATATCATGATAAATGTACTAAAAGAGGGTGCTAAACCTATCAAGATGTAAGTACTTCCATTTTAAGATGATACATTTAGCCCCCACTTTAGCTTAGATATGACACTACATGAATATGCAAGCTAAAGTAAGAAAACATCATAGTAAATAAAAAGGATATAGCCAAGTCCTTGATGTAAAGATCCTACAGAAAACTATTAGAATCTGCAACACGCAAGGTTAATGAAAATCCATAAATCACCTAAATCTTACTATATGATAATTTGAGAAGTGTATAGAGCCCCTTATGCCTCCCCCCCCATGTTTCGACTTTCTACTTCGGAAGGGTGAAACATGGTGATAAGAATAACTCTATATACTGGAGATGCAGAGTGTTGAAAAGTCATTTCCCAAACCAATTAGAAGGATTCCCAACCTTCCTAAACTGATTCAAGGAGTTAGGTATTTGAATCATGATTCCAACACTATTGACGACATTGAAAACGGAGTTACCAAACTCAAGTTATGATGAAAAGAGTGGATGTCTGTCTAAATGCAAAAGGGAAAATCTGAGTTTACCCTAAGGAAACCCTAATTTGAACTTATAAATAAGAAAAAGAGAGAAATACTTACTCATTCTTACCATTTTCAGATTCGAAATGAGGAACCAAGATGCCGAGAAGAGAGGAACTCAAGCACTCTCAAGGAGACATTGGTGATGAAACAAGCATTCATTCAAGAAAACATCCATTCTCAAGCAATCATCCATTCAAGTCCTCTTCTCCATTGAAGATCAAGGATTCAAGCATTCAAGCCATTAAAGGGATTTAGTTCAAGCATGCAAGATTCATCATTCAAACCCTAGATTTATGGTGTGATCTTCCTTCAAGATACTTTTGTTCATCTTCAAGATCCATTCATTCTTTCCTCAAGGTGGATTCCAAGCATACAATCATGGAGGTTTGATATACATTTATTGATGTTCAAGCTTTCATATTAACATAATTGATTACATTTCAAATATAATTTTCATATCTATCGAATGTCATAGCTTCATTGTTAGATCTACTTCTACTACTTGCTAGCATTCTATTTAATACTTGTTTAGCTTCATATTTCATTTTTCCTTAATGTATCATTTTAAAATGGAAGCACTTCCATGTTAAGAGTGTTTAGCCCTCTGAGTGAGTGGTTTAGGTCATGTCAAGTACCTTGAATCAGCTCTTTTCTTGGATCATACTTTTCTCCTCATTCTGTTTCTATCTATCCCTGATTTTCACTCCAATCTGCATTTCCTAGCATTTTGGGTCTGGATCCTGAGGTTTTTGACCATAAGTTCAAAGTTGACCTTATGGGGTCAAATTTGACCTCTATCCTAACCTAGTCAGGATCGACCTCGACCCTGACCTGGTCAGTTCCAACCTCATCCTTGACCCCCTGTCCAAATTTCAAATTTCCTTGATTTCTGGGTGTCGGGTTTCGGGGATATTTGTTTTCCCACCTCCGGGTTGGCTATTTCAAGTTTCAAAATGGTAAATACTCAAATTGCATTTAATCTAGGTATATTTTCTAAAGATTAGGACCTAATTGGGATTTAATTCTCCAAGGTGGCCCCTCTAGAGGATTGTGCCCTAGTTCACTATAAAAGGAGGCCTTCCTTTCTCATTTTCTCCATCAAGTTTTGTGAGAACATCTCTCAAGCTCTTAAGGTGATCAAGCAAGCATCCATTCAAGCATTCAAGTTCTCTTCTCCATCCAAGTTTTTTGTTGAAGATCAAGGATTCAAGCATTCAAGCCATTGAAGGGATTTGGTTCAAGCATTCAAGATTCATCATTCAAACCCTAGATCTAGCCATCATGATGGTGTGATCTTCTTTCAAGATCCTTTTGTTCATCTTTAAGATCCATTAATTCTTCTATCAAGGTGGATTCCAAGCATACAAGCATGGAGGTTTGGTATTTACTTTCATGGTTTTGATTTATATTTACCATTGTTGTGTTCAAGCTTTCATATCAATATACTTGTTTACATTCGAAATACAATTACATATCTATCAAATTGCATAGCTTCATTGTTAGATCTATTTCTACTACTTGCTAGCATTCTTATTTCAATTTCAATATTAAGGTTGATTCCAAACTGAGGTTTGACCAAGGCAAACCCCTCAAATAAATAACAAAAACCTTCTTTTTCTTGCAAGTACAGGTGCAAAATTTTAGATCTGAGAGTAGATTTGGATACCCTTTTCGGCAAACTTCTGAGATCTGTGAACAAAGTCAGAATCGACCTTCAAATAAAGAATGTAGCCTTTGACCTTTTATGAGGGTCAAAGACTACCTACCATTGGAAAGACACAAGATTTCTGGGTTTTCTTCGTCTCGACATTTCCAGTTTGAAACAGGTTTGTAGAATTGCTCAAAAATACACACACACATCAGAAATTGGCATTTTCTAGATTTTCCCTAATTTGAGGTTAGTACTTGTATTTAAATTATTTCAGATTTCAAGCACAATTCTACCATAAGGAAATATAAGGTTTTCTTCCTTTTTCATATTCTCCATAGATTGATTCGATTGTGCTTTAAAATTTTGGTTGATCAAATTGGATCTCTCCTTTGGGAATTTGGATTTAGGAGTGGATCTCATATTTCCCCCATACATTACATTAAATAGAGGTGATTCCATCTTATCTCTATTCTACTTCTAGGAAAATTAGGGATAGATAGAAGCAGAATGAGGAGAACAAGTATGATCCGAGAAAAGAGCTGATTCAAGGTGCTTGACATGACCCAGACCACTCACTTGGAGGGATAAACACTCTTAACATGGAAGTGCTTCCATTTTAATATGATATTTTAAGACGATATGTGAAGATGCCAAGATTCACGTCGGGTTCACCAAAATGAATAGGGGAAAAACAAAGCCTTCACAATGCACCTAACATTCAACACTATTCATTTGTAATATTGTTGTTTTGAATTGAAATAGCATAAGTAAATCTAGAATTAATTAGGTCAAGATACATAACTCATCATGAAATTGATTTAGAAATACCTATTTTCTGTAGCCTGTGCGGAGTTTTAGAAGATTCTACAACTAGATCTAGGATCAGGAAGTCGAGACAGAGAAAACCCAGAAAAATTTTGTCTTTCCGGTAGCAGGTAGTCTTTGAACCTCATAAAAGGTCAAAGGCTACATTTTTATTCTGAAGGTTGATTCTGACTTTGTTCATAGATCTCGAAAGTTCAACGAAAAGGGGACTCAAATATGTCCTTTAATTCCCGAAACAATGATTGTAGATATCTGAAAAAGGGAGTTTTTGGGGTGGCTATATAGGGTTTTTCCTTAGTCAAACCCCCATTTTGGTGATCTCCACCTCCACGAATAGCTGATTGAAATAGAATGTGTGTGTGTATGTATTGAAAGTGTAATGCCAATATCTAATCCTCTAGATCAAAACCCTAACATGAATAGGTATGAAACAACAATGCATAGATTTGAATAAGATAGAAAAGCATACCAAGACCCCAAGGCTAAAGTACTTCTACTAAACTCACAATCCGTAATTGCTACTCCATGATTGTATCTTTGAATTCTTGAAAGTTGATAATGGTGGATCAAGGAAGAAAGGATCTCTCTTGCTCCAAATGTGTTCACAAAGATGCTTGATGTCAATAATGGCTTGATCTTCTATATCATCCTCTTGCAATCTTGCATCTTTACCATTCCTTTCTTGCTTGAAATCTTCTTGTTCATGAATTTGTCTCCTTGAGAGCACTTGATCATGAAATTGCTTGGTGAAAATGAATGCAAATGAGAGTCTTTATATAGAGGTTTCAAGGTGAGGCTCCTAGAGCAATGTGAGGACCCATAATTCAAATTTCACCTTGAATTAAGGTCCAATCACAATAACCAACTAAGGAGGGAAAAAAATTAAATGAATTTCAAATTAAAACCTTTTTGTAGTCGGATCCGAGGGCCCAACATTGATTTCGGGGCCTGTCGGGACCAAAATTTAAGAGAGGCACATATTTCAGAGGAGGTAAAAAATGAGCTTGATCCTGACCTAGTCAGGTATGAGCTTGATCCTAATGTAATCAAGGTCGAGCTCAATCCTGACCTAGTTAGGATCAACCCCAACTTTGACCCTGTGGGCCCAGATCCAGCCAAAATCAGGATAGGAGGTCCCGGGGATGCCTGGAGACCTAAAAATGATACCAGAATGGGACTGAATGCTAGGGATAGGCATAAAATCCTATGATTACTATGATGAAGGCTAGGAGGACCTAGTTCTAAGTTCTACCTAGAAAATAGAGCCATGGAAGAGGGAAATTAAGGAGAATCCTTGGGATCCTAACCCTAATTTCACCTAGAATGAAGAAGATAAGTGCAAAATACATCCTAAATGCAAGTCTATCATGATAAATATACTAAAAGAGGGTGCTAAACCTATCAAGATGGAAGTTCTTCCATTTTAAGATGATACATTTTTTTACATTCTTTTGGCTCTCCATATCCATTTTGTTGCAGGTTTTCCCATTATCAACTCACCAATCTCTTGTATCTGCATCTACATCATTCACTTGTGCTCCTTGTCTTTATAAGGGAGTCTCTTTCATCTTCCTTTTGGTGTCTTTAGAGAATACTATCTTTCATGTCTCTTTCTTATTCATAGCATATATATTTTACTATCATTATTCATTTATCTATCATTGATTCTCTATGTCCAATGGTTGTTGTGGAGGTGAATACATTAAAAAAAGGACTTGATTGAGGCAAGTCTCCAAACAACCACCAAAAAATCTTTTTCCTTTTCATTTGTGCATAATTTTTTGTTGTCAATTAGTAAGCTTCAACTTGGATTGCATTATCAGCCTTTGAATTTGGTCTCTCTCTCTCTCTCTCTCTTCCACACACACACACACACACCCACCCACACTTTTTCATTTCATCATTCAAAACACATATAATTTGGTTAATAATTCATTTATTTAGAACATCTTCATTTTGTATATGTTATCTATTATCCTATTACATTTTCCTTCATTTAATGTATTTAGAATAGTTACATTCTATTAGTTTATATTCTATTATTTTTCTTAATCATACATCCATATTTTAGCATTATGTTATCTTTCTTTACACTATTTTATTCTTGTCCATACCCTATTTGTACAAGATACCAAAAGAGCATGCTAGTGTCCAACATCCATGCTATCATCCTTGGACCGTGCTTCTATCCAAGAAAGAGATCTTATAGAGCTCAAGGTTTGATCATTATAGATAGTTCTTTTATTTCCTGTGAATAGAAATTTTTTATCCATCTATCTATTCTAGTTATAAACATCTATTTCACATTTAGCTAATTTAACCACACTTGAACATCTATACTTAAATACTTAAATGATCATATTTAAACATATCAAAGTAGCCAAATAGATCTCTTTATCTTGTGTTTGATCTCCCTAGCACTCCTAGCTAGGAATGTGAGATGGTGGAAGGAATTCTAGCATCCCTTTAGGTTTTTAACTAGCCTTTAGGTAGGTGCATTATTTTCTTTCCCACAAGTATCATGGATTTTCATGGAGAAACAAGTGAGATATCAAATTTTCTTTCATGACTACAAGCTAGTGATTTGAACCCTACCTCTACAACAATTTGTCACCATAGCCCCTCAAAGATAACTGATTTGAGACACATTATCATGAAATGAAATCTATTATAGTGGGATAACATGTCATTTTTTTAGTGCCTAACTTGTCATGTTAGTTGAAAATTATTTCTAACATGTCAAGTTTTCCCCCCTAATGGTGATGTAGGAGCATCCAGGACATAAGGGCAATCTCGCATCACCCAAAAAAATTGTCTAGTTTTGCAATAAGGGCTATCTTTTACTAGAGTTAATATTTCTATAAAATTTCCTATTTTTAGTAAATTATTCATTTGAGTGCTGAACATTCTAATTTATTCTCTAGAGGTTCACTTTGGTTATATAAGCCTACCAATAAAGTTTCATTGCAAGATCAAGTTTGGTTTTGAAGATACTGAAAATTTTAGTTTTGGCAAGGGGCACAAAAAATTTGAACTTGATTTTGAAGGCCTTGGAGGCTCTATAAAGGGGTCAAACCTTTTCATTAGTGGTGCTTCATAATCAAAGGAATGTAGATCACTTCAAGAGGTTTCTAAAAAGTGGTTAATATCCAATCGGGTTAGCGAGTCAAAAGTTATGGCCTCTGAAAGTCGCACTACTTTGGAAAGGAAAATAAAATTCCTTCAAACACTCATTTGAGTTCCAAAAATAATTTGGGGTATATTCTTGGCATATTACAATGTAAAGAAAAATAATTTAAGGATGGTCAACCTTAAAATCGAGGGTTATAACTTCCAGAACCTTCTAGGGAAGTTAAAATTCCATGTATAATGAAGTCTAATAGGGTTATCTAGGGCAGTTCTGATGGTGTATGTGGCATCTTTGTCTTGCCTATTATTGTAATAAAAATTCCCCCGTGGCTGTAGAATGTTCTATTTTTGAATATTGTAATATCATTTCATTAAAGATAATAGAAGCAAGGGTTCTTGTTCTTACAATTTGTTGTTTATTTCTCTATTATGTTGTATGTATTTGTGTTAATAAGGGGAGTACCTTTCATCCAGTGGTATTAGAGAAGAATTTCTTGAGTGTTTAGATAGATCATCGAACGTGAGGTAGTTTTCATGAGGACTATGGTTGTGGGTTTGAGAGATACGTGCAAAAAATGCCTCCACAAAGGAACCGTGGTGGAATATTTGTAGGTGTGACAGAATAGGGTTTCAGAGCCCTCCAAAAACAAGTACAAACATTGCAAGAGGAGATAAATAGAGGAACCAATATTAGGGAAAGAGATGAATGCAAGCATGAATTTATAGAGGAAAGATAAGTTGAAGAAGAGCAACCAGAAGTAGCTAGAGACCCTGAGGAAGATTGGATTTCAAGGGTTATTACCAGAATTTGAAAGATACCTAAAATTGAAGTTTTCACATTTTCTAGAAATCTAAATCTAGAGGAATTGATTGATTGGATCACTGATATGGAAGAGTATTTTGAATATTAAGAATTAGAAGATCCTGAGAGGGTTAAATTTGCAAAGGCCAAGCTGAAAGATCATGCTAGAATTTGGTGGAAAGAGGTTCAGTTGAAAAGAAATAGAAGAGGGAAGGAGAAGATAACAAAATGGGATTTCATGGTGGATTTTCAGTTCATTCCTATCAACTATGTGCTTGATTTTTTAAAGAAAATGCAAGGGTTGAAGCAAGTGAGAAGATCTATCCAGGAATTCACAAAAGAGTTCTATTGACTCCTTATCATAATGGGTCATTCTGAAGCCAACAAGGGGAAGGTTTCCCATTATATAAATGGGTTGCAGATAAGTATTCAAGAAGAGTTGATAATAGTAAGAATGACTACCATTGAAGATGCATATCAATTTTCTATAAAGGTAGAACAAAAATAGGATAAGAAGTTTGATAGAAGACAAACTATAAGAGGTTGTGGTGGAAAGCCTAGTGGGAGGTATTATGGAGGCTAAAATGAAAACCAAAAAAATAATATTGACTCTAGTAGAAATCATAATCAGAGGGGAAATAATTCCTATCATCTTTGTGATCAAAATAATAGAGATCAAAGAGGAAAAGGAAGAGGTCAAGGTCTAGGAAGATGAGGTTTTTGTGGGATGTATTTCCATTGCACAGAAGAAGGGCATCAAGCTTATGAGTGTCCTCAACATCAAGGGAAGACAAACATAAGACAAGAAGGAAATGTTTGAGTTGTACATGTAGATGAGGATGGAGAGACTTCACATTTTGAAGATGTTGAAAGAGGAGAGGTCCTTGTTACAAGAAGAGCCTTGTTTCAGAGGAAATGATTTATGGTGGTAGTACTGACAACCTTGTTTCAGAGGAAATAATTAATAAATTATAGTTAGAGATAAGTAAGCACCTGAATCCCTACTAGATTGCTTGGTTGCAAAAGAATCACAAAGCTTTGGTCAATGAGAAATATCTCCAATAAAGTTCAATATTGGAAACTATCATGATGATGTGTTGTGTGACATTATGCCTATGGATTTATTTCACCTATTTTTAGGGAGACCATAAAAATTTGATCATCGTGCAGTACATGATGGGTATGCAAATGCCTACTCTTTGACAAAGGATGGAGTCTAACATAAGCTGAAGCCATTAAACGAAACACATAAAAATGTATGTAGTAATGCAAGAATATATTTAGTTGATGGAAGGAAGATTCTAGAAGGCATTAAGCATGAGCATATGTGTTTTTATTTAATTCCAAAAGTTGATAAAGAGGAAGTAGAAGATGTACCTATGGAAGTTACAGATTTATTGGATAAGTTTCAGGATACTATATTGATAATGTACCTAATGGATTGCCACCAGTAAGAAAGATGAATCATCAAATGGACTTTATTCCAGGAGCCAATTTTCCAAATAAGACAATCCATAGAATGATTCCAACAAAGAGTGAGGATTTGAAAAGGCAAGTGCAAGAGATGTTTTAGAAAGGTTTGATTCGAGAAAATTTGAGTCCATGTGCTTTACCAACAGTACTAGCACCAAATAAAAATGGTGAATGGAGGATATGCACATATTCTCAGGCTATCAAAAATATTACTATCAAGTATATATTTCCCTTGCCAAGGAAGGATGAGATTTATAAAGATAGATCTGAAGAGTGGATATCACCAAATCCATATTAGAGAAAGAGATGAATAGAAGACAACCTTTAAGAAAAAGGAGGGTCTGTATGAGTGTTTAGCCATGCCCTTTGAGCTAACTAAAGATAGATTTGAAGAGTGGATATCACAAAATCCATATTAGAGAAGGAGATGAATAGAAGATAACCTTCAATACAAAGGAGGGTTGATATGAGTGGTTATTCATGTCCTTTGAGTTACAATGCCCCAAGCACGTTCATGTGACTCGTGAATGAGGCAATGCAAGAGTTTTTGGGTAAGTTTGTTATTTTTTACTTGGATGACATTTTGATCTTTAATAATACATTGGAAGAGACTATAATGCATATTTGTAGGGTCTTTGAGAAGGTGAGGGAAGAGAAGTTGTTGATTAATATGAAGAAGTGTAGTTTTGTAAAGAGGGAATTAGTGTACCTAAGATTTTTTGTCTCAAACAATGGTCTTAAAATGGACCTAGAGAAGGTGAAGGATATCCTTGAATGGACTACTCCAAGGAGTGCTACTGAGGTAATTTTTTTTCATGGTTTGGCTAGCTTTTACAAAAAAGTTATTAGAAATTTTAGTACTATTTGTAGACCCTTGACTGAAACTATCAGAGGGGATAGAAAAGAGTTTAAGTGGATTGTAGGAGCAAGAAATATTTTTGATTTGTCAAAGAGAAAAGTTATAGATCAACCCATTTTGGCACTTCTAGATTTTAATAAGGTATTTCAAGTATATTGTGATGTTAGTGGCAATGTCATTGGAGTTGTTTTGAGTTAGGATGGTAAACCCATTGCTTATTTTAGTGAGAATTTGAATAATGCCAAAAGAAAATATTTTGTTTATGATGAGGAGTTTTATGCTATGGTTTAGGAATTGAGGAAGTGGAGACATTATATTTTTCATAAAGAGTTTTTTATATTTACTGATCATCAAGCTTTAAAATATTTGAATAGTCTAAAATATATGAATAGTCAAAGAAAGTTAATCAGAGGCATTTAAAATGTGTTGAGTTTTTGTAGAGTTACACTTTTTTTTTTGAAGCACAAGAGTGGAAATTCTAATAGGGTTGTAGATGCCCGCAATAGGAGACAAAGTTTCTTGAAATAAATGTAGATTGAATTTGTTGGATTCAAGGATTTGAGGTGTTTGTGCCCTGAGGATCCTTATTTTGGTGAGGCTTAGAGAGCTTGTATAGAGCCCATTACTTTGTAAAGGATAAGATGGTTGGAATTTATAATCTAGGATGGTATATTATTCAGAGGTAGTCTATTGTGTATCTCGAAGAGTTCTATGAGGGAGAATATAGTCAAGGAGAAGCATAGTGGAGGATTGGCTGGGTATTTTGGTTGAGATAAAACTATTTCTCTGGTTAGTGAGCATTATTATTAGTCACAATTGCAAAAATATGTTAAAAATT
The DNA here is from genome assembly GCA_027943335.1 of Chamaecyparis obtusa. NCBI lineage: Eukaryota > Viridiplantae > Streptophyta > Pinopsida > Cupressales > Cupressaceae > Chamaecyparis > Chamaecyparis obtusa. Next base: position 254,944 of record BSBK01008352.1, on the reverse strand, counting down.
TTATACAAAGTTGCAAAATATGTCAAATGGAGAAAGGAGTCAAGAAGAATACAAGGTCACATCAGGCATTACCTATACTAGAGAAGCCATGGGAGGATATTAGTGTGAAATTTGTTCTTGGTTTTCCAAGGGCTCAGAGGGGGCATGATTCCAATTTTGTGGTTGTAGGTAGTTTCTCAAAGATGACACATTCATTCCTTGCAAGAAGACTAATGATGTTGTTCATGTGGTAGAATTGTTTTTAAGGGAAGTGGTGAGACTACATGGTCTACCAAAAAGCATAGTTTCACACCGAGACACTAAGTTTGTTGGATACTTTTGGGGGATATTTTGGAAAAATTTAAAGACAGATTTGAATTTTAGCTTAGCACATCATCCACAAACTGATGGGCAGATATAAGCAGTGAATAGGAGCTTGGGAAATTTGTTGAGATGCTTAGTGGGAGATAAACCAAAGGGGTGGAACTTGATTTTATCACAGGAAAAATTTACATACAATAATTTTTTCAATAGGAGCACTGGTAAATCACCATTCCAAATAGTATATGGAAGTATCTCCAAGATGCTTTAGAATTAAGGAAGTTGGACAAAGGAGAGACAAGTAGCATTGAAGCTGAAGACTTTGTAGAACACCTAAAGAATTTACATGAGGAGGTGAGAAAGCATATTAATAAAATGAACACATAGTACAAGGCTAAGACAGATGATAAAAGGAGGCATAAGGAGATTTATACTGGAGATGAAGTCATGGGTCATTTGAGAAAGGAGATATTTTTAGTGGGAACATATAAGAAGTTTAAGATGAAGAAGTTTCAACCATACAAAACCCTAAAGAAGCATGATTTAGGAAATGTTTGAAATAGAGTTTCCTAGTGAACTCAATATATAATTAATGTTTAACATTTAGATATGATAGAGTATTGTAAGGAAGTGTTGAAAATGAGGTAATAGAAGCACGATAGAATATCCTAGCATCTACTTTAGCTAAGAGGAGATTTAAAACATATTGAATAGACATGTTAGTAGAAGTATAAGAAACAAAATATATGAAGAATATTTGGTCAAATAGAAAGGAAGACATGTTGAAGATTCATCACAGTTGTAAAAAGAGGAGGTTAGGCACCTTGGTTTTCCTCTAGGTACCTGAGATGTGACAAGGTCACTTCTCAAATTACTCTAGGTGTCTGATATAGGAGCATCCAGGGGGTAAGGGCAATCTTGCATAACCCAAAAGTATTGTCTAGTTTTTCAATAAGGGATTACTATTTCTAGAAAATTTAATATTTTTAGTAAGTCATTCATTTGAGAACCAAACATTCTAATTTCTTCCATGGAGGTTCACTTTGGTTATATAAGCCTATCAATAATGTTTCATTGCAAGATCAAGTATGGTTTTGAAGATATTGAAAATTTTGGTTTTGGTAGGGGGAACAAAAACTTTGAGCTTGGTTTTGAAGGCCTTAGAGGCTCTGAAAAGGGGTCAAACCCTTTTGTTATAGGTGCTTCAAAATTGAATTCTTGTAGAGCACTTCGAGAGGTTTTTGAAAAGTGGCTATAAGAGCCAATTAGGTTAGTGAGTTAAAAGTTATGGCCTCCAGAAGTTGCTCTACTTTGGAAAGAAAAATAAAATTCCTTCAAACACTCATTTGAGTTTTAAAAATCATTTGGGTCATATCCTTGGCATATTCCAATATAAATATAAATAATTTAAGGATGGTTGACCTTAAAATTAGGGGTTAGAACTTCCAGAACCTTCTAGGGCAGTTAAAATTCCCTATTTAATGAATGATAATAGGGTTATCTAGGGAAGTTTTGATGGTGAATGTGGTGGCTCTATCTTACAGATTATTGTATTGAATTTTTCCCATGTGGTTGTAGCTATAGACGCTAAAAAATGGTTCATACCTATGTGTCCCCTTTATCCTAACATGTCTTCTATGTCTAATTTTTGTCCCTAATTTACTAATATTTCTCCTCGATTTTTCCTCATTTTTGACCTATTCAATCTCTTTTGAAATCAATTCAATCCATTATCAGAGTTATCAAAACCATCAAAATCAATCATTTGTCTCATCAAAATCATCAATTTGGTTAATTCAATTAATTTTGTTTCTTTAGGGGTAAATAAACTATAATTTATCCCTAAGTCTTTTTTTTTTTGGTAAAAGGCCGAAGCCAAAATTATATTAATCTTGGAGTTTGTAATACTAGACACCTCACTCAGTGCAAATGCTGGTAGGAAAGAGTGAGGCTAAGAAAACCTCTAGCCATGCCTAGGACCATGGTCCAGAATCTAATAGAGAAAGTCTAGGAGGGCATTCCCTTCGATACTAAGACTCATTGCATAGGGAATTACAACTTAGGATGAAATAGTTTTGTCCCTTTAAGACAAATTACAAATTATTAAATACATATTTTTAAAGGAGAAGGTTCTGGCCTTATGCTTTTCCAGTACTTGTGGTTAAGGATTTCCCTTCTTGTCGTAGCTTCGCTGTGCTAGCTCCCCTCCCAATTAGTTCCTTAAGACGATCTTAACTTCTTACTTTGATTCCTCTGGACGTAAAATCCTTAAAAAACCTAATTTTTTTTTAATTCTTGGCCAAGATCACTATTAGTGTTCTAAGCAGATGAATCCTTATCGATCTAGGCCAAAACCTGCATGATATTTGTAATGATAATGCTTGTATGTGATGCTTCTTTTTAAAGTAATATGCTTTAAAGGAAAATACCTATGCCTTACCTTCCAGCTGTGAACGTGTCTATAGGCCTAGGCCTAGCTAATATGAACCTGGATAATAGCAAGTAGAACTAACCAAACTTTCGAACAAATAATTCCTTAAAATGATCCCCTGTGCTATTTTTTATAAGAAAACTTAGATTGGAATTAATCGTATGTATTTTCTATAGTGACAATCTGCTTTAGCTAGATTTAGGTTAGAAATCTTTAAGGATTATATCCCAGAGATGGTTTCCTAGTTCTGCTTCCATTGCCCTATAATGGGATGATCTAAAATCATAATAAATTTGAACCTTTCAGCAGTTGATCTTTTATTTCCAAAAGTTAAACAATGTATTTATTTGGAGCTTCCATTGTACCAGCATATAAAATAGGAAATTAATAATCATCCTATTACAATTTACCAAATAAACAAGCATTTCTTACCATCTAAACCGAAAAGCCCTGCTGCCAAAGTCTGTTAATCCTGATAAACCATTTGTATAAAGCATTTCTTACCATTTGTATAAACCATTTATTAACATCTTCTAAACACACATAAGTGGAGAGCTTGAGAGTATTGTTTAAAACAAAAGGACAACACATAGTAGATCATCATAATTGTAAAAGATTAATCATAATTGATATGCACAAAAGTTCCAGGGATTCTCAAAATGAGCCTTATAGATTAAGAATGACGATTCTAATATCCAATTCATTGATGAAGCAATAGGAAAAAATATGTTTCTATGAGAAAGAATATGAGCCTAAATAAATAAATATATGTATATATATATATATATATATATATATATATATATATATATATATATATATATATATACATTTATATATATATATATATAAAAATATATATGTATATGTATATATTAACATATATATACATATATATGTGGATATATATGTATATATATATATATATATTGACTTATATATATATGTATATATATATATATCTAAGTATATATACATATATTTAAATATATAAAAATTTACTAAAAATATATGAAAAAATATATATGAGTATACATATATATAATCATATATAATTAATAAATATGACAGGCCTAAAATGTGAGATGTTTGTCAATATGAATGTTTGTATATAATCCTATTTGATTATGAATGCATGAAACTTGAAACAACATTTGGTAATGAATACAATTGTTAATGCAAATCCTCCCTACTTTAATGTCCGATGAAATGTGCTAATCCATGGGTTATTGCTTATCACAACCAGGTTGAACCCAAAATATTGTAGATTTTTCCACCCAAAATAGAAGCATTTTTATAAAGCTTCAGTTACATTATATTTAGAATTTTCTCTCTTATAGTAGTGAACAAAGAGTTTACCCTTTAGGGTGTTTTCGAAGAGCTAGAGGAAGCCAAGGAATCTCTATCCTCCTTGACCAATTTGAGTCTAATGCCATCATCCAGAAAGAAATCATTCATCCAATTTCCATTAGGCAGAGGTCTGACGTGGGTAAAAAAAAATAAGAAATCCAGATTCCTTCTAATAGAAGGGGTCTCAGCTAAGAATCTATCCTAGTCCTCTACTTCCAGAATAGGAAAAGTAGGTACATTATTGTGGTTAATGATTCTTTTGTCATAGTCTCTTGGTCTGGGGATGGAAAAGTCTGTACGGATGCTGTTAAGAACTTTATCTAAGTCCAGTAAGTATTTCTTTTTGAAGATCCTTCTACTCAAATTTTTGATGGCTTTGATGTTTGGATCCACTTGTAATGTAGATGCGATGAACATAGCTAGGATGTCAGAGTTTACCCGATGTCTGTTGATGTTTTCCTTGAATTATTTACCAATGATGACTGCTACTACTCTTACAACAATATTGTATTTTATCATCAATATCTTTTTAGTTCTCTTAGAAGAAATCTTACCCCCGAAAGCAACCTATTTGTCAAGGCATCTTAATTTAATAGGGGTAGCCATTCATGTGTAGATGTTACTGAACAAATGGAAAGTCTTTTATGAATGAGGTTGTATCTATAAAGCCTTCAGAAGGTAGTGCCTTCCTATGACCCTTCGGTTCCTCTTCTACCATGCCTCTTCCTATGGTCCCACGATTCATATTCTCGCATTTCTAATGCTTCTAGGAAAATAAGATTTGATGGTTAATAAAACCTAGCCCGATGAGAGCTCTATACGGGGAGGTTACCTTGTCCTTAAAGAATCTACATCAAAGTGTGTCTATAATGGAAAAGGATGCCTAATTAAGTAAAAGAAAGTCGAAGTGCATGCAGCTATTGTTAAGGAGCCATGATCAAGGACTACACACCGGGAGACATCCTTCTTCTGTAATATGACAATTTCCTCTTTTTTTGCTTTGTAATCCCGTGATGATTTCTTGACCAGAGGAGCAATGATCCTTATGTTGTTGGATGAATCCTCATCCATTTCAACTAGAACTTCAAAGCCTTGCGTGTGCTAGTAGTCGAGGACTTCATCTAGGTCAATTCTTCCTTGAGTACTGTGGCTATGAGAAAATCCAAATTTTTCCGCATTGAAGGCCACACCTTGTCAAATGTAGCTGTTATATACTAAGTTTGTACCCTTGTTTCAAGCTCTCGTAGTCTTGATAACCTAGTATAACATGGGAATCATCTCCAGATTGTGGGACCTATGCTAATTGAGATGAGACCTCCAGGTTCTAGGCTGGTTCCTCTTAGATAATCACCTTAATTTTCTTCTATACATGAAAGTAAAACTTGAGGGGAAAAGGGATAGGAGTGCTTGGAAAGGGAAATGACTGAAAGAAAACTACCTACCAGGTGATACACCGAAATTAGGGTATGAATTGTAGCATAGAGGGATAGAATTAATGAAAGGCTTAGGTCTAATAGGTCACAACTTATTGAATAGGCTTGCATAAGTGTTTCATAGGAGGGCCTAGACATAAGACACAACCTATGACCTGCAAGTAGACATTCACTTCTACAACTTGATGTAGGATTGAGACAAGACTATTAGGGGGCTGAAGTATACCCACAAAAACATCTAAATCAGATCAAACCCAATAACACACACAATTATAGAAAGTAAGAGGGACCAGGAACCCTAAGTTGTCATTGAAAACATGCATAGACTTCAATTCATTAAGAGATGATCCAAACAATGAAAGGATAGGGATAGAGAGAATGTCACAAATACCTTAAAGTTACTTGAATAATCAATGGGAGATTACAAAGAGTAGAAGACCAGAGGGTAGAGAAGATACCACAGATAGCCTTCTGAGAAAGGATGACTTTCTTTAAAAAGTGGACTCTCTCCTTTACAAAATGTGAACTCACTCAGCACTAAGGCTCCAAAAATTAACTATATACATCTCCTTCTTGGCACACAGGCTGGAGTCAAAACCTAATTAGGGTTACATGGTTTTATAATACAATAATCAAACCCTAGCTACCTTTTAGCACAATTACATTATGTAATTCTGAAAATATCCTAGCTGATCAGATATGTCTATATGTTTGCATGTACATCTCCTTACTGAGTCCACCTGCAGACACAACAACCTTGAATCATCTACCCACCTGCAACTCCACTAAGCCATGAAGGCTCTCAAATCTGATCTAGGAGATATCTATATTTTCAATAATAACACTGGAAAAAGGTGGCGCCAATCCATTTAGCACCTTCAACATGACATGGTACCCTGCAACGCCAGCCAACAGTCCTCTCCATCACCTTCTCAACCACAAATGTCTTGAAGACATAAATTCCTTAGCTACCTCTGTAGCCACACCTTGTTTGAATGAATCGCTGGTAGAAAACCCTCTGCAAAGATATTCAAATTTGAACTATAATAGCTAACCAGTCATTTTAAAATGTGTCCATCGATATCTAATGTTTCCCGGCAAATGGATGGCTTAGATCATCCTGACAAAAGTTGCAAAACCCCTTGAAAAGTCTAAGTCCATATCAACAATACGAGGACTAATGAAAAATTAGCACATCAGCACACCTGTAAGCTTGGACCCACTTTGATTTTTGTCTTCTTAAGTCACGAAGAACTCTTTAAACCCTGGACCTAGACTTGCCACTTGTCACTCCTTTATTCATTCCAGCCACCCTATCAATGAACACCTCGACAGTTCTCTGACATTGGTCCCACTGAAGACAAGATTTCAATCCAGTGGTGGGCGCATGATCTCATGGCCCTTGAATATTCCTTCAGATCATGTGCCAGCTGCTAGATTTTTAGAGCTGGGACCCCACAACACATTAGATCCTCTGAAAAATCCTCGTTAGCTCATGACAACCAATCACAAACCAGCACATCAACACACCTGGCAACGTGGTCCCACATACGTTCTCTTTACTTTGACCAATCAAAAGATGACATGTCATCCTGACCTAGCATTGGACCCACTGGCAAGACCTAAACACTTGGCAAATCAAATGGTGGGTGCATGATTGCATGTGTTAGAAAACCTCTTCGCGAAGATATGCCAGCCGTCGATCTTCATCCTTTTGACATCCCTGCAGAGACTCTGACACGGCCCCACTGACAAATCTTAGTCATCGCTATGTGGACCAATAGAAGATGAGCACCTTAGAAAATGAGGACCCACCCACAAGGCTCTGACAACAAAGTGAAATCGATGGTTGGTGCATGATCTCATAGCTCTGACACCACTCATGAGATCATGCTCCAACTGTAGGATTTAAAGGAACACAGTCTGCTGGGCCCGCTCTAACAAGGTTACACATCACAACCTTTGGCCAATTAGGAGCTTCCACATAGGATGACATGGCAATGGACCCACACAAGTTTGAAGCACAACACACTTGGAAGAATAAATGGTTGTTGCAAGATCGCAAGCCTCTGATAGACCTTTCGCGAACTTACAACGATCATTGATTTTGTTGGACTGGGACCCCACAAATCTGAGACCGCCAGATCATTAAGCAACCATGCGACCAAAGGAAACATTAACCACTCACTGAGTCACTAGCCATTTAGCAGTCACCATGAAACATTAAGCGATTGAGAGAAGCACTACGGTCGCCGAATCACCGAATGGAAAAGGTAACCGCCAGGGAAATAAGAGAACCCACAACCAACCAATAGGATTAAAGCACACATGGGAATTTGGGAACTTAAGTGGCTGATAAAGAAACAATGAATTATAACAAGCCAAAGGGTTTTCTAGGGTTTTTTTGAGGGTTTGGCCTATAATGGCTAGTTTTATGAAATTTTTAAGGACTTTTCACCTAGCCAGGGACCTAAAAATAGTTGCAGAGACTAGGGGGGAATAGATAAAGCCATGAAATTTTTTGGAGCTTCTCACAGGACTGAGGAGATGAAGGTCTAACATAAAAACCAAGGAAAAATTTGAATGGAAGGAAAATTAGGGCAACATTTTCATGATTTCTGCTGGATGTCAGCCTGCTAAACATGGAAAACCAATGGCCTAAACGCAATCCATTGGGCATGGGGTCACCTCAGGAATACAAAACTTGATAGAGAGGCAAAAATGAAAAATAGAAAGACAACCTTGTGCACAGGCACTTCTTGGAAAGTAGGAAACTAAGCTAGAAAATAGGACAGAAAGCAGGAAAACCTAACCTATCCTAAACTAACTAGTTACAGAAACTTGGTCAAACAAAACCATTCATTGGTTGTGAAAAATAGCTACCTTTCCTTATTAGGATATTTTGCATTGGACATATGAGGATAACTACAAAGATATGAGGCACACAAAAATTTTCCAAATAATTATTAACTGCCTCTGCAAAAATAGGATCAAGTTTACCTTCCTCTAATTGATCATATGGAGGGGTCTTGGTAAACTCCTTCTGTACCAAGTATCTGATGGGGCAGCCTCTTGAAAGTCTGAAGGCATGACTTTCCTTGATGGCTTATTCTTTATCTTCATGGTTTCCCTCCACCATGGGTAGCCATGTCAACTCATCATCTGTGGACAGGGGACTGTCATCCTCCTCAACTTTTAAACAAGCCAAGAGTTGATCAAAGTTGTCAATACCCTAAAGTTCTGGAACTAGCTCCAACTCTTGCTCATGTAGTAGTCTCTTAGAAAGAGTGCAATCCAAAACTAGGCCTCCTTCTATAGGCACATAACTTTGAACCTCCACTCGAAGGAATAGGGATCCATCATTCAATTTGTTACAAAAGACCTCTATGATATTGGAAAAATCATACTCTTCAAGGCTTTTGTCTATGTTCTTTCCACGGAAAAGCTCTTCCATAACTTTATCATTTTGCTCAACAAAACTAGGAAGCTCATCTAATAAAAGCACAACATCCTCTTCTATATCAACCTCCTGTTGATGGTGAACCTTTTGTTCTGATTGATCTTCAGCCATAAGTAATGGCATGGTCTCCTCTTCATCATCAACAAAGAGGGGAAGCTCATTCAACAAATCAACCAAGAGTTCAGGCTGGGCATCAAACTCCACCTCCTCACCTTGTTGTCCCACTTCACCATAGTCATCACTCTACACTGATACCTCAAATTTTCTCTCCTCCTCTTCAAATGAAAGCTTACTTACCATAGGTCCTTGCTCAGACACCAGACTAGTATCTTTGAAAAGATCTAGCATCTGATAGCTAGGAGGCAGAGTCCATTGGGGTATCCACAACACTTCATCATCTTGAGAGACTAGGGGGGCCTCTTGGGATAAATTTTTTTCTTGAATAGGCTGCTCTTGTAGCGTGGTAGGCTGCATCTCAAGTATAGGCTCTTGGAAGGAATTTTTTGCCTTAAAACTTGGGATATGAAATTGAGGGGGCTCAAAGGGAGACATAGAAGGCATACCCATCTTGAAGCTTGGAAAATTGAAGGCCCTATCATCTTGGTGTTGGTCCCTTGCAGTCGACTCTGTCTCAATATAGTCTTTAGACTGTTGCAGAAAACAATAAGGTTGCAACCGCTCCAAAATAGGCTCAGATTCTTGAAGGGTGCTCCTAAAACTTGGAAATGAGCACTTTGTATGCTCTTCAGGTGTAGGCTCTTGAGGAAAATGGGTCTTCCAGCTTGGGATTTTAGGTCTAGGAACCTCTTGTTGAGCAATTTGTGATCTCAACCTTGCTGTCTCAATGTCATCTCGGTGTCTGATCTCTTCTTGAAACTATCTCATTTGTTGCTCATCAATGAGAGCTTCTGTCATTTGGTTGGAAATGAACCCTTGTTCATAACTTTGAGCCTCCATTTCCTGCTGCTTTCTGATCTCAGACACTTGCTTAATTAAATCAAGCAATAGGTTCTTTGTCTTGTCTTGCTCTTTCATTAAGTTTGGGCTCTGAATCTACTGCTAATTAGGCTGAGAAGGGGTGGGTGGGTGGTAAGCAGGATGGGGCAATTGGATTTTCATTTTTTGTTGTGCCCTTTGTGCCCATGATCCATCTTGTCAGAGGGCCCTTTCATAATCTTGCACAAGGGAAAAATCATTTGGGGCATGCTGGATATAATGACAGCCTTGTATTGCATGGAAGCTTGGGCTAAAAGTAGGCTTTAGGTGGCTTTGATAAGGTTGATGACTAGCCCATTGAGCATTAATCTTATAATAGGATGGTGGGTAACCTGACTGTCCATAATAACTTGACATGTCTACTCATGCAATTAGCTGGGATTTGAATATGAAAGATTTGAAACATACTAGCACTTGATCTTTGAAACTAGTAGACTTTTTGGAGTCACCATATATGCAACAAAATGACCTCTTCTAGGTCTGTAGCATGCTATCAGCATATCAGAGATAGCATACCTTGAACATGAATCTAAACTTTGGTCCCATCGGGCGTGCCAAAATTACACTGGCACCAAGGTGGGGTATCCTTGAGCTTGAGTCTATACTGATAGTCCTTGTGTATTGAACTTCCTTAATCCTTTTACAGATGAACCAATAGGATCACCTTTGAACTTCAATCTAATCTTTGTAGTCCCATCGAGCATGCCAAAATTGTTATACACTAAGTTTGCACCCTTGTTTCAAGCTCTCGTAGTCTTGATAACCTAGTATAACATGGGAATCATCTCCAAATTATGGGACCTATGCTAACTGAGATGAGACCTCCAAGTTCTAGGCTGGTTCCTCTTAAATAATCACCTTAATTTGCTTCTAGACATGAAAGTAAAACTTGAGGGGAAAAGGGATAGAAGGAGTGCTTGGAAAGTGAAATGACTAAAAGCAAACTACCTACTAGGTGATACACTGAAATTAGGGTATGAATTGCAGCATAGAGGGATAGAATCAATGAAAGGCTTAGGTCTAATAGGTCACAACTTACTAAATAGGCTTGCATAAGTGTTTCATAGGAGGGCCTGAACATAAGACACAACCTATGATCTGCAAGCAGACATTCACTTCTGCAACTCAGTGTAGGATTGAGACAAGACTCTTAGGGGGCTGAAGTATACCCACAAAAATATCTAAATCAAATCAAACACAATAACACACACAATTACAGAAAGTAAGAGGGACCAGGAACCCTAAGTTGTCATTGAAAACATGCATAGACTTCAATTCATTAAGAGATGATCCAAACAATGAAAGGATAGGGACAAAGAGAATGCCACAAATACCTTAAAGTTGCTTGAATAATCAATGGGAGATTACAAAGAGTAGAAGACCAGAGGGTAGAGAAGATACCACAGATAGCCTTTTGAGAAAGGATGACTTTCTTTCAAAAGTGGTCTCTCTCCTTCACAAAATGTGAACTCTCTCAGCACTAAGGCTCCAAAAATTAACTATATACATCTCCTTCTTGGCACACAGGTCAGAGTCAAAACGTAATTAGGGTTACATGGTTTTACAATACAATAATCAAACCCTAGCTGCCTTTTAGCACAATTACATTATGTAATTCTAAAAATATCCTAGTTGATCAAATATGTCTATATCTTTGTGTGTACATCTCCTTACTGAGTCCATCTGCAGATACAACAACCTTGACTCATCTACCCACCTACAACTCCACTAAGCCATGAAGGCTCTCAAATATGATCTGGGAGATATTTGTATTTTCAATAATAACACTGGAAAAAGGTGGCGCCAATCCATTTAGCACCTTCAACACGACATGGTACCCTGCAATGTCAGCCAACAGTCCTCTCCATCGCCTTCTCAACCACAAATGTCCTGAAGACATAAATTCCTTAGCTACCTCTGTAGCCACAACTTGTTTGAATCAATCGCTGGCAGAAAACCCTCTACAAAGATATTCAAATTTGAACTATAATGGCTAACCAGTCATTTTAAAATGTGTCCATTGATATCTAATGTTTCCCAGCAAATGGATGACTTACATCATCTTGATAATAGTCGCAAAACCCCTTGAAAAGTCCAAGTTCATATTAGCAATATGAGGACCAACGAAAAATTAGCACGTTGGCACACCTGTCAGCTTGGACCCACTTTGATTTTTGTCTTCTTAAGTCATGAAGAAATCTTTAAACCCCAGGCCCAGACTTGCCACTTGTCACTCCTTTATTCCTTCTGGCCACCCTATTAGCGGACAGCTCGACAGTTCTCTGACATCGGTCCCACTGAAGACAAGATTCTAATCCAGTGGCGGGTGCATGATCTCATGGCCCTTGAATATTCCTTCAGAGCATGTGCCAGCCGCTAGATTTTTAGAACTGGGACCCTATGACACATTAGATCCTCTAACAAATCCTCATCAGCTCACGGCAACCAATCACAAACTGGCACATCAGCACACCTGGCAACGGGGTCCCATAGACTTTCTCTTTACTTTGACCAATCAAAAGAAGGCATGTCATCCTGACCTTGCACTAGACCCACTGACAAGACCTGAACACTTGGTAGATCGAATGACAGGTGCATGATTGCATGTGTCAGAAAACATCTTCATGAAGATACGCCAGCCGTCGATCTTCATCCTTCTGACATCCCTGCAAAGACTCTCACATGGCTCCACTGACAAATCTTAGTCATTGCTATGTGGACTAATAGAAGATGAGCACCTCAGCAAATGAGGACCCACCCACAAGGCTCTGCCAAGAAAGTGAAATCGATGGTCGGCACATGATCTCATAGCTCTGACACCACCCATGAGATCATGTGCCAACCGTAGGATTTAAAGGAACATAGTCCACTGGGCCCGCTCTGACAAGGTTACACATCACAATCTTCATCCAATTAGGAGCTTCCACATAGGATGATGTGGCAATGGAGCCACACAAGTTTGAAGCGCAACACACTTGGAATAATCAACAGTTGTTGGAAGATCGTAAGCCTCTGACAGACCCTTTGCGAACTTATGACGACCATTGATTTTGTTGGACTGGGACCCCACAAATCTGAGACCGCCAAATCATTAAGCAACCACGTAACGAAAGGAAATGTTAACCACTTGCTGAGTCACTATCCATTTAACAGTCACTGTGAAACATTAAGCAACTAAGAGAAGCACTACGGTCGTCAAATCATCGAATGGAAAAGGTAACCACCAGGGAAATAAGAGAACCCACGACCAGCCAATAGGATTAAAGTGCACATGGGAATTTGGGAACTGAAGTGGCTGATAAAGCAACAACAAATTATAACAAGCCAAAGGGTTTTCTAGGGTTTTTTTGAGGGTTTGGCCTATAACGGCTAGTTTTATGAATTTTTTAAGGACTTTTCACCTAGCCAGGGACCTAAAAATAGTTGCAGAGACCAAGGGGAATAGATAATGCCATGAAATTTTTTGGAGCTTCTCACAGGACTGAGGAGATGAAGGTTTGACATAAAAACCAAGGCCAAATTTGAATGGAAGGAAAATTAGGGCAACAGTAGCTTCATCTTTGAAGAAAAGGATTGGTAGCTGTTGGAAGTTGGGGATGGAAGGGCCACCAAATCCGTCTTCATATATAATTTTGGGAAAGGAATGATGAGGTTCTTGTTAATGTCATGAACCTCTTTCTCCAAGCCTCCAAGGATTTCATCTTTAAAAATTTCTTTAGCTGCCCTAATAACTCCATCCTTCTTAGTCCCATTGAAGATTGCTAATGCTATGAAGAGGCCAACCACATGCCCATTCACCCTAAGAGAGAAATCATTATCAAATTGTTCTTCTCCAAGTCCTCTGATTAAAGATCTATGAACCATGTTTGAGAGGGGCTTGAGAATTAAGTTCCACCTTTCGGGCCTCACCCTACCTTGAAAAGCCATTTGTCGGTTATCCTTTGTATGAAAGGCGAGAACTCTGGTTTCCATTGTTGCTCACAAACCCAGTTGTGAGTTCTTCCCACATAAATCTATATGCTGTAGTATTACTTTCCAATAATCAACAAACATGTTTTCTCTTTTATCAGTTGAGGGCCAATAAATGCTCCTGAAAAGCTTATCATAATTATGGAGAGAGAGACGAGATCATGTGAGATTGCTATACATGACTATTCATTATTAATGCGTCCTTCTCTTCTTGAGACAATTGTCTCTCATGTAATTCTTAATATGGAGATGGTGCTTGAATATTTGATCTAGGAGAGGGTGATGAAGGCATGATAATGTGTAATAATTAGTGAGGAGCCTTGGCTTAAGATGACAATGTCTATTTGGGTACCTTTGTACCCCTAAAAGAAACTAGCTTATGTTAAGATCTCATATGAATAATGGTATGCAAGATTTTTCCATAAAGGAGATTTGGGTTACAGGGAGAGTGCTTAAAGGTAGGGGTAGTGGTTTTATAACTTATTAAGCCCCTTTCTATTATTTCAATTTAGAGTTCAATTTGAGTTAGCCTGATACCTTAGTGTTGAGTCAGTAAGGGTCTCTAAAGGTTTAGTGATTTGATACAAGAAGTGGTGCCTTGAATCACTTCCATTAGGATTCTAAAGAAGGTGTTGAGGAGTGGTTAGGGGTGGGTATGATATTGGTATCCCTATCTACTCCTAAGTTAGCCAAATCATCAGCTCTTCTATTTCCTTCTCTGTAAATATGATTGATGGAGATTTCCTTACAGGATCCGCAAAGGGTTAATGCTTGTGATAGAAGTGAATTCAATCTCCAATTGGGAATTGTCCCTTTCCTTAGCGCATTGATTATTATTGCTGAGTCCCATTCTATTTCTAGGAATAGAATTCCCATGGAAGAACATTTATTTAGACCTTGGACCAATGTGAAGAGTTCTACCCAATTATTGGTTTCTAACCCTATGGGCTCTGCTATGGTAGTGATTTCCTTTCCATCCTTATTATGATGTTGCATCCAATACCTTCTATTCCTGGGTTGCCTCTCGAGGCACCGTCGAAGTTTAGTTTAAACCAACCTTCTTTCGGTGGTCTCCACTTGCACTCAGCTCTTTTGGATGCCGTGATATTGTTACCAGTACCTATAAAAGGGGGAAGAGAGAGACCTATCCACTTTCCTCACATTTTCCCGTCCCACTAGCTCATATGTAAATTTGTGTCCTGACTCTTAGATATTCTACAGTTTGAATTTTCTATGATGTTGGCCTCAATCTTGTTGCAGAGTTGTTTCCATTCTAATTTCTCATCTTTAAATATCCTTCTATTGCATTATTTACATAATTCCTAGATCAAAATAGAGGGGGAGGAAATCCAGAGGTTCGCATAAATGTTATATTTGTTGAGGGTTGGCCATGCTTGTAGCATTGCTAGGAGTGAATTAGGGAAGGCAGATGACCAACCCAAGTTGCTTACTAGCCAATTCCAACACTCAATTGCAAAGGGGCACTTGAGAAATAGATGATCTACATATTCTTCGCTTTTTTCACAAATGACACACCTACTAGGACTAGAGAACCCCAACTTCTTAAATCTATCTTCTGTTAAAATTTTATAATTGAGGGTAAGCCAGGTGCAAAATCCTGCTTTAGGGAGGCAATTTTTGTTCCAGCAAAGGTTGATAGGTATGGTTGTTTTGGGGCGATTATAGTTTTGAGAGATAAGATTGTAACCTTCTTTAGTATTGTATTCCCTAGTTTTTGAGCCATCCCAGACTAGTGAATCTTCAGATGCTCTTAAAACAAGCTTCCGTTTGTTGAGGATTTTTGTAATCCTTAGTTTGTCTGATGCTGAAATGCCCAAGCCTTTTATGGATTTCCATTCCTAATTCTTTCCATTAACAATAATATAGTCCTTGAGGTGTGTGCCTATCTTAACTTTGAGGGAATTTATGAGGTCAGAGTTGTTCAAAGATTTGGATAGGGCCTCATAACCACCCCAAGAATCATCCTAGAAGAGAATATTCTCCCCTGAGCTAGGGTTCCAGGTAAGCTTTTCCTTAATAATATGTCTACATTCCATCATAAAGTTCCAAATTTTAGATCCTTTGGGGGGGGAGGCTTCTCTAAAAATATTGGAGGGGTATTTGTCTTGTAGATATTTACAAATGAGGATTTTAGCCCATTTAGCCTGTGAGTTTCTATATAACCTCCAAATCAACTTAGCACCCAAGAATCATCCTAGAAGAGAATATTCTCCCCTGAGCCAGGGTTCTAGGTAAGTTTTTCCTTAATAATATGTCTACATTCCATCATAAAGTTCCAAATTTTAGATCCTTTGGGGGGGGAGGCTTCTCTAAAAATACTGGAGGGGTATTTGTCTTGTAGATATTTACAAATGAGGATTTTAGCCCATTTAGCCTCCAAGTTTCTATATAACCTCCAGATCAACTTAGCACCCAAAGCCTTTCCTTGATCTTCCAGATTCTTGAGTCCTGCTCCTCCGTCAACTTTAGGTCTACAAATATTTTCCCATGAGATAAGGGGAATTTTTTTTTCCATTACCCCCTTTCCATAGGAAAGTTCTCAAGTGTTTGATGATTTCCTTTTTCTTATTGGAAGGAAGGTGAATGCAGGATAATTGATATGTTGGCATTGCCGACAAAATAGATCTTACCATAGTAACTCTTCTAGCGGAAGAGAGCCATCTTCCTTTCCATGAATTCATCTTACTCTTGATTTTGTTGATGATAGGGTCCCAAATGTTTTTCACTCTCTGATCTTTAACTGGGGGGAGGCCTAGGTATTTACAAGGGAGCATAACTTGTTTAAAATTGAGAATTTTACATATGTCCTGCTCAGTTTCTGTATCTGTATTAAAGAAGAAGATTTCTGAATTATTTGGGTTGATTTCTTGTCCCGAGGCCTTTGAATATGTTCCCAAAATATTTTTAAAGATTCTTTCCTCTTTCTTGCTACTTGATCCGTAAAGCAATGTGTCATCTACAAAGTGCTGGTGTGTAGTAGGATCCAGTTGACTATTTATGGTTATTCCTTCTATATTCCCTCTCTCATGTTCAGTAGTAATAGTTCTACCCAGGGCTTCGGCCATAATGATGAATAAAAAGGGGGATATAGGATCACCCTGTCTTAAACCTCTGGAGATGTTGAAGAAACCTTCTGGGGAACCATTTACTAGTAAAGAGACCATGGGAGTTGAGATGCATTCAAAGATAAGATTAATCCAAATTTTAGAAAATCCAAAGGCTTCTAAACTTTTGCATAGGAATCTCCAGTCAACCTTATCGTATGCTTTCTTGATATCTAGCTTAATGAGCATGCTTGGATTTTTGTTTTTTTGGACCGAATGGATAGCTTCTTGAGCAATAATGACACCATCGAAGATAGATCTTCCTGGCACAAACCCTGTCTATTCTTTGCTAATGATAAGTGGGAGGAGTTTCTGTAGTCTAAGTGAGAGTGTCTTAGTTAGGAGTTTGCATAGTGTGTTACAAAGTGCTATTGGTCTATAGTCATTTAGGTTCGATGGTTTGTCTTTTTTGGGGATAAGGGCAATAAAGGTAATGTTTACTTCCTTGAGTATTTTCCCAGAATTCCTCACCCCTTCTAGAGCTTCCGTTACTTCCTTACCTACAAAGTGCCAACATTTTTGAAAGAAAATGGTTGAGAAGCCATCCGACCCTGGTGATTTATCTGGGTTCATGAGCATGAGGGCATTTTTAACTTCTTCTTTTGTAAATTTATTAGTTAATGCTTTGTTATGGTGTTTGTTAATAACTTTGGGTATGTTTTTAAGCATTTTTGTCTGGTTAACGAGGTTTGAGCTCTCCCTGTTATTCAAAATTTGATCGAAGAAATTAACAACTTTCGTGGTTATGTCCTTTGGATCATTTATTGTGTGCCCTGCCTCATTGGTTCTGCATGATATTCTATTCAAATTTCATCTTTGTTTCATACTATTGTGAAAGAATTTAGTGTTTCTATCCCCTACTTCTAGCCGAGTCTCCCTTGATTTTTGTTGCCAGATTAGCTCTTCTCTTGCCAATACTTCTTCATATTCTTTAAGGAGGTTCTTCTCTTTCAAATACAATTCTTCATTCATTCCTCTTTGAATAACTTGTGAGTTAACCTCATTCATTTCTTTTTCTAAGTTTAGTTTTGTTTCAAATATGTTACCAAACTTAGTTGAGTTCCATTCTAATAAATTTATTTTAATCCATTTTAGTTTGTTTACTACTATATACATTTTAGACCCTATGAAGTTAGGCTCAGACCACCATGTCTCCAAAATATTCAAAATGTCTGGATCTCTAAGCCAAGCCTATTCAAACTTAAAGGAACTCTTCTTAGGTTTTGTCTGTGTTAGAATGTTGAGAAGTATTGGATAATGATCTGATCCTGAAACTGTTAGAATTTTGGCCTCAAGGGAGAACTTTTGTTTAGTCATACTTCCCTTAAGGAAGAATCTATCTAACTTTTCTAAGATATTGCAAAATCCTTTTCTCCTATTGTTCCATGTGAAGGAGTTGTCTTCTTTTGGAATTTCTAAGAGAGGGTTTCTCTCCTTCCATAGGCCTACCGGTAGAGACTTTGCTCCCCCTTTTTACTCTGAGAGTTTGGAGATAACATTAAAATCTCCTCCTAAAAGGAATAGTCATCATTCTTAAGACTAATAAAGGATTCAATTTCCTGCCATACTAAAAGTTTCTCCTTGTATTATACTAGACCATATATGTTTATAAGATTAAAGGTTAAGTTATTCCTAAAGTCCTTAACTAGACCAGCCATCCTGTATCGCTTCTTTTCTAGAATGTTAATTGCAATGTGTCTAGGATTCCAAATGATGGCTAAGCCTCCTGAGGCTCCTAAAGCATTAGATGCCTCAATTACTCTACATCCTATCTTTTTTTTGAAATTATCCATTTCTATATTATCCAGTTTGGTTTCCTGTATTAGCATTATATCTGGGTTATAAATTTTAATGCAGCGTTTAATTATACCCTGCTTGTTAGGGGCATTCATGCCCCTAACATTTCATGAGAGAAGGATCATGGCTCCTTGGGAAGGTACTTCCCCTTTCCTGCATTAAGAATTGATGTTATTTTTACTTGACCCTTTGCCTCTCCTGCCAGATCTCTTAACTTTGCATTGGGTTTCCTACCCCCTTTTTTTGGAACTTTCACACAGTCTGGGGAGTTCTTACCTTCACTAAGGAAATCTACGCCTAGAGTATCTTGATCCTTAATTTCCTTATCTTTAAGCTCAATCAACAATTCTTCTTAGCCTTAGCCTTGATATATAAATTATATTTATTTATCCCCTTTTCCCTAAGTTTCACAATTAATTAATTCAACATTAATTAATTGGCTAATTATTGATTTATGAAATTTTAATCATTCCTAAATCCTAATTTTTCCATTTTGTGGGAATAAATGAATTTTAAAATTTAATAATTCCTTCCTTTTTCCAAATGAGATTTTATCCCTTAATTTGTGCTTCACCCACTTTTCTAGCCTCCACTTGCTCTTTTTTAGTCTCCACCTTCCCTTTTCCTTTTGTCATAAATTGTCATAGTTTATGATAATTTTCCCTTTATCCTTTTGTCATAAATTGTCATAGTTTATCACAATTTTCCCTTTTTTCCTTTTGTCATATTTGTCATAGTTTATGACAATTTTTTTTTTTTAACTCTCCAATTTCTAATTGTGCATTCAATTTGTCATTTTAATGACACATTTCCTCTTTCAAATTTATCAATTTCCATAATCTATGATAATTTCCCTTTTGCACATCAATTTGCTAATTTTGAGATTTGGTCTTCAAATTCTATTAATTGAGATCATTTCTCTCATTTTTGTTTAACCATCTTATTTTAAATCTTCTCACTATCATTATAGTCTTCTTATCAACATCTTACTTTCATTGTGTCAGCATGGGAGCTACATCCACTCTTTTGGAGAAGCAAGAAAGAGCACAATTGTCAAATTGAGGGAGTTTTGTTTAGAATTTACATTTCTTTGTCTCAATTTATTTTGTGTTTGGATAGTTTGATTTTGCATACTTTAGAGTTAGATGGTTCCTCTTGTGTTCATGTTTTATTCATTTTCCTATCTTATAGTAGCATGTTATAATTTTAAATATTGTAATTACATTTCATTGAAGATAATAGGAAGTAAGGGTTCCTATTCTTGCAATTGTTCAGTTTTTACAATTTTCTATTTATTTTTATATTCTCTTGTATGTTTTTGTATTAATAAGGGGAGTACCCTTCATCACATGGTTTCCCTCACTTCCCCATAGATATCATGCCCACCTATACCTATACAAGTATTGAAAGAAAAATGCCTACAAGGACTTTTTTTTATGGATGTTACTTACGAGTATAAAAAAGACATAAATATTAGGACAAATCTGGTCAATAGCAATACATAAAGCATCAAAATGCACACCCATCACCAGATGATGAAAACCATGTCATTTTTAGCCAATGATACTAATCTATGTTGGATGCAACATATCCATCTATAATGACACATGATTCATCTTCTTTGGATGTTATCATCCTCCTCCTCCTCCCACTTGTTGTTACTCTAATTTTTTGCAAAATCTAGAGTTCCATATAAGGTAGAAACCCTAAAAATAGCCCCTAAAATTCCATACTCAATAAGTAAAACTCCCATTAAGTCATACTTGTTTCCAATAAATAAGTGTATACATTCATCCTAATTTCCCATAACCAAGTTTGATGTGTGTATCAAAAGGCCAAAGGGTTTAAAGTGTGCATATGTTTTGCAGTTTACATACACAAATCATTTCAAGTAGCCTCTTTTGAGATATAATATTTTAATATTTACTTATACCCATGCCAATCTAGTTATTTCTATGTATACTATGTGCCACCAGGTTCTCATGCGTTAGTTTGTAGAACCCCATGACCTAATTTGATAAATTTCCCAAATCCATTATGTTCATAATTTATTCAAAGTTTTTCCTATACATTGTAAATCAATTGAAATGACTTTTGTTAAAATCAATATTTCTCAGCCAATTAATTCCCATTACAAACCAAGCGGTCCATAGAATTGTCCATGTTGCAAAGAACCTCCATGCAGATCCCTGGTGCTCCATGAGTCCATTTGGTATTTCTTCTCGGCCATAACCAAATGACATTTCTACATATTTGCCACTCACACAATATTGAAGTTACTTAGAGGCCCACTTTGGAATTTCATATTTCTTATTCAGATGAATATTGTGACAAATAGATTGGTTCTATAAAATCTCTATATGAAGGTGTGCCCATGTGTCAAATTTTAAAGTTCTATCCATCAATTTGATACATTTTCAAGGTCAGAAGAAAAAAAGTTTACGAAGGTTCAAAAGCACAAACTTTCAGGAAATAGTTTTGAGGCACTCTTTGATGGAAAATATCTCACACCTTTAAATTAACCTCTCAAAGCCATGGGTGCACTAAGTATTTTGATCAACATTCTAGAAGCTTGCCAATTATCAAGAATTCATCTAGAAGTATTTGATTAAGCTAGTTAAGACTCTAAAAGGTGCCAAAATTATATTGTGTAAATAATGATGCAAAAGAAAAATATAAGGTATAAACCTATATTAGAAACAATAAAGCCATAAAGATGATTCACCTAAATTGCTTTGAAAGTCATTTACACATAAAGTAGTGGGGCCCACATTGATAAGTGAGCAAAGAATTATTTTCGATAAAAAAACTATCATCTATAAAGAAATAAAAATATTTTTATAAAAGTTATGTTTCATCGATAAAGAAAAAGTGATGTAAATCATTTTTAACGATTTAAACTAGCAGTTGCATGTTTTTGTACGTGCAACAAAGAGCTGATAGGAGTGATTTGTTTGGTACAATGTGGAAAATTGCTCATAAATTGAAACAAAACAAATGATTTCCTAGAGCTTTAATAAGATGATAGTAGTTTTGAGAGACATTTGAACCAAGCTTCCTAACACCCCATTAGGGTGAACAATTTAGGTGCCCCTAGTAAAAGTAATGGAAAAGGTGAAATTTAAGGCAATTTATAATTTGACATGGGGCATTTCCAATTAAATTTAACCAGCTTCATTATGTTAAATATATTAAATTTATAATGTAAGAGATTGCTACAACAAATCGATAGTGAAAAGTTGAGTATTCCATGAAGAGGAAAATAATATTTATAAGAATAATTTAAAACTGTTGTATTGGCAAGTACAATTTCATTATTTAGTCAAACCAAAAATAAAATTGTTTCGTTAATGATATCGTGTTAAGTGTTACCAAAGTCCATATATGTTCTCTCTTATGTATCAAGTGCTGGTAAGCTGCAAATGTAAGATAGTTGAACTTGGATTTTCTCAGAACCAAACACAATGATTCGGGAACAAAAAGAGAGATTTACAAATGTATCTAAATTTTTCATTCATTATTGTAGTTGAAAACCTTTGTTGGCATCATTAAAAGTTCCACAACTTGCATGTGATACATCAATACAATTTTCCTACGCATATAAAACAAACATAACAAGACATGTGCAAAAACTATCAATGAAATAAAATAAATTTTCCAATTTGTCGTGATTTATAAACCGATCAATAACAAGGCAAAATAATAGCATGGTTTTTTTTGGGTGTTTTGTTAGGAATGAATGCTGGTGTTGGCAGTCATTCTGTAGTAGTTGTTGTTGCATTCATGACTATGATTGTCATTGATGTCAACACAGTGATCTTCTGGAGACTAGCAGAGAAGCAGACAATGTTTTGATTAGCGCACGTGGGATATTGTAGTTGGAGCTATGTGATGTTGATGTTATACTCTTTGATATGCTATTTGTCTATGGTTAAGAGTACATATAGTAATTCATTGATTCATGAAAGTTATGAGTATTTTGGTAGAAGCAGTATTCAGGTAGTGTTCCTGAGTAGCGGTTTGTGGAAATCGGATGATATCTCCTAATCGGGATGGAATTTGGTTTTGCATAGTTAAAGAGACGTTTGAGACATATTGATGGTGATGTGGTTCATAGAACAAACTTGGAGGTCACATGAGTGAAGAGTTATTGCATCTGGAAGCTGACAGTTTTGTGTAATTTTGATGCAGCGTATGGAAACTTTTATTTTGTAATTGTGTGCCGACTCATTTGTAATTATTTGAGTGTGGTATAAAGGAAGGAATTTTTTTCCTTATTGTATGTAGTTGTAATATGAAAGATGTGTGAGCATGGTTTTGGTTGCATGCGAATGTAAGCATGAAGTGAAGAAAAGAGTTTAAGAGGTTGTGAAAGTGATATTATGAAGGAAGACATGCGAAGTACATAGATTAGGAATTGAGATCTGATGTAGCAATGAGTGCGGTTTGGCATAGTAAGGAGGTAACATATTTCATATTATTCTGCTGAATAATATTAAGGTTATTTGGACAGTGCGTTCAGTGATCTTATCCTGAAGCTATTTGGGCAGTGGGTCCTTCTGTCTTCCATAACTCTTAACAGGGTTAGAATCTTTTAACAGGGATTCAAAATCTCCTAACATGGATTTATATGTACTAAATGTATTTCATAAGACTCCTAATAGAGTCCATCCTTTCACAAGGAATATTCATATTAGTGCATCTTTTGTGGGCATCATTCCCACCAGGGTTTACTCTTTGATCAAGAGGTTCCCTAGTCAACATATCTTGTGTTATTGTGTCATTGTGTATGAATATCTTTTTATGGTTAGTAATTGCATTGCTTACGTGGTTAAATGCTGTTGAAGATGATAAAATTTATAATTATCTGATAACTGATTCACCCCCTCCTCTTAGTTATCTTGGTGGACTTTACTTTCTAATAATTGGTATTAGAGCGGCAGGTCCTTGAAAGGAAAGTTTAACAGCTTAGGGAGATCCATGACAAATTTCAAGAAAGAAAGCCCTAAGTTTGAAGGAGTAAATTTTGACAGTTGGAAGGAAAAGATGAAGACACATCTGTTGTGTTTAGGACCAGGCTATTGGTTGATTACAAAGAATGAAAGGACTATAATTGAAGAAGACAATCTTGAAACGAGTACTAAAGATGAGGTAGATCTATTCATGTGTAACATACTTGCAAGAGAAGCACTCTTGACAACACTTCTGGAGAATGAATACAGTTAGGTAAAATGTTTTAAGAAATCTAATGAAATTTGGAAAGCTTTACACTCTACTTTTGAAGGTGATGAACATGCAAAAAGAGCTAGATTACATAATTGTATATGTGCATTTGAAGATATTAGAATGATGGAAGATGAATCTGTTAGAAGCTATATTGGTAGAATGTCAGAAATTATTGCAGGAATAAAATCTTGTGGAGGATCAAAGATAGAGAATGAAGTGATATGAAAAATTCTGAGGACATTGACTCTTGTATTTAAGCAGACAACACAAATGATTGAACAAGTTATACCTTGTACTGCAAACTTTACAAGAGAGACTCTTCTTGGAAGATTGGAAGCAGCAGAGATGAACCTGAGGTTATCAAGAGACTTACCTAGAATGGAGACAACATTTAGTGCTCTTAGTATTCACCCTACTTTGTCAAGAAGTACCAGTGTGAGTGGAGATTATGCCAGCAGTAGCAGATCTAAAAATGAAGAAGATAAGAAGATTGAAGAAGGTATTGCCTTGCTTGTGAAAAGAGAACCAGACGGTAAGAAATTTTTTAAATGTTGGACTTGTCAAGAATATGGTCATTTTGCATCTAAATGTCGTAAGAGAGTTAAGAAGTACATAAATAATTTCAAGCCTAGAAGATCTAAGGAATGTTATTATGCTAATGATGATCTTGAAGCTAGAATAGAAACAACTTTGAGTGAAAGTGATATTGAGAATAATGATGAAATAGGATTTGTAGTAATTAAAGAAGAAAATTCTGAATCTAATGTTAAAGAAGAAAAAGCATTAGTTTCCCAAGTTGAAAAGAAAGCTGATTGGATTATAGACAGTGGTTGTTCACATCATATGATTGGTGATATGAAGAAGTTCATAAAGTTTAACAATTATGATGGAGGAGTTGTTAGAGTTGGTAACAATGCACCTTGTTTGATTAAAGGTATAGGATCTATTACTCTTGATGGAAAGACTAATACTGATGATGTTTACTTTGTTGATGGATTGAATCATAATCTTTTGAGTGTTGGACAGTTAGTGGATAAGGGATATCAAGTTTGGTTTACTGAGAAAACTTGTGTGATAAAGGATAAAGATGGAAATCTAATTGGAACTGGATCTAGAACTAGAGGTAATGTATTTCAGTTGAATCCTACTAAGATAACATGCTTGATTACTAAAATTGATGATAGTTGGTTATGGCATAGAAGGTTTTGTCATATAAACTTTGATAATATTGTGAAAGTGAGTACTACACTTGCAGTAAGGGATTTGCCTAAAATTATGAAGCCTACTAACATGATTTTCAAAGAATGTGTGATGGCTAAATAGAAGAGAAGTTCATTCCCTAGTAAGAAGTTCACATCGACAGAGAAGTTGGAGATTGTTCATACAGATTTGAGCGGTCCTACCAGGACTAGAAGATTTTATGGAGAAAGGTATTTTATGATTCTTGTTGATAATTTTATAAGAATGATGTGGATTGCATTTCTGAAAGAAAAATTTGAAGCATTTGATAAGTTTAAGATCATTAAGAATAAAGTTGAGAATGAATCTAGAATGAAGATTAAATGTTTGAGATCTGATAGAGGTGGATAATTTACTTCTAGAGAGTTTAACACTTTTTGTGAAGTGAATGGTAGTAAGAGATAGTTTTTAGCCCCTAGAACACCTAAACAAAATGGTATTGTAGAAAGAAGAAACACGTCAGTAACTGAAGTAGCAAGAGCTATGTTATTTGAGAATGACTTGGCGAAGACATTTTGGAGAGAAGCAGTGAATACAATAGTATATACAATGAACAGAGTACAAATCAGAGCAGACACAGATAAGACACCTTATAAATTATGGTTTGGACATGCACCCTCAGTTAAGTATTTTAGAATTTTTGGAAGCAAATGTTATATAAAGAGAGATGATGATATTGGAAAGTTTGACCCTAGAAGTGATGAAGGTATTTTTCTTGGATATTCTTTGAAGAGCAAAGCATATAGATGTTACAATAAGAGAACTAAAACTATTGTTGAGAGTACAAATGTTAAAGTTGATGAGAAGTTTAAAATTTAGGAAAGAATGCTTGATTATGAATCTGATGAAGAAGCTAATCCTCAGCCTAACATTGAAACTACTAAATTATTCTATGAGACTGACAGTGAATTGTTGAATGAGAATCATACTACAAAAGAAACCAGAGAAGAAACCAAAGAAGAATTTAGAGAAGAATCTATAGTTGAAGCAAGATCAATGACTATGGCACCAAACAAGTATCTATCTAGATATCATCCTATTGAACAAGTTATTGGAAGTTTGGATAGAGGAGTTATGACTAGAAATAAGGTACATTTATGTTTGATTTCTCAAATTGAACCTAAATCTACTAATGAAGATTGTGAAGATGAACATTGGATTAATGCTATGAAAGAAGAACTAGATCAAATTGAAAAGAACAAGACATGGGAATTGGTTCCTAGACCTAAAGACAAGAATGTGATTAGAACTAAATGGGTATTCAGAAACAAGATGAATGAACAAGGAGAAGTAGTAAGAAACAAAGCAAGACTAGTATGTAAGAGATACTCACAGCAAGAAGGAATTGACTATGAAGAAACCTTTGCACCAGTAGCAAGACTTGAAGCAATGAGAATGTTTTTGACTTATGCAGCTTTTAAGAAATTCAAAGTGTATCAGATGGATGTGAAGTCTGCATTTCTGAATGGTGAATTGGAAGAAGAAGTCTACATTGAGCAGCCTGGAGGTTTTCCTTTGACTCAAGAAGGAGATATGGTATGTAAACTAAAGAAAGTATTATATGGACTAAAGCAAGCACCTAGAACTTGATATGGTAGATTGGATAAGTATTTGTTAAAATTGGGATTCACTAAAGGAACAACAGATAGTAATCTATACACAAAAGAAATTGAAAATGGAATGTTAGTTATAGTTATTTTTGTTGATGACATTATCTTTGGAGGAGAAAATGAAGCTAGTGACAAATTTGTTGATGAAATGAAGACTGAATTTGAAATGAGCATGATTGGTGAGATGAAATACTTTTTGGGATTACAGATAACACAGAATAGTGATGGTATCTTTGTTAGCCAGACAAATTACTTGAATGATTTGCTGAAAAGATTTGGAATGGAGAATTGTAAACCAGTTGGAACACCTATGGTTAAAAGACACAAACTATCAAGCAAAGATGAAACACCAGTAGTTGAGCAGAAAAAATACAGATCCATGATTGGAGGATTGCAATACTTAACTCACACTAGACCAGATATACAACATTCAGTTGGCATGGTAGCAAGATTTCAAGCTGAACCTAGAGAGTCACATTATGCATCAGTAAAGAGGATATTGAGATATTTAAGAGGCACAATGGACTATGGATTGTGGTATGAAAAATATGATGATTTCACCCTATGTGCATATACAGATGCTGATTGGGGAGGTAGTGTTGATGATAAGAAAAACACCAGTGGTGGAGCCTTTTTTCTTGGAGGAAGATTGGTTTCATGGTTGAGCAAGAAGTAGAATTGTATTTCATAGAGTACAGCAGAAGCAGAATATGTAGCAGCAGCAAACAATTGTAACCAGATAATTTGGATGAAGCAGATGCTAAAAGATATTGGAATTAAGTTTGTTGAGCTTGTTGTCATACACTGTGACAACACCAGCACAGTCAATATGTCTAAGAATCTTGTTTTACATTCTAAGACTAAGCATATAGAGATCAAGTATCATGTTGTAAGAGAGAAAGTAGCTGAGAAAGAAGTCAGACTGGAGTACATAAGCACAAAGGAACAGATAGCAGACATATTTAAAAAGCCTTTGCCTAAGGATACATTTGAGTATCTGAGAGGTATGCTTGGGGTTATGCTCTAGCCTACTTTTGAGTAATGATGCAGTTGGTTGCATCCGTCCAGTGGTATATGAGCCCTATCTTTTTCTGGATTGGATGTTGGTACTTCCTCTATGGGGGAGTATGTGTATCTGAGCTGAGTCATGAGGACTCTTGTGAATGTATTTTCTGAAACAGTGTCTTTAGACATTGAGTTGTTGTTGACATAGTGATGAAATTTCTATCATTGATGTCAATGGGGGAGAAGTGTACATGAAAAACCCTATGTACCATCTGTTGAAGAGAACTTAATAGGATAACGAAGCAAGATTTGATTGATGAAGAAGATTTAAAGAACTTTCAGAGTATCAGTGCAGCAGTGCAGCAGTATTGGATTTTTGGAACATTAGATGTTTTTCATCTATGTTGCCATCAATGCCAATGGGGGAGATTGTTAGGAATGAATGCTGGATGTTGGCAGTCATTCTGTAGCATTTTTTTTTGCATTCATGACTATGATTGTCATTGATGTCAACACAGTGATCTTTTGGAGACTAGTAGAGAAGTAGACATTGTTTTGATTAGCGCACATGGGATATTGCAGTTAGAGCTATGCAATGTTGATGCTATACTCTTTGATATGTTATTTGTCTATGGTTAAGAGCGCATATAGTAATTTATTGATTCATGAAAGTTATGAGTATTTTAGTAGAAGCAGTATTTAGGTAGTGTTCCTGAGTAGCGGTTTGTGGAAATTGGATGATATCTCCTAATCGGGATGGAATCTGGTTTTGCACAGTTAAAGGGAAGTTTGAGACACATTGATGGTGATGTGGTTCATAGCGCAAACTTTGAGGTCACACGAATAAAGAGTTATTGCATCTGGAAGCTGACAGTTTTGTGTAATTTTGGTGTAGCGTATGGAAACTTTTATTTTGTAATTGTGTGCCGACTCATTTGTAATTATTTGAGTGTGGTATAAATGAATGAATGTTTTTCCTTATTGTATGTAGTTGTAATATGAAAGAAGTGTGAGCATGGTTTTGGTTGCATGTGAATGTAAGCATGAAGTGAAGAAAAGAGTCTAAGAGGTTGTGAAAGTGATATTGTGAAGGAAGACATGCGAAGTACAAAGATCTGGAATTGAGATCTGATGTAGCAGTGACTGCGGTTTGACATAGTAAGGTGGTAACATATTTCATATTATTCTACTGAATAATATTAAAGTTATTTGGACAGTGTGTTTAGTGATCTTACCCTGAAGCTGTTTGGGCAGTGGGTCCTTCTGTCTTCCATAACTCTTAACAGGGTTAGAATCTTTTAACAGGGATTCAAAATCTCCTAACATGGATTTATATGTACTGAATGTATTTCATAAGACTCTTAATAGAATCCATCCTTTCACAAGGAATATTCATATTAGTGCATCTTTTGTGGGCATCATTCCCACCGGGGTTTACTCTTTGATCAAGAGGTTCCCTAGTCAACATATCTTGTGTTATTGTGTCATTGTGTATGAATATCTTTGTATAGTTAGTAATTGTATTGCTTACATGGTTAAATGTTGTTGAAGATGATAAAAGTTATAATTATCTAATAACTGATTCACCCCCCCCTCTTAGTTATCTTGGTGGACTTTACTTTCTAACATGTTTTGTATATTAGAATAATCTCTCAAATAGGATGAAAAAGAGGTAAAAGAATGTGCATGTTTTTGTGGGTTTTTGCACATGGGATCAATCTCTCAAACATGATGAAATAAATGCATACTATTTTGAATCTCTTGTATATCACATCAAACTACCAAAAATAAAAGAAATTTTTTTTATGACAAGTTGATCATTTTAATGCCTTTCATTTTACCTTTTGAGAAATATATTGATTGAAAATATTTTTAAAAAATTAGAAATAAATTACATTAAATTTTTTAAAATTTTAATATTTAATCAATTTAATTAATTATACATATCAAATGCAATAAATATTTTATTTATAATAAAATAGTACAAATGATCTATTTCAAATTAATATTGCAAGTTTCTAAGTTCAAATTCTATTTTAAAAAGATTATAAAATAATATAAATATATGAAAAAATATAGAAACTTGTATCTACTAATATTAAAAATTAGTAATATATGTTAAAATCTCAAATTTAGTAAATAAATTTATATAATTCAAACATTCTATTTAAAAAAAATATAAAAAAGATATATATTAATGATGATTGTCTAACAATTTATTACTAAAAAGAAGTTTCTAAATTTATATTATAATATTTTAAAAATTAAAAATATTCATCTATTACTATTTTTAAAAAAAATTATTTTATTATAAATATTATAAAATAGTATATATTTATATTATTAAATACTATAGTGTTAATAATAAATTTTTACAGTTTATTAATAATTTCAAATGTCATATTTACGATTTTATGACCATCAAATTCTAACTCTGCTCTACACCATATTACAGGTGTTATACATTTATTTTCCCTTTTAACCAATTTTTTTAATAATGTATAGCTTGTGCATTTGAATAAATCAAAACTACCTAATTCTTTACGAGCAAGATATATACTTAACCCTTTAAAAGCATAAACATTGAAATAATTTTATAAATTTATAGTCTGCCCCTAACATTTACAAAAACATGCATGTATGTGATATTTTAGTCATTGTTTCTCCTAATAACCTATTTCAAATAGGGAAGATTTTCCTCTAAAATAACAAACATGCATGCAAAGGTGTTCGAACATTTAGAGCTTGTCTAGGTAACAACAAACATGATTTAACTTGTTTAAGCTTATATAAACAAAGGAAAAATAAAATATATAAAGTTCGCAGTTAAAAAATCACAAAATGGAGCAAGAAAAATAACACAAATGAATACCCATATTTTCCAAAACTTATAGAATACATAAACCAACCTTCCATAGCCCAAAAATAAATCCATTGAAGCAAAGGAAAAACAGGTTAGCAAATTGTAAAGAAAAGTGAGTTGAAAATATTCATAGACAGAGATTCAGCATCAGAGGTGCCCATACACTCCTCTTCCATGAATTTAAATAAATTACACCAAAGAAACTAAGCAAAAAAAAAAACCGAAATAGTAGAGTGGAAAAGGTGGGACCTTTTGGAAAACTGAACCAAATCAGAGCATTTTGCTTTCTTAAATATGATATTCGTTTGAAATTTACGATTCTTATTCACTAAAAAAATTCAAATTTTGATAAGCTGAGGGATAAAAAGAAGGTAAGTTGCTATTATTGCTTTCAGATTTTTTTGGGAAATATTGAAGTTGCTATTACTGCTTTTAGATTTTTTGGGAAATATTGAATGAAAAAATAGGGAAACAAAGACAAATACCTATCCATAGCTGGAAAATAAAAATCAGGGATAGGGCTGACAATTTTTTGGGAGAATTTAGTCATTTCCGGGAGCAAAGCTCCCACATAAAGCCTATCAGCTTAATAATTTTTTGGTAGAAAGACGTAATAATAAAAGCCTCTATACCGCAGGACCCCATTAAACATTTTTATAGAACATAAACCATCAATGAAAATTTGGCATCTATCAAAGCTAAGAATGGTTTCATAAAAAAAAACATATTTCATTGAAATACAAAGTGTAGCGGGAATTAGCTTGGAATTGGCTATTTCCAATTTCATCGAATCTTCAATTGGGAGTGCAATATGATCACCTTTTATTCTAGGGTGATAGAGGGATCATATCATTCAAGTCTTTTCATGCTTTTTTTCTTTTCGTAGATGCAGGAAAATAGAATAGGGAGATAATGCTTTTTGCCTAAAATGAGCATTTACATCTTCCACCTGAAAAGGTAGAATTAGAATTTGAAATTGGGGGCAAAGCAAATTTTTAAATTTTTCATGTTTAAACTTAATTTTTTATTTGTGTGGGGAGGGATTTAATTTATTTTTTATTTGTTTTGGTGGTTTGTAACTTTGTTATTTATTCATTTTTTTCAAAAAAAAAATTCAAATTTTTTGCTGAATTATTTTTTCAATTTTTTTTTTTTTAAATTGATTTTTTATTTTTAAAATTTTTTCTTGAATTTATTTTCTAAATTTTTTGTCGATTTTTTTTTCGAATTTTGGTTGCCATCAGTGATTGTAACTTAAAAAAAAATAAAAAATCATACTCAAACGGTTCATACATAATCTGAAAATGAAAAACGGGATTATCAAATCCATGACTATTTCCAAATCCAACATTTCCTAATTCCCCTACCAATCAGCCCTAATTTTATATGAGAGAGAAATTAGGAGTGGCAAGAACATACTGTTGTAGATGGAATGAGATACTATTATAGGACAAGGCAATCTAGTTGGGAGAAATCTTTAGAATTGATAGCAGAAATTAAGCCGGAAGATGCATCCACCGTCTGGAAATAATACACGACCCCAGAAGAAAAGAGGTATATTCTCCGGCTGTTAAATTTTTCAACTGTAGTGGAGAACACACAAAATTTTGAAAGATTAAAATAAGGCACATGAGACTAAAATTTTGCCATCCATTAAAACATAAAGAAATATTACCAAATTTTACAGTTGTGATTGCCCTAGCAATTCAAAACGTGAGGATGAGGATTTCAAGTAGCAAACAAAGAGGGATTATTGACAAATATTACAATCGCAATCTCTGTGGTAGACATAACAACGCAATATGGAAAATAATGGCAATTGTTCTATATTAAAAAGTGCACAAAGACATGTATCAAATTGAATTTGTTGAAAAGGATTGTGAAAGTTTCAAGCTAATATAATTGGCAGATGTAAAAACGTTTGCTGGCATCTCACCAATCCAAAACACATATGTATGATGGGAAAAATCTTGGCACGCAGACATACAAAAATGTGGAACTATGGATAATGGTTCATATTGTTTGATAGAAATCTTCAAATAAGTAACATCTCGTAGCCCACGGTGAATGACTCCATATACTAAGGACTAGTACTTATGAACCTTCAGATAAATATAACACGTATGTGTACAGACAAAAGCATGCGTAATCAATCACTGCTCGTCCAAATAGAAGCCTTGAATCAGCATACGAACAACAGAAAAATTGAATTCCCGTGTAAACACTTGGGGCTGAATATGTAGTGTAAATGAGGATTTTAATCTCCAAACGAATGCCCAGACCAGTTAATTTGCCTTGGAGGATAATTTTACAACGTTTTTAATATTTTTAAAGTGTCGGCGAGCTAAAAAACCAATCCAGATTTGTGAGTAACGGCCAACACATTATATTTTTAGCAAATAAGTAATGATGGGAAAAAACATTGAAGTGTTTTCATTTGATAATCAAATTAAACGATCTTAAATGTGAATATTTACAGAGAAGAAATCAAACAAAGATTAATTAAATACTTGTTAGGGAAAAGCTTATTCATTTCTAAGAGATGTAACAGTTTGAAAAAGCTCCTTAAATGATATAAAAGGGGAAATCACAACCGAAAATCAAAACATATCATGTCACAATGTAAATCAGTAATATACTTTATGTATGCGGACTTCTTCAATATCAATATAAAGCTAGTATTTTATTTTTCTATGAAAGTTGTGGATTAAATTTTCAAATTGATGTTCCTTTGTGATTTTTGTTTCAAGAAAATAGAAGCTATCTAGAGTCATCATGTGAAGCAGTTATTGTCATTACATTGCACTTTGATTATCAGAATTTACATGCAAGGTGTTGTCCATATTTATTCTATGTTATCGGCCTTTTCAAGCAAAAGTTTAACTCAATAGGACTAGTTGTGGTGTGATCAAATAATCAAAGACACTAAAGGTCAAATTAGTTGATAGATTCATATAAGTGGTGAATGTAAAAATTTTCTTATGAGGGTTATATGTAGGGTCAAGGAGAAAGTCAACTCTGATGCCCAATAGGAAGAAAGCACTAGTCTACAATTATATATTGAAGTCTCTGTCAGAAAGAAAACAATAATCATAAAAGTAATCAAATATAAAGCAATCAAAACCAAAAATACAAAATGAGGAATTGAATAATTTGAGCAATAGTTATGAAATACACAATCGGGATTCGGATCTAGTCAAGACATTAATGTCATCTTGATAGATCGAATAAATAGTACGGATATAAACAAAAGTAATCTTCTATAAAATGCTTCAACTAGAGGAGATATAGTTGAAGAATAGACTTACCCGCCTTGGTTCTAAAGAGTCTATAGAG
Source organism: Chamaecyparis obtusa (assembly GCA_027943335.1). NCBI lineage: Eukaryota > Viridiplantae > Streptophyta > Pinopsida > Cupressales > Cupressaceae > Chamaecyparis > Chamaecyparis obtusa. The sequence continues at coordinate 220,804 of BSBK01008352.1, read as the reverse complement.
TAGGGGAATACAACCATAATCTGGTTGATCCCGTTAGTTGGCCCAATAACTTGGAAGATTTGAGCATTGAGTTAGATATACTCATAGAATTTTCTAATCTATTGATTTTGAGACCAACACCTCTTTCACTATCAAGGGGTAACACAAACTTGTCCAACTAAGGTAGTTTATTTGACTTGTCTTGATTGCTACTCTCTCCACATTGTTGTCACACTTGACCACCTATTTGCTTCTTACAGTGCTAGTATCTGTTGGGTCAGTGTATAGGTTGAAATTGAAGGTTAATGCATTATACCGTTTGAGGTCAACCAAGAACCTCCCCACACAAGATGCAAATGACCGTTGTTCAAGTGTCATTGACATTTTATTAGACAATATCTTCAGCATTGTACATGCTTCCTTCCATGCCACTTTTTTGTCTATGTCTGTTGCACCACAACTTACATCTCGAGGAACATTTTTGGGAGTAGGTGCAATGATAGTTTTCTCATGTATCCCTTTACATGTCAACATATCATTAGGATTCATAGCACACCGAATTGGAACTAAAACATCCAATCTCTAATGATGCAGTATTAGACTTATACAATGAAGCTCTATTAATAAAATAAATATTGAATTTATTCTCTTAAGAAGTACACCACCTCGTAGTACCCACTTACCTCTACCATGTGCATCATTTGATGAGATATTTATCATCTTTGCAACCTTTAGCGCATGTTTGCATGTGTTTCATTGCATAGTCCACAAACAGTCACATACATTTATGTCATTTGCACTTGCCTTCACAAGGTACCAAGCACTCGATGACTAACTTTTAACCTAGTGCCAACTAGGATGTGTCTTTTATAGTACATAGTATACATCAAGAATCTCCCCTCCCCTCTCTATACTGGTTTACATATGTCCAGCCCTAAAGTTTGTGAGAAATGTAAAATCTTGCAACTTTTTTTTTGCCTATAGAATGGTTCAATTTGATATACAAGTGTAAAGTACAGGTGATCCATCATTCATTACACACTTTTTGTGATGATCATGTAGGTAATACATATTTATTACATAATGGTATGACTCCATTGCACCATTTGTGTCATAATTAGCATGTGGGAATTTTCTAAAGTTCTTTACCCACATAGCTACAAAAAAGTTTGAGAGCAACTATGAGCTCAAGTTGATCACTAAATCATCCAAGAAAGCATGAAATTAATCTTTGATGGTCTCTCTAATTCCCTCCATGTCCATCATGGTTGTCCCTAAATGATGAAATAAATTCATAAATTCTATCCTTTTTTCATACTTGTATACGTTCTTGAGAAATTTGCAACACACATGGTAGAGGAAAAGGATGATATAACATTTGAATACATTCCTGAATGTAATGAACAATTATTTATAAGAATCCCATCAAAAAAATCAAATACAAAAAAACCACGTCAAAGGATTTCATTTCAACATTTGAAAGTAACGAGACATGTGTATATTGCATGGCATTGATCTCTGCATTTGCGTCGTCTGTAATAAATGCATTGATTGCCTAATCAAATATTGTGATATTACCTTATTGTGAACCTATGCTAACCAGACTTGAATTTCCTCAATCTTGTTTTATGATGATAGAACCCATTCCACGGGAACCCTAGATTGCTTCTCATCAAATACTAGCAATCAGTACAATTGGCACTACATGATTTAACAACAACAACAAATATTTCAATTAGTGAACACATAGATGGTGCCAAAATTTTCAATATAATAGATGGGACAACGTTTAGTTATCTTACCCCATAATTATTTGTTGTGAAAGTTAAATCCATTGAGATGATTGATTGATGTGAGTGTCAAACCATCATTTGGAGGATTCAAGGAGTTTAGATTCCCATAATAAAATGTTTGTTCGTACCAACTGGCTGTTAGAAAAGGAAGAAGTAATAATTGCCACATTTTTCCATAGTACAATACTTTTCACATCTTTTGCATCCTTTTGTGCTCGGACTAACCACACCCTTCTTGATACATTAGGCACATACTTGAGAGTCATGAATCCGTTCCTTTTCCTCAACATGGTAGTGAACACACGATCACATAAATGTTTGTCCATGATAATCGCATCAATGCTTACATCCATAAATAATAACCTCTCTATATAATATTTGTATTCATTTGAAAGGTTTAGAGAAAACATAAACCTTGGCTCCTTTTTTGTGTCCCCCACCCCATGAAAGATCTTTCCGTTGAATTCGATGTGAAACATTTCTTTGTATATCAAAAATGCCACTTCTGGCATATCGTGGAACACATCCAGATTCATATGGCACTAAAAACTACATTTTTTTCAAAAATTCAGTGTCGTTTCTCACATGGAGGCTTGTCCCTATGGTCCCGTGGACTGTACGCACACCAATAACTGTAATTGCACATGTCAAATTATTATATGGAAATGTATAGAAAATGTCTAAAAAGTACAAAGATAAGAAACAGTTTCATTGACTAACCACAAATAGATCTTTGTGCTCTATTTATTTTATTATATTGTGTGATTTTTAGTTTTCTTCTTACAGGCAATTGCATCTTCAAGACCATTAATGAATGATTCCCCACTGAGGAATGCATCCAATCTGTTGAGAGAAATCGCTGCACACATGTCTTCTTTATAGTCGCGTTCAACATAAATTAGAGTCCACATGATATCATTTGATGAGAAGTGGAGGATTCCTTTGTCTCCATATTTCACTTTCAAATCTATCAAGAGCTCCCATTTCCTTTCTTTCACCATCCCAAAAAAGAGCTCAACACACACCTATGTTGTCTACAAAAAACTCCTGCCACCAAGGGGGTATAACAATATTCAATAAAGACCAATAATTTTTAGAATATAGTAAAGTGACATTTTGAAACTAGTTATTTGATAGAGAGGTGAGTCTTCTTCCTTTTGAAACAATTTTGAGTAAATTCCATCAATTTTGGGTAGAGTTATAGTAGTTTTTCTAAAAACAGTCGTGTGAGCAAGGCTTTTAAGGGTATGATTACAAAACTATAAATTCATGGAACTTTCCACCATTATAATTTCTTATACATTGGTTTATTAAAGGTTTAGAGAGTATAGTTTCATATCATATTATTTACAAGAGTGAAATTTGTTGTTTGTGACCAAAACAATGATCCCCTGGTCTGTCAACCTTGCATTTCAAGCCTATTTAACTTAATTGTGATGAAGGTTTTAAAAAATGGATAAAGAAAGGTCTTGTAAAGTCATGAAAATGTGTGATTTGGTCCATACAGGACTAACTCAATATTTGGAGATAAATTTCAAGATCTTTTATTAAAATTTCTATTAGATTCTTTGTAAAAGTGGGCTAATTAGCCCTCGTGAACAAATTACTTGTCATTATTTGGTAGACGTGTTTCAAAACAACTATACATTTATTTTACATATGTTTTAGAAACCCCAAAAATGTACTTGGATCTATTTTTATTTTTTAATTATTTGCCATGCCTTGGAATTTGTGCCCTTTTTTTTCATCTACAAGAGCTAGTAGGAAAGAGACTAGGTTGAGGGTATATAAAAGGGTTTGATGAAATTAGAGTTCTTGAGAGTCTTGAATAGGCTTAAAAATGATGTTTTTTATTTTTCCTAAGTTGTCCCAGAGGTTGGATGGGGTATTTGGAACCTTTCATACTTTTCAATGTTTTGTGGCTTTGTAGAATTATCAAACTATTGTGAAGAAACCTTAAACTTGTAACGGGTAAAGTATAGCATTGGTTGGTAACTAAACCAAAGTAAGTTTATGTTTTGAATCTTTTCATTGAGAGATGAATTATTACCTAATATGGTTACTTGATTGGGTCAAGGGAAAGTTATGGGCCCTTTGTTGTGAAATATCCCTACATGGTATTGACTTAAACACTACCTCCACATCACTAAAAGATATAAGATATAATAAATTTTGATTTAAAATATTGAAACTTATTAATATTGTTCTCCACCATTTATAAAACAGTATTATAGAATTTATATGAAATAATTCATTAATAGTAATTTTTGATAAACACTTTGATACACACTTAAACAAAGGAAAGGATTATAGGTGGCATAATGTACAAATATATGAACAACTACAAAATGGAATTCATTAATATTTTATTAACAAATAATGTACAAGTTCAAAGAAAATGAGCATTATCCACAACCATAGTATAATGATCAGAATCATAGTTGTGGAAGAAATTGACTCACTATAGACAAGTTAAGTTTATCATCAATATCTGAAGGTAACTTAGTTATTGATGATGATACAATTCTCATAACAAAGGACTAGAATAAGGATCAATCATTATAAGGGTTCAATTAATAAATACTTATTGATTATAAAGTGATCCTATGATTATTGATTAAAAGATGTGATGTTATCATCGGTTAAAGAAATTATCAAAATTAAGGTAGTGTTGCATGATTCATGCAAGGATGATCGATATTGTTACGTGATAACGATTATGATCCTGATTCAAATATGTTAGTAAGGGGCATGCTTTAAAAGATTAAAGGCATAAATTTTTAAGAGTAATGTAATAAGACATCAATTAATGAAAAATAGAATTTATCAATTAGTGCTATGAAGGGCGAGAATAAGAAGAAAGGTTGTTGTGAAGAGATAAGGGTTTTTCCTCTAGAGGCATCACTTCAATGTGTAAAGTATAAGAAGGGATTCAACCCCTTTCATTCAGGACATGAATTGGAGAATATAAAATATATCCTATCCTTTGTGGATTGCTCTATTTAGAGCTTTATTGCCTTTGGAAAATATCAATGCAAGAAGATAAAGATCAGTCAAAAATGTATTAGAGACTAATTTTACATAGTTCAAAGCATAATAATATTGACATATTAGATACATCATGTTACAATATTCAATGCACATAGTTATTGGTATATGTAGGATGACTTGCATATTATGTAGGGGCACCTAAGACCATCAGTGCCTCCATGGGGAAAATTTTCTAAATATGCCTTGATTTTTGTCAAATGATATTCTATGGGTCATTTTGTATTGATTTGTAATAAAAATATGATGGGAAACACTTTTGTGTCCATGGTGCAAAGTTGTCAGCAAGTTGTCAATGTTGTCATAGAGGGGAAAAAGTTGTCAAGATGCACCAAAAGCTATTTAATCATGTAATAATGTCTAATAGACCATGTTGAAGTAGTTTGAATCTTTTTTATGTCCTATAAGGTCATTTTGAGGTCATAGGTCAAATATTGCAAAAAATGCCAAAGTTGTCATAATGTAATATGCTAAAAAAATTGCAAAATCTAGGAAGATGAAGGATCAATGGGTAGATGGATAGTTAGAAGTGGTTGAATAGGCTTTGGAACTCTTTAAAATCCATTTATGTGCATTGAGGATGGTGATGGATGGAAAAATATATACTAAGAAGGAAGAGAAATCAATAAAACATGATTGTTTCCACGTATTTGGCACTGTTATGACTGTAACAATCATTTATATGCATTTTTATTCTAAAATAATGATCTGAAATATGATCTTGAATGATACAAAATGTTGTTAGCTTTTATTTAAATCTATTTTCATTTTTTTCATGAAGTTATAAGCAAGATAACATATTTTTCCATGACCGACACTGAAACCCTTGAAATGAGGCTTTGAATACAAAATATTGGATTCATGGCACTTTACAAGTTAGTATAATTTATTGAAAATGGGTTGAATAAAGGTCTAAATAGTGTATTTTAAGATTTTTATGCTTGAAGGAGTGACCGAGGTTTTTTGTAATTGAAATGATGATGCCCTAGTTTGTTGACCCTATAGATTTGGCCTATTTGATTGAATTGTGATCAAGGTTTTCAAAAATGAATAAAGAATGATCTTTTAAAGTCATGCAAATGGGTGATTTAGTCCATATAGGATCTAACTCAATCTTTCAAGGGAAATTTTAAAATCTATGGTTAAGAATTCAAATTGATGCTTTGTAAAATAGGGCAAATTAGCCCTCATGTACAAACTAGCAGTCCTTTTTGGGTAGATTTGTCCCAAAATAACTATACCATTATTTTTCCTATATTTTAGAACCCCCAAAGGGTACTTGAATATATATTTTCTTTATGATTATCTACCTTTCATTGGTAATTGTGCACTATTTTGTCAGTTGCCAGGGCTAGTAGAGAATAAGTCTAGTTGAGGGTGCATTTAGGGGTTTTGTGAAATAAAATATCTTATGAGTCTCAGATAGGCTTAAATGTGATTTTTTCACTTGGCCTAAGTTGTCTCAATGGTTCGATGGATATTTGGAACCTTAATGCACTTTTGGTTGTTTTGTGGCTTTGTATAATCATCAAACTATTGTGAAGGAACCTTGAACTTGTAAGGGTTAGAGGGGAAAATTGGTTGGTGGCTAGACCAAGGAAATTTCATGTTTTTCTAAAGTATTGAAGAGTCAAGAAACTTGTAAAAAAGAGAGGAAGGATTTATTAATGTGGTTTCTTGATTGGGTTATGAGGGAGTTATGAGTCCATTATTGTGAAATATGCCTACATGGTATTGAATTATTTCTACCCCTACATTGTCATGCCCAAAAATTAGGGCAAAACACACACAATAATTTTTTTTTTATACACAAAAGACAATAAGGTAACACACTAAGGAACACTTCAACAAGTACGAACACTTAACCCAACACAAGTTTACTCACAAGAGGTATCATGGCATGCACTGGCTTTCCGACATCCCTTATTTGTTAATTGCATTAGTTTTCTCGAAACCCTAACTAGGTCTCTAAGAAACCCTAATAGGGTTCTAACAAGAGAAACAAAAGTGAAAATTATAACTTAGATAATAGTAAAAAGTCAAAGGTTGGGTCAACACACCCAAAAGGGTTAAATTAAATAAATTATTAAATCAATCGCATTAGTAACCCTAATGGTTCCTATCATGAACTAGATTAGAAAATGCAAAAATAACATCAACAAATAAAATGATAAAATAAGACCAAGATAATAACCCTACATGAAAACTAGGGTTATAAAATTATTCCCATTAAAATAATAATGTTCATATATTTTATTACAAAATATTATATTTTTACTTAAGACATAAAGTTACCAAGGTTTATTAATTAATCTCAATTATATAATTTAAAAGTATTAAAATAGCCATTTAAAACATTAATATAAAATTTAACATTACTGCTAAGGGAGAAATATTTATTTGAGTCCCATCTTGGACACTAAATAATCTCCCCTAAATAACCCATTAATTATTAAAATAATATAAACAAATTAAATAGTAAATTTTACCACCAACGTTATATTAAAAAAAATGTTCAATTAGAAATAAATATTAAATTTTAAATATGGAAATATCAAATCTCAAGAAAAGATTAAACTGATGAAATAGGATCATAAAAACATTCCTATGCAAAACCTAGGTTTACAAAGTTTTTATCCATTTTAAAGTTATAATGTTAATAATAATTAATTTAAAATACTATATTTTAATCCCAAAACATAATGTTATCAAAGTTAATTAATTAATTTAAATTAAACATTTAAAATATTAAAATAACCATAATAAAGCTTTAATATTAAATTTATCTAAAATGCTAAAGGAAATTTATTTATCTAAGTCCCATCCTAAGACATTAAATAATTTCCCCTAGAATAACTCATTAATACATTAAAATATTATTAGTACATTAAATATTAAATTTAATCACCAGCATTTTAATAAAAAAAATAAAATAATATTCAATTGGAAATAGGCATTAATTTTTAAATTCAATAAATAGTAAATTCCAAGAATAGTATTAAAAAGAATAGGGGTCTATTTATTAATATCTCAACATTATTAAATTAAAAATGGCATCCAAAATCAAAATATTAGAATCCCACTAAATAATAAAAGAATCTTTTTAGAATCTCAATAAAAATTAAAATAAGTCGTATGGGTAACTATAGAATGTCATATGGAGTTTTAGAGGGTCCTAGGGGCTCAAATTTGGCAAATTTTGGGCTTGTGACCTCCAAAACATATTCCTTATGTCTAGGTTGCAACTTGTATCACTTATGTATGTCCATCTCTTGCTTTGTTAGTGTTATAATGTGTTATTTATGATGTTTCAGTAGTTGGCATATCTTTATGTTCATATCATGAGGCTGGGAATCATCTTGAGGGCCTGAGAGCACAAGTTGGTTCCCTAGACCTATAAAATAGGCCATTGAATGTTATGTTAATGTACGAGGCAAGTCACTATGTTTTATTTTGAGTTGTCTTGTATTGTACATCCTTCCTATGATTCTTATTATGTATATAAGGTTAGGATTTGTCCTAAGGGCCTAAGTACGTAGGAGAGTTTCCTAAACCTATGAATCAAGACTTTGAAATGTTATCTTGTATCTGAGGCTTGTGATATGGTAGGGGACTAGGTTCCCTAGGTGAGTGTCTCACCATAGGTGTTGGAACCCAAAGTGGTTTCCATATGGTACTATGGGTGAGTTTGTAATCAAGTGATAACCTTTAAAATTAACTTGGGAAGGGGGGATTCAAAAGATAATGAGAGAAAATATAATAAGGCCACACAGATCTGTTGGAATACCAGGACCATGGGTGACTGTCAGGATGGATCCCTATTCATAAAGGGGGACCAGGGTTACATGGTTTTTAGGAAGGATCCCAATACATAGATTGTGTGATGACACTCACTTAGGTGGTATCCTAGAACCTTAACCTCAGTGTTATTATAGGGTGTTGTTTATACGCTTTACTCTTTTGAGTTTTTGGTTCTTGATGTATTTGGGCCTTAGATTTCCTTAGAGTCTTGAGAATAGCTTGGTTATATCTCCTAGCATGGGGGGTTGAACTTCACTAGTTTCACATGGTTGGGTGGTAAATCTCTTTCGAGGTAATGTTCGTGGTTCGTGTCATGGCTTGGATTCGGATTTGTTTAGTGGTGAAGATTTATTTTATTGTATCATGTATCTCTATCTTTTTTAATCAAGATGTTAAGATGTATTTTAAGCCCTTGGTAAACTTGATGTAATTATCTTTCTATATGCCTTCGGGCCATGTGAAGTAATTGTAATTATAATTGTAATTGGGAATTTTAAGAAAGAAGTTATGCTTATGGGAAGGGTAGTTTCGAGAATTTCAAAAGGGGATCTTATATTTTGGTAAATCAATTAAGGATTATAGTTAGGTATTTCCTATCATATCTCTCTTGTGAGTCTTAAAATGTAATTGAAAGTAAGGACTGCCATAATGCATGTTTACTTATGTCTTTCACGAAGTAAGGGTTCTATGCAAACCTTTTTAATACAAAGTACTGATGGATGTAAACTTCTAAAGAGAAAATTATTTTAATATGTGGTATAGTGAAAAGCTATGTTGAGGGTAGAAGGGTATCTCTGGTAACCGAACATAATAACCTGACCAAAATAACCCTGGACACAATAACCCCACCATAATAACCCAAGGACACAATAACCCAAGGTCACAATAACCCATGGTCACAATAATCCATGGTAAAAATAACCCATGGACAAAATAACCCATATCATTCTAGATCAAGTTAGTATGCTTAAAAAGGGATTGTGAGGCACCATAGAGGATATTTAGGTCATTTTTAGACCATATATCCATTATATACCCCTAAAATAGCCTTAAAACATCTTTAATATGCTTAAATAACATAAAATGGTAAATAATTATAGAAATAAAGACAAATTCGTGGGAATAAGCTAAATAAGAGTTATTATGAAAAGATGTAAGTCAAAAGGCATTAAGAGGATATATAAAGTGGTAGAATTAAGAGCTTAGAGAAGTAAAGGAAGGAAGAAGGGGAGAAGAATGAAGAGAGTGTAGAGTGATAAGAAAAAGAGAAATCAAAATTCATAAAAAAAAATATTTTTTAATATAATTTTTTAAATATTATATTAAATTTTTCTAGGGGTTTCTATAAAGTATACAAAAATAAATATACTTTTAGGGGATCAAGAAATTCTTCATAATTTTTAATATATACATTGCCTCTTTAATTTTTAACAAGTCAAAAAAATAAGAAATTACTCATTTTAAATGGTTACACATTTTTGCTTCATCGAGAAGGTGTCAATAAAATGATCTGGCATTGTGTAGAATATTTTACAAATAAATGTTCAAGTCGATGCTATACTACAACACAAACATAATCTGGTGATGTGATTAGCAGTACAAGACATAATCATGCTCCAAAAATTGAGATGATCACTGTCAAACAAAAGTTGAATGAAATGAAAGACATGGTGTGCTTGACTCAAGAGTCTACAAGAAATATCATTTCTACTACATGTTCTAATATTTCATTACCGGTAGCAGGAGCAATACCATCAACCAATGCATTGTCCAAAATGATTCGAAAGAAAAGAATAAGATTTGAAGCACCACCACCAAATCCTCAGACATCAAGAGATCTTATCTTACCAATTGAATATACAATTACCAATAGAGGGGAAAAGTTTCTTTATCATGATAGTAATGATGAGAATCATTTTTTAATATTCACCACTACAAAAAATTTGCAACTACTAAAAGAATATGAAAATTGGTTTAGTGATGGTACATTTAAAATAGTACCAAGTAGTTTTCAACAGTTGTACACAATTCATAGCTTGAAAAATGATGCAATATTTCCACTCATCTATATTCTTATGACCAACAAAACAAGATCCACTTATACACAAGTACTTGTAAAATTAAAACAACTACAACTTGATCTAAACCCAAAAACTATACTTATTGATTTTGAATTAGGTTTCAAGGGAGCTATTTCTAAAATTTTTCCAAATGTCACTATTCAGGGATGTCTTTTCCATTTCTCTCAGTGCTTGTGGATGAAAGTTCAAGAAGAAGGTCTACAAACACATTACAGTGTCAATGAAGTATTTTCATTTGAGATCAAAAAATTGGTTGCATTAGCTTTTGTGCCTTAGATATATGTAATCAACGTATTTGAAATAATTCTACAATCTCCTTATTATATAGAACATGAGGAGACTTTGCAACCCATAATTGATTATTTTGAAGACACATAGATTGGAAGACTAACTAGAAGAGGCAACAGACGGTCACCCAAGTTTCCAATCACAATGTGGAACTACTATTCAGCTATTCAAGATGATCTTCCCAAAACCAATAATTCTATTGAGGGATGGCATAGAGGATTTAGTGAATTACTTTAATCATCTCATAGCTCAATCTGAAAATTCATCAAAGCAGTGAAAAAAGAACAGGGTCACCAAGAGAATAAAATAGAGAAATATATGGCTAGACACACTACACAACCAAGCAGAAAAAAATACCGTGAACTCAAAGAAAGACTAAAAAGACTAGTTGATGGTTATGATAATAATAATATTTTAGATTATATAAGAGGCATTGCTCATAATTTGACACTTTAATTGAAAATTTGAATAATTTTTTTTTTAGAACTATACTTGTAATTTATAAATTTTGTTTTCCTTTCTCTATAATCTTATGGGGTTATTTTGTCCATGGGTTATTTTGACTTTGGGTTATTTTGGATTGGGTTATTATGACCCAGGGTTATTTTGTCCTCGGGTTATTATGGCTGGGTTATTTTGTCCAGGGTTATTATGTCCTGTAACCAGGTATCTCTAGGTGAAAATGATAAGGGAAAGGAACATGTAGTATAATTGAGAATAGTATAAAGATATAATTTCATTTCTAATGCTCTTAAATGTATATTCCTACGTGTATGATGAGAGGTTTAAATCTCAATCCTTAACTACTTGTATTCAATGTCGTAGATGATAATTTTGTGGTAGTTAGAGTTGGGACATAAATAATTCTGTATATGGTTTATGATCATAAATGATAAAGGTTAAAGACATTACCCTATCTCTATTTGTATCATTGAAATGTAAATGGGAAGCTTATTTATGTTTTGGAAGTGAAAATGAGTTATGTGTAGATATGATTAAGGGGAAACAAATGAAATAGGAAAGGTTAAATGTATTTAATAAGTGATGTGTTATTGGCTTAAAGTTATGTAAACTAGGTAAAGGAAATGAATTCAATTGTCAAATAATAGAGTGCAATTGGTTTTAATATTGGTGAAAGAATCATTAAGGGATCCTTCAAGGAAATGTTTATTGGTAGATGTAATTAATAAGATGTTAGTAATGTTTAAAAAAAATAAAAAATTAGTTTCTTTTCTTTAACTATTGAACAGATCCTTATGGGTTCCCTGGCGGGGCATTACAAGTTGTGTAGAGGATGTTGAGATGGTTGTTGGGTTGATGGTTTTTCACATATATGTTGCCATCAATGGAAAAGGGGGAGATTGTTGGAATTTGTTTTGACATGTGTTGTCACTGATATCAACATATGTTTCAGAAGATTAACTGTATCTGATGTTGTAGTAAAAATGGTTAAGACAAGAACATGCAGAATCATCATGGTTGTATGGGATATGTACGACATGTCTGACTCTGCAAGCTTGTATGTATGTTTTAGAAGGAGTTTAGATATTATATCTAAAATTACATGCAATAATTTAATTAGAGAAATAAGTTACAACAATTTTAGTACAAACTGGTCACAGAAGTAGAAACATAGTAGATGGAAGAGTTAGTCTCTGAATTTTTGTGTTTACTTGGATGTGAGATGGATTCATGTTATACATGTTTAGGTTATGATAAAAGACTCATTGAGGAATAATTTACCTTATTCCTTGATCATCGCGCTGTTGGTGATGTTAGTTGTAATGTGTGACCTTGTGAGGTCTTATTTGGTGCCTACCTATGGGATGTGGCATGTTCTACCTTGTGTGAACATAATTTGTAGATTATGGAGTATGTTGGCCGATTGATGTTTGTTATTTTCTTGTCCAAGATCCCTTGTGTATCTTGACAAGAGTTTATGTAATCATTTTAATTAGGAAAGTCCAATTTGGTGCCGACCTAATAAATCATTTGTATCTTGTATAAAGGAGAGAAATTAGTTATGCAAAGAATGTGTGGATAAGAAGGTGTGGATGCGAGGACTACTGGATGTAGAGAAGGCATTGTGATTATTGTACTTCATTGAGACTATTTTAGTAAAGAAGTTGTTGTTAGTTAGTTCATTATCAGTTAACAGTATATTTATATACTTGCATTTGGACAGTGGTTCCAAAAGGTGGGTTTAAACTTTAGAAGGTGGATTTAACCTTCCCATTGGGAAATTTTCTCTGAGCAAAGAAAATTTCATAGATTATCAACTCCTAACAGGGTTGCTGACTCAAAGAAAAGAGTTTGTCCTTTAATAGGGACTTTGTACTAGTTGTATTTATCTACTCCTAATAGGGAAAGGCTTGTAATTGAAATAGTTTATTACTAGTGCATTATATTATGGGTTTCATCCCCACGAGGCTTTTTCCCTTAACAAGGTTTCCTCAAAAAAATTCTTGGTGTTCTGATCTATGTTACTTTTGAGTTTTCAAATTTGCATTTAATGTTTTGTTATGAAAAGATAAATTTTATATTAAGGACATACAACGGATTTAATGTTTTATAACTCAAACATTAAAATAAAATAAAAAATATATTCTAATTCAAATTCCCATAAATTTTAAAATCATAATTACACAACTTCCAACATGAATCAATATTAAAATTAATATTCAATTAGAGACAACCATTAAATTTTAAAATAAAAAACAAACAATCTCCAATTATTACCTTAAAAAAATTAAAGGCCAATTTAATAATATAACATCATTATCAAAAATATTTTAAAAGAGGCATCTAATAATAAAATATTTAAATCCCACTTAATAATTAAATGTCCAATGTAGATTTTAATAATACAAAATTCAAAATAAAGTGACTCACAAAAGTCAACAACAATTAATTAAGAATAAATTAGAGATTTCAAATTTGAATAGAACTCAAATAAACTAAATTTAAAATTTAAAAAGGCCCAAAAGGCCAGCCCTAACCCTAATTTGAAAGTAGGGTTAGGCTAAAATATACAACTCTTACCAAACCCTAATTCTCTCATTTTATTGTACAGGTTTAGCAAAGAGGAAGGTTGAAGAAAAAATCAAGCTCAAGTATACATGTGTGTATATACACACCAAGGGTGTGTATATACACATATTTATACTTATGTATATATGTACAACAAGCTGCAAGATGAAGATTATAAACAGAAATAAAAGATCAACAAGATGGTTTAACAAATATTCCCACCATCTACTCATCAAGGTAAAAAAATTATTGTTTTTAATATAGCTTTCTAAAAAAATATGTCGTTCTTTAGTTTATTCTCTAGTAATATATGCTCTTGCATATTTCTAATTTTATTTATTTTATGCCATAGACTGCAATCCTTCTAGCTAATATTATTGTTGCATCTTTTTAAAAATGTATCATAGTCTGCATATTTTTTTTCCTAAATGGCAGTTTGCAATTTTTTAAAATAAAAAATTATTATTTTATTCTTACCCCATGGGGTATGTAAGGGCTGGTAGCCATGGTGCTCACCACAGCCTCCATGGGAGGGTCTGTTGTGGCACTAGCCCATCCGCAGCCCCCACGAGAGGGACTGCGATGGCACCATGCCACCAACAACCCCCTTTAGCGTGATTGCGGTGGCATATGCCACCTGTAGCCTAACCCTTGGGGTGTTGCGGTGGCAGGACCACCGTAGCCACCATGGTGGCCGCCACAACCCATAGGGGTATGACAATCACTGAGGGGATGGATGATATGCTTTTTTTTAATTTTAATTTTAAATTTTTTTATTTATGTTTTATAATATATATTATATATATATTAATAAATATTTATATATATATTATTGAATATATATATATATATATATATTATGAATAATAGGATCTCAATATTTTTTGACATATATACACATCATAGAATACATATACATTAAATACACACACACACACACACACACACACACACACACACACACACACACACACACATATATATATATATATATATATATATATATATATATATATATATATATATATACATATATATACATATTTACATATTTACATATATACATTTATACATCTATACATATATATATACACATATACACACATATATATATATGTGTGTGTGTGTGTGTGTGTGTGTGTGTGTATATACACACACACACACACACACATATATATATATATATATATATATGTATGTATATATATATATATATATATATATATATATATATATATATATATATATATATATATATATATATATATATATATATATATATATATATATATATATATATATATATATATATATAATTTCCTACAAGAAAAGAGATGGAGACAATATACTATTTTATTACATTAGTAATAAAAATATATATTTATACATGAGTATACATCTATGTATATAAAATATATATATACATAGGCATATATACATAATTTGACCAAAAATTAACAAGACTTCTTTTTGAATCATTTTCTTACATAGTCTAATAGGAAAGAGATCATTCCAATCTTTCAAATAGGAACATAGGAAAACTACTATGGACTAATCTTTTGAAATAAAAAAATTTCTAAACATGAAAGATTCAAAATATCTTTATTCTTTTGCAAGAAAGGAAGTAAAACAACAACTATTGTTAGCTCATAAATAGCTATGGAAATCTCTTTGTTTTAAGTACATAGAAAAGTAGAGAGTTTTTCTAACATTCATTTACAAATGATTTTACAAGCAAGATACATGCATCATAGGCATTTACATAGCCTTAATTTTACTAACTTTTTCTCACAAGGCACTTAGTCATTTATACAAAGTAAAAATCTGCAACTTAATAAATACAACAAGACCATCTTTTCTTCACTTTTCATTCAACAAAGACAACAACCTCCTCCACATAAAAATATGCAAATAAACAAGCTTTGACCATAGAGGCTCACCTTCCAACCTAGGCCATTTCATGGCCACCCTCAAGCTTGGAGAAACAAAGATGGATGGGGTTACACTCACTCATACAACACACATTTACATACAAAAACTAGCAAATATAATTTCACATAAAATTCCCTTTTCCCATGGATTTCACAGGGTCACCTTGGACCCATAAAAGGGGCGAAGGTGGAAATGGACCCAAAATAGGAGAAGCCATAAAATGAACAATGACTTCAACAAGGCTCTAAACATACAATAATAATACCTTCACAAGCTTATCACAAAACCACTAATCCTTCCATTTTTTATACAAAACAAAAAATTATCCTTATGGCCCCCAAATGAGTAGTAGAATATGATGGCAACATGGAGCCCATACATCCATGCCATATCCCTTTCCTCCATGAGGAAGGACTCTACACTATTTGGGAATTTCCAACTATACCCTTCACCCTCAAGGTTCTTTTCCCTCCCAAGGGTGATTCTCGGCCCCATTTTTACCTTTCAACGGTTTCTGGGTAACCAAAATCTTTGTGTTATATATTTCATTTCATGGATGAAGTTAGATTGTTAGATCTATTTCAAAATTGAGATTCATGTTTCTGATAAGTAAGTTGAATTTATGTCAAACTAAATTAGCAGGAGATATCTAACTCACCCCCCCTCCCCTCCCCCCCCTCAGTATCTCAATTTCCCACATTATATTTCCAATAGATTCTAGCCTTACACACCCCAACAAAGACAAGAAAAAAAAAGACAAAGCCAACAAGAAAAAAATTACATAAAGCCATTAAAACAATCTTGAGAACTTAAAAAATACACCTACTAAAACCTCACAAAATTTACAATAGAAACATGAAGTAAAAATAAGAATTCCATGATCTAGGAGCACCAACCTTGCTCCAAGCTATGGAAATGAATTTTGATTAGAGCTCCCTTCCTACAAGTATTTCGTTTGTTTGCTAAGTTCAACAAAAAAAACCCTGTTAATTCTACTAGAAGTCTCCAAAATTGGAGAGTGGGCAATCAATCTACCAAATTCCTCTATATCCCCCTAAAAGGAAAATCATATTGTTATGTTGTGGTGATTGATTAGGAAAGTACTGAAAAGTCTCTAGGGACCCTCAGTGGGGTTGGGGGTTTCACTAAGGATGATGTGGGGGTTTGGGGGTGGTAGGCCTTGAGGAAATTTTTTTGGGCCCTATATTCTGACTACTTTTCTGGCTAATATTTTTGGCTATTTTTTCGGCCAACATGGTGTAACCCTAAAGATGAAAAATATGTATAATATTGCTTATGGTTAGGGATTTCATTATGTTGTATGTTTTAGTAGCTTCTTGCGGCAGTATTGAGCTATAAGGGATTACAGATTGTAATAAGGTTGTAATCACTGGATAATAAAATATTGGACTCATTGTTGGTGGACGTAGCCCAGGGATTGGGTGAACCATATTAAATCTTTGTGTCTTGTGTTCTCTTCTGTGTGGTTTATTGTTTTTTGATATTGGTTATATTTGCATGTAACTATTATTTCCGTCTTGTTAATCCTAACACCTATCTAACCTCAAAGATTATTGGACACACTCTCCAAGTGTTCTCTTTCTCCAACAAGAAGGAATTTCAAATTTGGAAGAGAGGAAGACATGACACACATCCCAATTTCATCAATTTCTAAAAGACATTTTTAAAAGAGGTAAAAATGGGATAAAATCATCCTATTGGTCAAAATTTTACCCCCAAACCAAAGTGCACTTATGAGGTTATCTTATTTTAACCCTAACTAACCTCTAGGGCTACATTTAACCCCTCAAAAGTCCACAAAGAGTTGACCTCAAAAAATACAAAATAAGATTCTCTCACATGGCTCATCAACCAAGATACCTAACCTTGGGATTCTACAAGGTGACTCAAAGATGAATATCAACCAATAAAAAATTACTTGGCCAAGCCAACTCACATACACAAGTGTCAATTGACACCACATAAAGTCACAACACAATACTATACACATGGCATGCCAAGTAGACAAATGCATAAGTTAAAATAATACAACAATAATAATACATTCAAACATTACTTTTACAACATTAGCACATAAAAATGAGGTTGTTTCTCCCTTTCGATTTAATCTTGGCTTAACATGATTTTCACATACATCCATCTTTGATTTCCCCTCATTTTAATTCCATGGTCAATTTCGTGCACACTAGATCAAAATATTAGTAGCTCATGAATGACCAATAACATATAAATAAAAATACAATGTATTAATGATCACATAAATTACATCATAAAATCTAACTGCATTTCACACCATCATAATAAATTCACTTTACACAAGAATGCATTTACTCAAAATTTATTAAATTTCAAAATCATGATATTCCAAGAACCACATCTATCACAAATAACCTAAATCATTTACATATAACATTTCAACTGATTCACATTTCTCACATCAATATAACATCAAAGCATAATACTCATAATTTCCTTCTTACCATCAAGACCTAATTGATGAACTACAACTGATTTAGAACCAGATTGAAGAATCTGTAATTCAAGGTTACTGAGGAGTTGATGATTAGATATATAAGATGATTAAATCAGTATTATGTTGTCATTGAGTCAACTAGCTTGACAGTACTTATCTTGTAAGTTACTATACCGACACATTTGAAGGAAGGTAAAAGAGATGAAGAACAGAAATATCTACATGAGGAAGATGTATATGACAGATGAGGATAAGGAATACACTGAGTAACTTGTTGATAAGTCTATGACTTGATGGAATTGACTTTATTATGTTGCATTCATCTATGATGAAGAATAGAGCTGAAAGACACAAAGCAGTGTTGTCAGTAAATAAACCCTTTCAGTATACACCGATGGAGTGTAGTGTATACCGAGCGTAGTATTAACCAAGATTGTGTTCACCAACGCATTTCTTTGTTAACTGAGCAAAATAGAAAGGAATTAAATGATCAGTTTAGCCGATAAAGTGATGAGCTATAAAGTGTATGAAATCGAGGTAACAGATAATGTTTGTTATGAAGATCAACGACTAACATAAACCAAAAGGATCTAATGGAGCAGATTGAAATGTGTTACTGACACATCAGCCAAGGGAGCTTAACGTGGAAAAATCTATGAATATGATAAGGTGGAAAAATCTAATGGAGGAAAAGAAAATGATTTACTCATCTATATAAGAGACATTGGTTTCATTATGAAAAGACTACCAGAAGAAGAAGATACTGCAAAATAATCACGTGGAGAAGTTTTTCTGATCATACTGGTTAATAAGAACCAAGCTGCAAAATAGTTACCGAGCTATAGAGAGTTATTACCGACGGACAGTAAGTTGATATAGTATTGAATTTGAAGTGTTATATTGGTCAGAAATATTTGAATGAGCTAAACATTGATCTGTAAACTACAAACTGAAGTTGTATTTAGGCATATCATCTACTATTACACATTTAACCATTGTACATAGTCAAAATCTCTTAACTGAGTGGACTATGAAAGTCTTTTGATGTTTCATTCATAGAGTGAACATTATTATCCTGTCAAACCCAGAGTGACTGTAGGTTGGATGATAATTTTTGGTCTAAAATCCTCTAACAAGGTCACACCTAATAGTGTGTTTGTAAACCTTTAACAGGGTTGGGTCTTCACCGACCTCACTTCAGAAGAGTGAACAATTTTGGGTTGTCGGTCCCAGGTGGTTTTTCCCTTTACAGGGTTTCCACGTTAAATCTCTTGTGTTATGTGTTGATTGTGATATTTGTTTGTGATCATACTTTGCATATTACATGTTATATTTAATCAGTAATTAATACAGAGTTTAGATTGTCGATCAGTAAATACATAGAAAGTGGAAGTATTTTATGTTTACCGACTTGCAGAAGTAGTGGAATTGTTTTGGATTATACATTTTGAATTGGGACACTAGATAACTGATTCACCCCCCTCTTAGTTATTCTAACAATTGGTATTAGAGATATGGTTGCTTAGAACAGAGTTTTAAGGACTTTAGCAAAAAGGTCTCAAGATGTATAAGAGGGAAGTGCCAAAGCTGAACAAAGATAACTTCATAGTATGGCAAAGCCGGATGAAGCTGCACATATCTGAAATTGGGAATTCTGCACTAGAACTGATGGAGAATGGCTACATTGAACTAACACCAGGTCCCCTGACTCTTGATCAACTGAAGGATAGGCATGAACACAATATTACTATGATGGAACTTGCTGCTGCATGTACCAATGTTGAATTTAATGACATTAAGGAATGTGATACTGCTAAGAAGATGTGGGACAATCTGACTCTAATATACAGTGGAGATGTGAATGTCAAGAGAGCTAGAGTAGAAAGCCTAAGAGGTTGATTTGATGATACATTGTGCAATACACAAACAGACTAAAAGAGGTAGTACATGCTATTAGAGCATCTGGCAGAGTTATTGATGATGAAATAGTGATAAGAGAGATTCTCATAACTTTGCTACCAGTTTATGCGATTAGGATCTCTGTAATTCATGAAATAAGGGCCACATCCAACCTCACCCTTGACACTCTGATCGGTAAGCTTACAAACTTTGAACTGAATAACTTTGACAATAGTGTTGTACCTTCTATTGAATCCACTTTCATGTCCTCTTTGAAGATTGGTAAGTCTAGTAGCAAGAATGATAAGAATAATGATAGTGATAGTAATACTGATGATGAACTTGATGAGCTTGAAGATCTTATAGCCAGAAGGTTTCCCAAAGGTAAGGGAAGATATAGAGGCAAGTTACCTCTAGCATGTTTAAATTGTAAAGAAGTTGGCCACATTGCTGCTAGATGTTTGAATAAGAAAGATAATGATAGATCCAAAGACTGATTCGAAGGAAGCTATGGGAGAAGAGTCAACAGAGGCTACCGACACAAAAGAGACAACTGAGATAGCTATGACAAAGGGAAAAAGGTATGTTACATAGCCAAAGAATTTGAATCTAAATCTGACACTGATGATGATGTAGAAGTAGTATTTGTTTCTATGAAGGATGATTCAGAGGAAGAAGAGAAACATGAGGAGACAACACTGATCTCTAAAGTAAGCAGAAATGATACATGGATCATAGATAGTGGCTGCACACATCATATGACTGGTGATATAGAGAAATTTGATCTAATTGATGAATATGATGGTGGATCTGTTAGAATGGGAAATGATGCACCTTGTATGGTGAGAGGTAAAGGTTCATTGATAATTACTGACATAATAAAATATGAGAATGCATACTGGGTAGATGGATTGAACTACAATTTGATAAGTGTGGAATAGTTGAACAACTCAGGTCACCGACTTGCTTTTGAGATTAGAAAGGTAAGAATCTATGATGATGGAGGAAGACTTGTTGGAATCGGTACACAATCCAGAGGTAATCTATTTTATCTTGATATTGATCAATCCTCTTGTTTATTAATGAAAGATGAAGATGCATGGTTGTGGCATAAGAGGTTATGTCATGTGAATTTTGATAACATGGTCAAGATTAGTAAGAAGAAAAGAGTTAGAGGATTGCCTAACTTGTCAAAACTAGATCATGCTACGTGTCATGAATGTCAAAAAGGTAAGATGACTAAGTTCAGTTTTAAAAGCAAAGAATAATCAACAAAGAAGATACTTGAATTGGTTCATACCGACCTATGTGGTCCTATGAGAAATTAGAGCTATTATGGTGATAGATACTTTATTCTTTTTGTTGATGACTACACTAGACTGATGACTGTTATGTTTCTGAAAGAGAAATTTGAAGCTTTTAAGTTGTTTAAATGGTATAAGGCTAAGGTAGAAAAAGAGATTGGAAAGGAAATCAAATGCTTAAGATCTGATAGAGGAGGTGAATTTATCTTTCATGAATTTACTAATTTCTGTAATAAGAATGGTATTAAGAGACAGGTCTCTGCACTAAGAACACCTCAGCAGAATGGGATTGCTGAAAGAAGGAATAGGTCAATCATTGACTATGCTAGAACACTAATGCTACAAAAGAATTTTGCTTAGACATATTGGAGGGAAGCTTTCAGCACAACTGTATATGTGCTTAACCGAGTACAACTGAAGAAGGACACCAACCGGACACCTTATGAGCTATGGTTTGGACACAAACCTACTGTAAGCTATTTCAAAAATTTTGGAAGCAAATGTTTTATTTTGAAGGATGAGAGAAATAGGAAATTTGATTCTAAAGGTGATGAAGGAATATTCTTAGGATATTCTACTAAGAGTAAAGCATACAAATGTCTAAATAAGGATACAAATAAGATGATTGAAAGTACTAATGTTTGTGTTGATGAGTATGATAACATAAACACAGAAGAAAGAAAGAAACTAGAAGACTATGGTAGATTCACTTACATTGAACTTCCTGACTATCTACCGAAGTCGCAACCTGTGATAACCAGTCAGCAGGAAAATAACCTTGAGGAATAGGAAAGGGAAATCGACGAACAAGATGGTGTTACCGAGCAAGCAAATGAACCTGAACAGGATGAACAAGAAAGAAGAAACTGAGTACTGGCTAGTTTTGTCAGAAGACATCATCCTGAGACCCAAATTATTGGAAATAGATAAGCTGGAATGCATACTAGAAGCAAAACAAGACAAGGTACATGTTTAGTTTGTGAATTTGAACCAAAGAATGTGAAAGTTGCATTAGAAAATGAAGAATGGGTTAATGCAATGAAGGAGGAAATAGAAAAAATAGAGAAAAACAAAACTTGGTCCTTAGTACCCCGACCTAAAGATAATAATGTTATCGGTACTAAATGGATATTTAGAAACAAAATGAATGAAAATGGTGAAGTAACAAGAAATAAAGCGATATTGGTATGCAAGGGATATGCACGGGAGGAAGGCATTGATTATGGTGAAACATTTGCACTTGTTGCCAGATTGGAAGGAGTTAGAATGTTACTTGCATATGCTACAAACAAGAAATTTAAGGTTTATCAAATGGATGTGAAATCAACATTTTTGAATGGTATACTTGAAGAAGAGGTCTACATAGAACAACCTAAAGGATTCATTGATCTAGATAACAGAAATATGGTATGTAGATTACACAAAGCTTTATATGGTTTGAAGCAAGCACCAAGAGCATGGTATGAAAGACTGCATACTTACTTGTTAAGTATTGGATTTGTAAGAACCAATGAAAACAATAATTTGTACATGAAAGGTGATACTAATGACACTATTATCATTGCTAAAATTTTTGTTGATGATATTATTTTTGGAGGTCAAGATCATGTATGTAAATCTTTTGCTGATGACATGAGGAATGAATTTGAAATGTCTATGTTCGGAGAGATTAAGTTCTTTCTCAGATTACAAGTGATACAATAGAGTGATGGGATATTCATCACATAGTCCAAGTACATAAAGGAAGTCTTGAAGACATTTGGCATGGAAGACACTAAAATTGTGGGAACACCAATGGCTACTAGAAGAAAATTGACAAAAGAAGATGAAACTACAGAGGTAAACCAGACACTTTACCGATCCATGATTAGTAAGCTAATGTATGTAGTTCACAGTAGACCAGATATAACACATGTTGTGGGAATTGTTGCTAGATATTCTGCTAATCCTAGAGAATCACACACAATTTCTACTAAAAGGATCTTAAGATATCTAAAAAATACAGAGGATTATGGATTATGGTATCCTAAGGAAGGTAAGTTTGAGTTGAAAGTTTACACCGATGTTGATTGGGTTGGAAATATGGATGACAAAAAAAGTACCACTGGAGGAGCATTTTTCTTTGGTGAAAGACTTGTAACTTGGACAAGTAAAAAGCAGGCTTGTATTTCTCAGTCTACAGCTGAAGTAGAGTATGTTGCTACTGCTACTAATTGCTCAAACATTGCATATATCAAACAAGTGTTGGAAGGAATGAATGAGGTAATCACTGACCTGGTGATCATATACTGTGACAACACAAGTGCAATTAATATCTCAAAGAATCCTGTGATGCACTCAAAGACAAAGTATATATCAATTAAGTATCACTACTTAAGAGAACAAGTGCAAGAGAAGCAAGTAAAGTTAGAATTTGTTACATCTAAAGAACAACTTGCAGACATTTTTACAAAGCCTCTACTGAAGGACACTTTTGAATATTTGAGGACTAGACTTGGGGTCCGTCCCCTGTCTATCGGTCACTAATGTAATCTGGATGTTGCATCAGCCTAATCTTATCAGCAGATCATAATATGTTGATGCAGCATAGTTCACACTTTGAATTTTGTTCAAGGTTGTGATTAAGTTTGAAGAACTGAAATAGATTGGGATATCAGTATACTAAGATACAAAGGAAGTATTGGACACCAGAGAGTTATTTAGCTATTACAGAGCTGATTATTTTTTTGTTTCTTTGGCATTGTTGTCAAAGGGAGAGATAAATAATATGAAAAGAAAAGGAGATTTGCACCGATGATAACTATCTAAGGGAGAGATGATCTAAAAGGAACTTGAGAACTGAAAAGGTTATATCTATAGAATGACAAAGCTGTATTTTATAATGATATTTTAGTAACGTAGTGATTAAACATATTAAGCTAGGGAGAGCTTACACTACACAACATTTGATCACAGAGTTGTAGAAATTTTTTTTGGTATGTGTATGGTACATTTCATATTACTTGAGTTGCCATCAATGCCAAAGGGAGAGATTGATGAACTACAATTGATTCAGAACCAGATTGAAGAATCTGTAATTCAAGATTACTGAGGAGTTGATGATTAGATATGCAAGATGATTAAATTAGTATTATGTTGTCATTGATGTCAACTAGCTTGACAGTACTTATCTTGTAAGTTACTATACCGACACATCTGAAGGAAGGTAAAAGAGATGAAGAACAAAAATATCTACATGAGGAAGATGTATATGATAGATGAGGATAAGGAATACATTGAGTAACTTGTTGATAAGTCTATGACTTGATGGAATTAACTTTATTGTGTTGCATTCATCTATGATGAAGAATAGAGCTGAAAGACACAAAGCAGTGTTGTCAGTAAATAAAGCATTTCAGTATACACCGATGAAGTGTAGTGTATACCGAGTGTAGTATTAACCGAGCTTGTGTTCACCGACACATTTCTTTGTTAACCGAGCAAAACTGAAAGGAATTAAATGATCAGTTTAGCCGATAAAGTGATGAGCTGTAAAGTGTATAAAATCGAGGTAACAGATAATGTTTGTTATGAAGATCGACGGCTAACATAAATCAAAAGGATCTAATGGAGCAGATTGAAATGTGTTACTGACACATCAGCTGAGGGAGCTTAAAGTGACAAAATCTATGAATATGATTAAGCGGCAAAATATGATGGAGGAAAAGAAAATGATTTACTCATCTATATAAGAGACATTGGTTTCATTATGAAAAGAATGCCAGAAGAAGAAGATACTATAGAATAATCATGTGGAGAAGTTTTTCTGATCATACTGGTTAATAAGAACTGAGCTGCAAAATAGTTGTCGAGCTATAGAGAGTTATTACCGACGAACAATAAGTTGATATGGTATTGAATCTGAAGTGTTATATTGGTTAGAAATATTTGAATGAGCTGAACGTTGATCTATAAAATGCAAACTGAAGTTGTATTTAGGTAGATCATCTACTGTTACACATTTAACCATTGTACATAGTCAAAATCTCTTAACCGAGTGGACTATGAAAGTCTCTTGATGTTTCATTCATAGAGTGAACATTGTTATCCTGTCAACCCTAGAGTGACTGCAGGTTGGACGATAACTTCTGGTCTAAAATCCTCTAACAAGGTCACACCTAACAGTGTGTTTTTAAACCTTTAACAGGGTTGGGTCTTCACCGACCTCACTTCGGAAGAGTGAACAATTTTGGGTTGTCGGTCCCAGGTGGTTTTTCCCTTTACAAGGTTTCCACGTTAAATCTCTTGTGTTATGTGTTGATTGTGATATTTTTTGTGGTCATACTCTGCATATTACATGTTAGATTTAATCGGTAATTAATACAGAGTTTAGATTGTTGATCGGTAAATACATAGAAAGTGGAAGTATTTTATGTTTACCGACTTGCAGAAGTAGTAGAATTGTTTTGGATTATACATTTTGAATTGAGACACTGGATAATTGATTCACCCCCCTCTTTGTTATTCTAACACTAATAATCAAATTCCAATGAATTCACATCTTAACCTGATATATACTCAAATGGTCATTTATGTAAGCATACATATCTAATAGTAACATTTCAATATTCTTAAGTGTACATTTCTACCTACTCAATTTATGACTCTACACACCTTTCCTACTGCATTTTCTATTAGACATTACACACACAAGGAAACATCATTTAACTTCATTATAATTTACATCTCATCTCATTATAATTTAAATTTCCTAATTCCCATATAAATCCCTCAAAACATGCACTCAATTGCTTTATAATAAGAAAGTTAGTTGAATTCATTTTTCCCTTAAGAAAACATAGTGCATCCTAAAAACATTGACATGAGTACATAAGAAACATAAGAAGAGTACATCAGAAAATAGTGTGGTCAAAACTTTGTACATCAGAATATAAATCCATAGTGTATCAACATATTGCATCTAAATACTAAGTCTATAATGTAGAAAGAAGAATACTTTGACTAGATTGAGGTAGGGTCTTTCAATAACTCTTCGCAACCCCAAAGATATCCTCCTGATTAACATAAGAAAAATTTGAACTTGGTGAATCCCACGATGCCATCCTAAAACATAATGCATGGAAAAGTCACTATGTCTCAAGATCAACTCATCCTTATCTCTAAGGATCACCAGAATACAATCCTAGACCATGCCCAACATCTCCAAGTTAACGCAGGGCATAAAAAATGCTCTAAAATTGGATCCTCCTGGCGGTTTACCCTCACATGGGACCATCATGATCATAATCATTGAGTGTGAAGGTCAAAACCACACCATTAGGGTATTTGTGCTAAGAGGCAAATAAGGGAGGCATTGCAAATCTATGGTTAATATTTCAAATTGATGCTTTGTAAAATAGGGAAAATTATCCCTCGTGTACAAATTAGCAGTCCTTTTTTGGTGGATTTATTCCAAAAAGCATATACCATTATTTTTCCTATGTTTTAGAACCCCCCAAAGGGTACTTGAATCTATTTTTTCTTTGTGATTATCTATATTTCCTTGGTAATTGTGCCTATTTTGTTATCTACAAGGGCTAGTAGAGAATAAGTCATGTTGAGGGTGCATTTAGGGGTTTTGCGAAATCAAAGATCTTGTGAATCTCAAATAGGATTAAACATCATGTTTTCACTTTTCCTAAGTTGTCTCAGTGGTTAGAAGGGTATTTGGAACCTTAATGTACTTTTGGTTGTTTTGTGGCTTTGTAGAATTATCAAACTGATGCAGGAGCATCTCGGGTCCTTGGCAATCCTGTGTCACCAAAAACATTTTGGATTTTTTCTATGTTGCTCGGTTCCTACTTTGACTGAGTTGGTCAGTAGTTGGTCAATTTCCTTTGGTTACCAAGTGTGGTCGGTTATCTCCTGGGCAGTTGGTTATTTCACTGGCGCTCGACATTGCCTATCTGCTGCTCAGTTATCTTGCCTGCCGATGGGTTTAGTTTTAGTTCCTGTTGTGGCTGACTTGTGCATTTATATTGGATCATGGATTTAATGTTGGTATCCATCATTGGGAAGCATGTGGTCCTAGATCTGACTGTTCCTTCCATTGATTATGGATCTAAAGGCCGACTCAGCTCAGTAGCTTCTTGTATAAATGTAGATGTTTGGTTGTAGATTAGGGAGTCAATTTTTGGGATAGAGGATAGTAGACATTAGATTGGATATTTTTAGCAGATCCTCACATGTTTGAGGACTTCTGAGATTTATTGCAATATCAGGCTGTAATCGGGAAGGCCTTACAGCCTGGCATGTATGATTCTAATTGATGAAAATATATGAAGGTTTATGTATTCTCTCTCTCATTGTTGTGTTTGTTGGCTTCTGCATGTGTTGGACAAGATTGGATCATTAGGGTGCACCATTTTTTGGCCCCTCTTACATCTCTACTTGTTTCAGGTGGTATTAGAGCAAGGTGAGATCTTGATCTAGTTCTAGGGATCTAGGTTTGTAGGTTCATCTTAAAGACCTAGTTGATTGTTGTGGGGTAGCAGATTACGATCTGACTTGCAATTGCAAAGGGTTGTCAAGATGGTTCATGGGAGGTGAGATGTAGATTCAAGATTGGTAGATATGCTAAGGTAGATTGTTGCTAGGTTAGAAGCTATTAAAATAGCCCAAAGAAGAGGCAGACATCTTGAAGATGTTAGTGATGATGAAATTGAAGAAGAACAGGTGAATGCAGAACCTGCACCTGTTATGGATCAAGGTGAAGAAAGATTTTTGAAGGCTTTGACAAGTACCTTGTGTAGTACCTTTTGTATTGGCACCAAAGAAGAATGGAGAATGGAGAATGTGTACTAATTATAGAGAAATAAATAAGATAACAGTGAAGTATAGGTTTCCTATACCGAGAATGGATGATATAATGGATAGTTTGACAGGAGAAAAATATTTCACAAAGATTGATTTGAAAAGTGGGTATCATCATATCAGAATCAAAGAAGGTGATGAATGGAAGATTGCTTTCAAGACAAAAGAAGGTTTGTATGAATGGTTGGTTATGCCTTTTGGTTTAACTAATGCACTGAGTACTTTTATGAGATTGATGAATGAGGTTTTGAAAAAATTATTGGGTAAGTTTGTGATTGTATATCTTGATGATATTATGATATTTAGTAAGACCAGAGAAGAACATTTGTTGCATGTTAGACAAGTTTTGCAGAGATTAAAAGAGGAAAAGTTGCTGATAAATTTGAAAAGTGTTCATTCATGAAAGAGGAGATTGTGTATTTGGGGTTTGTTATTTCAGCTAATGGTTTGAAGATGGATCCTAAAAAGGTTGAAGCTATTTTGAATTGGCCTACACCTATGAATGCTAGTGAGGTAAGATCATTTCATGGTTTGGCAAGTTTTTACCAAAAGTTCATAAGGAATTTCAGTTCAATTTGTAATGTGATGACTGAGACTATGAGAGGAGACAAAAGAGAATTCAAGTGGACACATGGAGCTGACAAAAGTTTTGAGACTCTGAAGCAGAAGGTTGTTGAATTACCTTTTTTGGCATTACTTGATTTTAGTAAGGTATTTCAAGTAGAATGTGATGCAAGTGAAAGTGCAATTGGAGCTATGTTGAGTCAAGAAGGTAAACCTATTTTTTTCTTTAGTGAAAAGTTGAATGATGCTAGAAGGAAATATTATGTGTATGATCAAGAATTCTATGCTATTATTTAAGCATTGAAGAAATGGAGACATTATTTGATACCGAGTGAATTTGTGTTGTATACTGATCATAAGGCTTTACAATATTTGGGTAGTCAAAATAATTTGAATCAAAGACATATGAAATGGGTTGAGTATTTGTAGAGTTATACATTTGTGATCAAGCATAAGAGTGGAGTCACTAACCGAGTTGTTGATGCATTGAGTAGAAGAAGATCTTTGATGACTGAGATAAAAATTGAAGTTCTTGATTTTGATGAGATGATAGATTCTTATGAGTTTGACCTTGATTTTTCTGAGCCATGGAGAAAGTGCAGAGCACCTATTCAAGATCAACAAGATACTAAATGAGATGAATATTTTATTCAGGATGGTATGTTTTTTAAAGGTATTCAGTTGTGTATACCAAGAGGAGTAATGAGAACTAATTTGATAAAGGA
This sequence comes from Chamaecyparis obtusa, assembly GCA_027943335.1. NCBI lineage: Eukaryota > Viridiplantae > Streptophyta > Pinopsida > Cupressales > Cupressaceae > Chamaecyparis > Chamaecyparis obtusa. The sequence continues at coordinate 191,014 of BSBK01008352.1, read as the reverse complement.
GAAACATAGTACTGGTTTGGCTAGACATTTTGGTATTGAGAAAACATGGAATTTGCTTAAGGAGAAGTACTATTGGCCGCAGTTGTATAAAGATGTTCAAAAATTTGTGAAAAGTTATGGAATTTGTCAAATTGCAAAAGGAGTAAGTCAGAATATTAGATTGACATAAGTATGGACTTTGTTCTTGGCTAACCGAAGACAATAAGAGGTAATGATTCAATATTTGTTGTTGTGGATAAATTTTCTAAGATGTCACATTTTATACCATGTAGAAATACATCAAATGCAGTACATGTAGAAGATCTTTTCTTTAAGGAAATTGTCAAATTGCATGGATTACCGATGAGTATTATCTCTGACCGAGATAGTAAATTTATTGGATACTTTTGGAAAACACTTTGGAAGAAATTTGGCATTAAGTTGAAATATACTTCTACATTTCACCCACAAATCGATGGATAGACTAAAGTTGTGAATAGAAGTTTGGGAAATCTTTTGAGATGTTTAGTTGGAGACACATCAAGTAATTGGGATTCTGTGTTGGCACAAGCAAATTTTGCATACAATAATGCAATGAATAGGAGTACTAGAAAGACACCATTCGAGACTATGAATGGCACACAATTGAGGGGAATATCTAATTTGAGAGACATTGTTGATGAGAATAAGAAAAGTGTTGAAGGAGTAAAGTTTGCTAAGTACATGAAAACATTGCATGAAGATGTGAAGCTGAAGCTAGAAGACAGTAATAAAAAATTACAAAGATAAAGCTGATAGATCAAGAAGGCATAGAACTTTTGATGTTGGTGATGAAGTGATGGTTCATTTGAAGAAAGGTTGATTTCCTATTGGAACATATGGGAAGCTGAAGATGAAAAGGTTTGGACCTTGCAAGATTCTAAAGAAATTTGACAATGAAAATGCATATGAAATTGAGTTACTTGATGACATGGACATATCACCCATTTTCAACATTGCTGATTTGTATGAATATCATGAACCTGGTGAAGAAGTGACATTACCAACAGAATATCCTAAGAAGCAGAATGATGAAGTTGAACATATTTTGAATGAAAGAGTTGGCAAAAGCACAAGAGGAAAACAATATATGGAATATCTAGTTAAGTGGAAGAATAGAATGATGGAAGACAGTTCATGGATTTCACAGTTTGAGTTGGATGCAGCTCGAACCAGACCTACCGAATGATTCAGAGAATCATTTCTAAATAACCCTAGGTATCTGATGCAGGAGCATCTCAGGTCCTTGGCAATCCTGTGTCACCAAAAACATTTTGGAGTGCGTCTATTTTTCTCAGTTCCTTCTTTGACTGAGTTGGTTGGTAGTTGGTTGGTTTCCTTTGGTTACTGAGTGTGGTCAGTTCTCTCCTAGGTGGTCAGTTATTTCACTGGCACTTGACATTGCCTATCTACTGCTCAGTTATCTTGCTTATCGACAAGTTTAGTTTTAGTTCCTATTGTGGCCAACTTGTGCATTTATATTGGATCATAGATTTAATGTTGGTATCCATCATTGGGAAGTGTGTGGTCCCAGATCTAACCATTCCTTCTATTGATTATGGATTTGAAGGCTGACTCAGCTCGTTAGCTTCTTGTATAAATGTAGATGTTTGGTTGTAGATTAGGGAGTCAGTTTTTTGGATAGAGAATAGTAGACATTAGATTGGAGATTTGTAGAAAATCCTCGCATGTTTGAGGAATTCTGAGATTTAGTGTAATATTAGGCCATAACCGGTAAGGCCTTACAGCTTGGCATGTATGATTCTAATTGATGAAAAAATATGAAGGTTTCTACATTCTCTCTCTCACTGTTGTGTTTGTTGGCTTCCACATGTGTTGGGCAAGCTTGGATCATTAGGGTGCACCATTTTTTGGCCCCTCTTGCATCCCTCTGCTTGCGTCACAAACTATTATGAAAGAACCTTGAACTTATAAGGGTTATAGGGTAAAATTTGTTTGTGACTAGACTAAGGAAAGTTCATGTTTGTCTAAAGTATTGAAGAGTCAAGAAACTTGTAAAAAAGAGAGGAAGTATTTATTAATGTGGTTTCTTGATTGGGTTATGAGGGATTCATGAGCCTATTTTTGTGAAATATGCCTACATGGTATTGAATTATTTCTACCTCTACATCATCAATGGTGTCTTTTGTATCTATGTCAATAGTATCTCTTGTATTTATTCCTTTGAAACTTATACTCAAATAAATCTACTAGTCTTCTTTGGACATAATCCTTAGACTGTGATTTCTATTGTTGTCTCTCAACCACATCTTGTCAGCAGCTATGATGATATAGAAACCCACTTAAAATAAAGAATGTGAGGAGAGAAGAGAACCATTGAAGAACAAGAAATTTTCAAGACTATAACCTCCTAGAGTAAGACATTGTAAAAATGGCTACCTTATAGAACCAACAAGGTATTCATGCTTTTATACATAGGATTATTGAATGGATACTTGCATTGATATATTTAACAAAGCGTGTGACTTCCTTTAGGAAGGAGAACATATTCTAAAGATTATGCAAAAGTGTGTATGTTTGTTCTGCAATTAGCTTTCCAATCCTCAAGATGCACCAATGTTATAGTGAATGCAGGTAACTTATGCATTGGTACATCCTAGAGATGGGATAGCCATTTTGATTTATTCCCATGATAGTTTAGTTTTAGGATGAATTTTACCTTTATTTTTAAAATGGATATCTAATCCTTAAGGTGCACCAATACAAGTACATTATAATTCATAACGATAACTTATGTATTGAGGTATCTTAAAAAATAAATAACTATTTCCATTTGTTTATATCAAAAATTTAATTTTATGATGAATTCTACCTTGATTTGAGATTTTATATAACAAGTTTTCACTAGATACATGTGGGTATTCAATTAATGATGTGTTTTTGTATTGAGTGTAGATTTTTGAGGGGGTGGTAGTGTAATCTCCCCACCAGGGAACCCATTAGGAATCAAGTCTTTTAACCTAAAATTACTACTAACCAATTTTTTTTCTAACATTCTAACATTTCATTATTAACATTCACAAGTATAGTCCTTAAGGTTCCCTTATTGATTTCATTTACCAATGTAATAGCACTGTATTTTATTTCTAATCAAATTGAATTCTATTTCCTTTTCCTTTACTTTGTATTTCAAAATTTATAAGAGAAAGGTAAGAGAGTAATATTTCTTTCATAACTATATCTTTCATTTTCTATTTCATTTTCATTCCTTTTACCTACACATTGAATAACTACCTTTAACAATTTCAATCAAACCTTTACATTGAGACATTGCCTTTCATTCCACATAGGAGAGATAAAGAAAAGATGCAAGATTACATTTTAAATTACAACTTTTGAATCTTTAAATAGCATCCCTTGAAATAACCTTAAAACTATCCCTCCTTGATTACATTGCTTTGTTATTTAAAATTCCAATAATGAATACAATTATAATAACAATATATTGAATATCCTAAAGGCTTGCAAAAAGATCTTTACATCTTTCTTTTCAATAATATATGATACAAATTGAGATATCTTAATCACTGAAGGGAATCTGAAACACATCCAAGCCATGAACCACAAACAGTACCTCAAAAGATATTTTCCACCCAACCATGTGAAACTAAAGAAGTTCCATCCCCTGTGCTAGGAGATAGAACCAAGATACTCACAAGGCCTAAAGAAACCTAAGGCTTTACAAAAAAATAACTTGAAAACAAAAGGAAAGACATAACAGGATATCTCTTTACTATACACAAGGGTCAGGTCTATCATACCATCTAGGTGAGTGTCATCACCTATCCTGCATATTGGGATCCTCCCTGGCAACCATGTAACCTTGGTCCCCCGTTTCTAAATAGGGATCCACCTTGGTATTTATCTATGGTCCCGGTACTCCAACAGGACTATGTGGACTTAATTATGTGTCTTTCATTATCTTTTGAAACCCCCCTTTCCCAAGTTCATTATTAGGTTATCACTTTTTACCAACTCACCCATAGGATCATCTAGCAACCACTTTGGGTTCCAACACCTATGGTGAGCCACTCACCTAGGGTACCTATTCCCCTACCCACACACACAAGCCAAGAAACCATAAATTACTTCAAAAGACTCATCTTATAGGTCCAGGGAACCCTCTTGTGCACTCAGGCCACCAAGACAAGCCCTAGCCTCATAATATGAGCAAAAGTATATGCCAAGTACTAAAACATCATAAGTAACACATAATTATACCAAAAAAACCATAGATGGTCATACATAAGTGATAAAAGTTGCAGCCCAAACATAAGAAACAGGTTATAGAGGTTATAAGCCCAAAATCTCCAATGTTTGAGCCCCTAGGACCCTCTAAAACCCCATACGACATTATATGGTTACCCATACGATAATACATGCACTCCCATACAAAAATTGACCAAAGGTCATATGAATACTAGTACAAAATCATACAAAATTCAAAGATGCTCATACGAGACTGTACCCAAAATCTCCTAGAATTGCCCGAAACTGAGATTTTTAGGTATGGAGAGTACCTAGGAAAGGTTCCCTATGGTATACCTAATTCAAGTACCTCAATACCACTTCCAAAACACTTCCTCAACATAACATAACTACCAGAACAAAACTATCTAATCAAAACTTAAATTGAAAGAAAAAGCCTTCATAAGTAAAGAAGGGGAAAATCTAACTACATCCTTCCCTATTCCATCCTAACCTTTCCTAAACCTTCTAAACCATAAGTAGACAATAAAATACACCCAATATATAGTACCAAAATCATTTACAAAATCCCAAGAAGAATTTACAAGTTCTAACTATTACATAAACATTCATAAAACTTCTCGAAGCATAGTTTGCAATACATGGAAAACAAATCATATAAACTTCCTTATCAATCCATAGTTTATCTACATTATACCAATCATTATACATATGATACACACACATACAAACATAGGGAAGAAAAGATATTCATCCTAGTTCCATACCCTACTTGGTGTCCTTCGGAGAATCCTCTCAAAGGTTGGAGCACACCATTCCAATCCTTCCCAACTTTGAGAAATGGTGAGATGGTATCCTCCTAGATAGATCTTCCTTTGGAAACAAATCCTTCCTCCTTCCTTAGAAAACTCCTACTAGCCCTCATAAAACAAAAATGAAGAATGGAAAATGCAGTAAACCCTCAAAATAATTATTTCTTTGAAACTCTCAATTTCTTCCCCAAATCTCCAAACCTCCTCAAACTCCTCTCAGAAAATTATTTATCCCCGACTATATGGTTGAAGGAGTTTCTTTATGGGAAGAAACTTCTCCAACTTCCATAGTTGGTTGAAAATTAAACAAACACTTCCCATAACAAATATTAAAGCCTTTTAATAATTTTAATTAAAATATTCCCTAAATAAGGCTATAACAAGAAAAGGGAGCACAAAGCTCTCAAGTAATACACATAGCTCACTTGGAATCAAACAAGCCTAGCTTCTAGGAGGTTTGGAGTTCAAATCTCCTAGATACCTATTTTTACCAAAAGATTTTCCTTTTTAACTTTCTTATTATTATTTTTACTCTTATTTAATATACTTTATTTAAACATTTAAAGATACCATATATACAAGAAAATAAAAAGACATAAATAATAATATGTATATATGCATGGGTATGTATGTGTTCACCCACATATACGCATACATATATAACATACATCCATTTATAATATATATATTAAACACACACACACACACACACACACACACACACACACATATATACAAGAAATAAATCCAACATCAAAACATAATCTCAAAACACTGCACTCAAAACCCCCAACTAGGGTAACCTCCTAATGGGAATCTAATTCCACAGGTTACCCTAGTTGGGGGTTTTGAGTGCAGTGTTTTGAGATTATGTTTCGATGTTGGATTTATTTCTTGTATATATATATATATATATATATATATATATATATATATATATATATATATATATATATATATATATATATATATATATATATATATATATATATATATATATATATATATATATATATATATATATATATATATATATATGAAAAGATAGTGGAAAACAAGGATGGAGAGTGTGACATCATGTGGATCTCCCATAGGAGTAATGATGACTACCTCTCCTCATCCTACACTCACATCAAATAGTGTAATCATCAAAACATAATAGGATTAGTAGGGTTAGATCCATTATAAACATAAATTTATAAGCCAAATATGAATCATTTCACAATTAGTTCATTCCTACATATTCATCATTTTATCCCAGATCATTTATTAACTCCTTAATAAATTATATTAACCAAATATATAGATATGCTCAACTATATCATCATAAAATGAAATCATCCAATCATATAATCCAAATAACAAAGTAGTAGTCCTATCAATCCAAAATATGCAGATACTAGGGTGGGCATTACATCCTCTCCCCCTAGGATTAGGCTTACTCTTAGAAGCCTACAAATAAGTATGGATATGCAGATTTGATTTTGCTAGTATCCTCCCAAGTGGCGGAGGTCTCATCACTAGGGTCCCATAGAACCCTTACTTGCTTTATGCTGCAACCCATGAGGGTCAAAGTCCACTCATGGAGTATACACACTAGCTCCAAAGCTAGCTGCCCATCCTCTACCTACAAAGTGTTCCAATCCAGAACATGAGTCAAATCATGAATATACTCTCTAAGAATAGATACGTGAAACACATCATGCACACGTGCAAGGCTAGGTAATAGGGCGAGTTGGTAAGAAACTGGTCCTATCCTCTCAAGGATCTCAAATGGACCCACAAATCTTGGTGACAACATAGAACCTTTTCCATAATGGATAGGGCTCTTACATGGGCAGACTCTTAAAAACACCTTATCTCCAACAAAAAATTGCCTATCAATCCTGTGAGCATCAACATACTTCTTCTACCTATCCTAAGCTATCACAAGATGCTCTCTGATCCTTTGAACCTATTGCTCCATATCCTATAACATCTCATGAGGAACAATTATTACTCTATCCTCTCAGTGATCCCAACTCAAAGGGGTACAACAAGGATGACCATAAAGAGCCTGAAAAGGGGATATTCCTATAGAACTGTGATAGCCATTATTGTATGCAAACTCCACTAGGTACAAATAATCTTCCCAATGGGTCTATCTATCCATTACATACATTATAAAAATGTCCTCAAGTACCTTATTAACTCACTCTGTCTAGCCATCAGTCTTTGGATGATATTCCAAACTAAAATTCAGCTAAGTCCCTAAGGCATGTTGCAATGAGGTCCAAAACTCTAAAGTGAACATTGGATCCCTATCGAAGATAACCTTTCTAGGAACACCATGCAACCTAACTATATCCTTTAAGAAGACTCTAGCTACTGAGGTGGCAGTATAGGATGACTACATAGGAGAAAAATTGCTACCTTAGCTAACTTATCCACCATGGCCATGATAGCATCATGTCTTTGATAAGTGACTGGGAGTCCCACAATAAAATTCATAGATATTGTATCCCATTTCCACTCAGGAATCAAATATCATTGAAGGAGGCCTACTGGGTCATGATGTTTAGCCTTAACCCTCTGATATTCTAGACACCTAGCCATAAAATCTATTATATCCCTCTTCATACCCGACCAAAAGTATAACTGTCGCAGATCTGAATACATCTTCTTATCTCTTGGATGAGATAAATAGGGAGCACGATGCGCTTCCACCATGATAACTTTTTGAATATCGCTTGAACATGGTACATAGATTCTATTCGACTTTGTTGTCTCAATAATCTATTTGACCCTAAGGAGTAACCTGAGAACCTTCATTCTAAGGCCCTTCTTGACTCAATTTCATCCTTAACTTCTTGAAAGAAGTATTTGCAAGATCTAACTTCTCAAATCAGTAGAAAGGGAGAGCATGGATAGCTCATGTCTCCTTCTACTCAAAGAATCTTCTACCACATTCTCTTTACCTTGGATATATCTGACCTCAAAATCATATTCACAAAGGAACTCCATCCATCGGTGATGCCTAGCATTGATATTTGGTTGTGTAAATATGTATTGAAGGCTTCAATGATCAATGTATAAATCAAATTGATGCCCCAATAAGTCAGTTTCTCCAATGATTCAAGGCATGAACTACATCTGCTAACTCCAAATCATGTGTAGGATAGTTAAGCTCATATTCCTTAAGCTTTCTAGACTCATAAGAAATAACTCTACCTTCTTGCATTAATCCTGCCCCTATGCCTTCCAGGGAGGCATCAATGCAAACCACAAAATTTTTAGTAGGGTCGAGTATCACCAAAATTGGGGCATTGGTCAGTTTTTCCTTAAGGATCTAAAAAGATTCTAAACATTTCTTAGTCCAAGTGAACTTCTTCCCTTTCATTTTGAAGTGATGGGATAATCAATTCTGGAGAATCCTTGGTTGAAGCATCTGTAGTATCAGGCTAAACCGATGAAACTATGAACCTTTGACACATTGGTGGGGGTTTGCCATTCAACTATAGCTTGAATCTTTGTGGGATCAACTATTATACCTTCTCCTAAGATAACATGACCAAGATACTTAACTTCTATTTGGAAGAATTCACACTTCTCCAAGTTTTCAAACAACTGATTCTTGTGAAGGCACTATAATACTTGTCGAAGATGTTGCTCATGTTCTTCCACTGATTTAGACTACACCAATATGTCATCTAGAAAAATTATGACAAATTTATCCAAGAAGGTCTTGAATACCCCATTCATAATACTTATGAACACTGATGGTGCACTTGTGAGACCGAAAGGTACTACAGTAAATTCATAAAGCCCATACTGAGTATGAAAATTTGTTTGGTGAATGTCGGCTTCATGAATCCTTAACTGATCATAGCTTGACTTCAAATCTATCTTGGAAAATATTGTGCCTCCTTTCATTTGATCAAATAGATCATCAATTCTTAGCAAAGAATACTAATTCTTAATGGTAACTTTTTTTAGCTGACAATAGTCAATGCACAACCTAAGTGATCCATCCTTCTTATTTACAAAGATAACTGGAGCTCCCCAAGGTGACACACATGGTCTAATGAAACCTTTTTCCAAGAGTTATTCAAGTTGCACTTTTAACTCACTTAACTCTTGAGTGGTCATATGATAAGGAGCTTTGGAGATGGATTCAACACCTAGCACCAACTCTATGTGGAAATCAATGTCTCTTTTGGGAGGCATTCCAGGTATCTCAGCTGGATAAAAATCCACAAATACTTGAAGTAAAGGGTGCTCAAGTGTTATTTTTCTATCTTCCTTGTCAAGGAAGTCATTAAGTAAGACTGCAAGAAGTTGGCATCCCTTTCTCATGCATTTCTTAAGTTGCATTGTTGATATCATCCAAAGTGATATAGGTCGTTGGATTTCCACAATAGTGTTGGGCTTTCCCAAATCATCTAAATAGTGAATGAGCTTCTTTCTAAAAGCTATCCTACCTTTATGAGCTGCTAACCAGTCCATTCTTAGGATGACTTCATATGATCCAAGAGGAATTACTCGAAGATCAAAATTGGTAGAGAAAGGTCCTAATAACAAGTTGTAATTTTGAACACACAAATCTGTGGTCATCTTAGCCCTAAAGGCTAGCTCTACCTGCCACTTAACTCCTTTCCCTATAGCCACTAGCCCACACTTTTCTATTAAAGAAGGAGATATGAAGGATTCAGTTGCTGCTAAGTCAAAGAGAATAGAAATAGGTTTACCCTTTAATGAACCTGAAGTCTCTATGAAAGTGTTCTAATGATCAACTTGTCTATGCTCTACTACAACAAACACCATATGACACCGACCAACATCTCCCACAGCCGGTTTTGAAACTACCTGATTTTGGTTGGTGAAATTAGTGCATTGAGGGAAATGAACTACAATGTTCCCTTGTTATCCATAAGAATAGCACCTAGTATTCCTTCTGAAGTTATTTTCATTTGGTGCACTGCATTGTTGATAACCTCCTTTATTGAAATTTTGAGAATTTTGGGATGGTGGAGGAGAAATCCTTTGCTGAGTCCAACTTTTGCTATGATTCTAGGGTTGTTGAAACTTCCAATTGCCTTGGTTTTTATTATGGAATTTATTTTTATGGAAGTTATGTCCTCCTTTAAAAGATGATTGTTGGTTCTTGGAGTTGGAATTTTCTTGGTTGAAATTTTCCTTTAGAACCTGACCCAACATTGAATGTTTGGCCACTAGAATAGCCACTTTTTCCCTTAACCTTTGTTTCAACTAGGAATACCTTAGTGATAGCATCCTAAAGAGTTTTGGGTTCTAGGACTACCACATCTCTTGAAATATAGTCATTCAAACCTTTGATGAAATATTGTACAAGAATGGGGTCATCATCCTTATAGCCTGAGAAAGGCTTAAGTTCATAAAACTTCCTTTTATATTTTTCCACCATCATGTTGTCTTATCTAAGGTGGTGAATTATTCTACCCTTCCATGTCTCCACTAATCATACATGAATCGATCCTTAAAGCTCTCTAGGAATAATTCCCAAGAAATAGTGTTAATGGTGACTTGAAGTTTATCTTCTTCCATGCACCACCAGGTAGATGCAAATTTCCTCAGATTCAAAATGGCACATCTAGCCTTGACATTACTGCTAAAGGGGTGCATAGATAAACATCTCTCAAGTTCAAACAACCAAGTCTCTATTGTAGATCCTCCTTCATTGCCATAGAAAAGGGGTACCTTGACTTTGAGAAAGTCTCTCATGTGAGTGGTATCCTTGTCCTTAGATTTTGGCATAACTTTCCTTCTCCTAGGGCTTCTATCTCTTTCCATGTCTTGGTGATGAGATTGATTCCCTTCCTCAAAGTTAACTTTTTTTTCAAGGTTGCCAAGTCTATGCAGATGTTGTTGCATAAGTTGCCTTAGTTGGGCTTCGTTTGAGTCATTATTTTGACTCTCATCCCTATGGTCATCTTGATTTTTTTCTCCCTCATATTCCCCATGGGAACCCTCTAGGAGATATCTTGAGGAAGATTCCCTAACTTTGTCCTTAGCTCTTCCACGGGTGATGAGAGGCATCCTAGAAGAGTGGTGCAACATAAGTTTTAGGTATCTAGTTTTCATGAGTATTAAATGTGTTGAAAAGTTTAAGTTTAAATGTAAATAGACCCTAAGCTCCTAGTGTAGCAACTAGGGATTTGATACCAAATGTAATGTCCCCACCAGGGAACCCATAAGGAGTCAAGTCTTTTAACCTAAAATTACTACTAACCAATTTTTTTTTCTAACATTCTAACATTTCATTATTAACATTCACAAGTAAATTCCTTAAGGTTCCCTTATTGACTTCATTTACCAATGTAAAAGCATTGCATTTCATTTCTAATAAAATTGAAAGCCATTCCCTTTTCCTTTTCATTTGCATTTCAAAATATAAGAGAAAGGTAAGAGAGTAATATTTCATTCATAACTATATCTTTCATTTTCTATTTCATTTTCATTCCTTTTACCTACACATTGAATAACTACCTTTAACAATTTCAATCAAACCTTTACATTGAGACATTGCCCTTCATTCCACATAGGAGAGATAAAGAAAAGATACAAGATTGCATTTTAAATTACAACTTTTGAATCTTTAAATGATATCCCTTGAAATAACCTTAAAACTATCCCTCCCTAATTACATTGCTTTGTTTTTTCAAATTCCAATAATGAATACAATTACAATAACAATACATTGAATGGACCAAAGGCTTGAAAAAATATCTTTACATCTTTTTTTTCAATAATATATGATACAAATTGAGATATCTTTATCACTGCAAGGAATATGAAACACATCTAAGCCACGAACCACAAACAGTACCTCAAAATATATTTTCCACCCAACCATTTGAAACTAAAGAAGTTCCACCCCCTGTGCTAGGAGATAGAACCAAGATACTCACAAGGCCTAAAGCAACCTAAGGCTTTACATAACAATAACTTGAAAACAAAAGGAAATACATAACAATATATCACTTTACTATACACAAGGGTTAGGTTTATATCATACCATCTAGGTGAGTGTCATCACATATCTTACATATTGGGATCCTCCCTCGAAACCATGTAACCCTGGTCCCCTATTTCTAAATAGGGATCCACCCCGGTAGTTACCTATAGTCCTGGTACTCCAATAGGACTATGTGGACTTAATTATGTGTCTTTCATTATCTTTTGAAACTCTCATTTTCCGATTTCATTATTAGTTTATCACTTTTTACCAATTCACTAATAGGATCATCTGGTAACCACTTTGGGTTCCAACACCTATGGTGGGCCACTCACCTAGGTTACCTAGTCCCCTAACCACACACACAATCCAAGAAAGCATAAAGTACTTCAAAAGACTCATCTTCTAGGTCTAGGGAACCCTCATGTGCACTCAAGCCACTAAGACAAGTCCTTGCCTCATAATATGAACACAAGTATATGCCACATTTACAAGTACTAAAACATCATAAGTAACACATAATAATTCCAAAAAAACCATATATGGTCATACATAAGTGATACAAGTTTCAGCCCAAACATAAGAAACAAGTTATAGAGGTCATCAGCCCAAAATTTACAAAGTTTGAGCCCCTAGGACCCTTTAAAACCCCATACGACATTATATGGTTACCCATAAAATAATACAGGAACTCCCATATGAAAATTTATCAAAGGTGGTATGGGTACTGGTAAAAACTCATACGAAATTCCAGGATGCTAATACAAGACTAGACCCAAAATTACCCAAAACTGATATTTTTAGGTGTGGAGAGTGCCTAGGAAAGGTTCCTTGAGTTCTACCTGATTTAGGTACTTTAGTACCACTTCCAGAACACTTCCTCAACACAACCTAACTCCTAGAACAAAACTATTTAATCAAAACTTAAATTGAAAGAAAAAGCTTGCATAAACAAAGAAGGGGAAAATCTGACTGCATCCTTCCCTATTCCATCCTAACCTTTCCTAAACCTTCCTAAACCATAAGTAGGCAATAAAATACACCCAATATATAGTACCAAAATTATTTACAAACTCTCAGGAAGAATTTACAAGAAACTATTGTATAAACATTCATAAAACTTCCCGAAAGCACAATTTGCAATACATGGAAAATAAATCATATAAAATTCCTTATCGATCCATATTTTATATAAATTATACCAATCATTATAAATATGATACACACACATAAAAACATAGGGAAGAAAAGAGATTCATCTCGGTTTCAGACCCTACTTGGATTCCTATGGAGAATCCTCTCAAAGGCTAGAGCAGACCACTGCAATCCTTCCTGGCTTTGAGAAATGGTGAGATGGTAGCCTCTTGGATAGCTCTTCCTCTAGAAACAAATCCTTCCTCCTTCATCAGGAAACTCCTAATTTCTCTCACAAAACTAAAATATAGAATGGAAAATGCAATTTACCCTCAAAACAATTATTTCTCTAAAACTCTCAATTTCTTCCCCAAATCTCCTAATCTCCCCAAACTCCTCTTGGGCAATAATTAATCGCCAACTATATGGTTGAAGGAATTTCTTTACAGGAAGAAAATTCTCCAACTTCCATATTTGGTTGAAATTTAAACAAACACTTCGCGTAATAAATATTAAAGCCTTTTAATAATTTTAATTAAAATATTCCCTAAATAAGGCTATAACAAGAAAAGGGAGCAAAAAGCTCTCAAGTAACACACATAGCTCACTTGGAATCAAACTAGCCTAACTTCTAGGAGGTCTCAAGTTCAAATCTTCTAGATAGATAGTTTTACCAAAAGATCTTCCTTTTTAACTTTCTTATTATTATTTTTACTCTTATTTAATATACTTTATTTAAACATTTAAAGATACCATATATACAAGAAAATCAAAATACATAAATAATAATATGTATATATGCATGGGTATATATGTGTGCACCCACATATATGCATACATATATAATGTACATCCATATATATGTGTGTGTGTGTGTACACACACACACACACACACACATAAGAAATCAATCCAACATCAAAACACTGCACTCAAATCCCCTAGCTAGGGTAACCTCCTAATGGGAATCTAACTCCATGGGTTTTCTTGAGAGTAGCTTGGTAAAATCTCCACACAAAAATAGTTTGAGGATTTTGAAGGCACACTCAAACCTATGTAGCCAAGTGGAGTCAATGCCTAGTACCTATATCCTGCATCACCAATTGACATGTATACATATATATATGAACAGACTGGAAAACAAGGAGGGAGAGTGTGACATCATGTGGATCTCTCGTAGGATTAATTATGAATGCCTCTCCTCATCCTACACTCACATCAAACAGTTTAACCATAAAAAAATAATGGGATTAGTTGGGTTAGATTCATTATAAACATAAATATAAGCCAAATATAAATCATTTGACAATTAGTTCATTCCTACATATTCATCATTTTATGCCAAATCATTTATTAACTCCTGAATAAATTATATTAACTCCTTAATAAATTATATTAGCCAAATATATAGATATGCTCAAATGTCTCATCATAAAATAAAATAGTCCAATCATATAATCCAAATAAGAAAGTAGTAGTCCTTTCAGTCTAAAATATGTAGATACTAGGGTGGGCATTATAGGTAGGGCTATGAATGAAGATGAGGAAGACCTCATAATCAGAGTGTGTACATATGTAGGTATTCAATTAATTATGATTATTGGTGAAGAATTTATAGTTGCATGATAAGTTTTCATGGCCATCCTAAAAAGTCTAGATAAAACTTGAATTTATATTGAGGTGAAATTATTGCAAGTGGGAACTTATAGCTAGAAGGATATGAGAAAGAACTCTAGAGGATATTGAGAAATACTAGAATTATATCACATAATATTCTCAAAATGGCAACGGAAAAGTAGGATAGAGAAAAACCAAATGAAATAAATTTGATGTAATTCATTGACATGGCATCAGAAATGAAACTAGGATTAGTCTTTTCCTTCTGTAAATTCATTTGGCACATCATTTTTTTATATTGTATTCACACCCATTTTGTTCTTCCTTCTCATTTTGTTTAAAAGTGTTTGATTGTAATAGAATATTGCAGAAAACATGCATCTTGAAGCTTTCCAAAAAAAATGAAATTGGGTTTACATGAAAAATACTTTCAAATTTTTCTTTTTTTTGGGTGCAAAAGTCCTTAATTTTTATTAAAAAAGATAAAGAAAAATATCTCCACTTGGGTGATAGTTCAGTGATTCTAACATTCAACAAAATAAGATAAAAAAATATTAAATATTATTTTTGTCCCATTCTTCCATTTTCTTTTGTTGGATGGCTATTGAGTTGATCGGTTGCAATAGAAAAAGGAGGAAATAAAGAGAAGCTATTCTAAATCCAAGAGTAAGACAAACAACTATAGCTTCCATCAATTATAAAATGATTTTTTTATAGATTTTTTAATAATGAAAATATTTTTCTTTGATGTATCATCTTCATCACAAAAAAGATTACTATAAACTAGCTTCTAAATTCTTATTGATGATATAAATTATACTTTAAAGAACTCATTATTAAACTCATTATTACCTCTAACATAGTCTAATCAAGTTAGATAAAAAACACAAAGATGTATATAATTTTCACTATTAAAGTGGACAAAGAACTAGATAATAAAATTTGAATGCAATAGTCTGCCTTCCTTCCAGTTTTTGTTTCCAGTCATGTAATTGTAGTCATGATGTGTTGTCCCTCAAAAACATTGCAACATTACTTTTTCTTTGGTCTACTTATTGTCTCACTTTCCCCAACCTCATGTTTTCTTCCACTGATGCTTATCCACTTTGCACAAAATTTCCTCCCCTAATTACGACTTAGATTTCTAAACAAGAAAATGGTTGTAATTTCTTAAAACCAATGTGAAATTCATTAAAAAACCTAATAAAAGAAAGATCCATACCAAAAAAAAAAAAAAAGAATCTCGCTATTAGAGTTAATCTAATAGATTTCTTCTCACACATTTTCTTTAGCACATGGTTTTCTTGCCTCTTGTTCTCTTTAGATGTGTTATCCCACTTTACAATAACAAATTCTAGTATTTTCTTGCCTTGATTTCTTCTTTTAGCTCATCTTATTTTAATCTATTTGGAAAGGTTCTCGACAGATACCTTGCCTCCTCGGTGCTCAAAGAATAAGGTTCTACAAAAATCAACGGTCCACGTGATCCTAGGATCAAACTTGCTCAAAGATTACTTGGTGAGGGATCACGAGATGATACCACGTGTGCTGGACTCATAGGTAACTAGGAATGTGGAACCGAGATGTGTGATAGTTGGTGACAAATGCAGGTTGTTGATTGGTAAAATTTAATGATAGAGTGTTTTCATGTTGAAGTTTTTGATTATACTAAGGTTAAAATATTTGCAACTTAAATGCTAATATGTTAGCACATGGGAAAAATCAACAAGGATTTTTTGATCCAATAAAAAAGGTTATTGATCTTTATTTCATAAGGATGAGTTTGTGTTGCAAGAAATGGTTAAAGAGAGGATGAGATTAACAGTTCTCATGATCTTGTAATCAAAATTAATCGATCTTTATTTAGCATGGGATCACGAGATCTTGTCATGTGTTTGGGGTTGGCTAGTGTTTTGACAAATGATGCTAGATGAAAAGGTGATGACTTGGGTGTTCATGTTTGTCAATTTATTGGCACACATTCCATGTTAGAGGTCAACATTCAAATGGACCAGTGATTTTCATTTAATTTTCTAGTAGGGAAAGTATCAACGACCTGAGTACACATTATTTTAACATGGGTTATTGTATGAAGTGTGAGGGTTAAAGGGACATTGAATGAAAACTCAAATGGAGGTAGCCCATCATGTTATCATGAGAGTTTAAAGGAAGTACAAAGATGACTTGCAGCCATGAGAATAGAGACGTGAAGGGATACCCATTTACGAGCATTTATTTTCATATGCATAAGAATCGATCAGTTACTTACAACTGACAAATTCATAATATTTTTAGGTTTACAACGACTGACAACAATATTTGATACTTTAAAGGTAGAGATATGAAAAATATTGTTACATGCCAACAAATTTTTTGGTATTTAAGGAGTACAATCAAGGGAAATTTCCAATGTGTACATAGAAATTAGGAGTTATAAGTACTTCTTCCCAGTAGACTTCATTATCCAAGTATTAAAATAAATGGATGTTCTAGAGAAGGAAAGTGACTTCTAGAACATGGCCAAATTTTTGAAGATATAGTTGCAAGAGGTTTATTAGGATAGAAGGAAGGAGATGAGTGCATCATAGCCAAAGGGGTATTTAAATGGAGAGTGATCATAGGTGACCCCGCAATAGTGGCTTACACTTTTTTAGAGATGTTGATTTTTGCTGAAATAGAAGATTTTTAATAAAATATGATGATTTAAGCCTTGAGAGGTTCCATTTGAAGGAATTAATTACAAATGGTTAGCTCAAAGCCTCTTAGATAAAAAGAAACATTGATATAACATCTATACTCCTCATTCATACCTACAATGGAGTCTCCTTCGAACCTATTAAAATGCTGACAAAAAATCACTTTGACTTTATCTTTGGGTAGATCAAATGAATCCATTTGACAAACCTATCTATGTAGTAAGGTACTACTAAGAAAAATCTTTCCAATGATTACAATGTTAATATATATTAAGTTTATTATGACTTTGTATTTTTAGTTTTATTAAAAATAGATATTTCACCATATGTCTACCTCTATGTTTGACGCTTATGGAAAAATAGTAAATGAGAGAAAAAAAAAATCTAAAAAATATTCATACCCTAGGTATTGAAGTTCCCTTTCGATAAAAAAAAAATAAAATGAAATTGGACAAATAGACGACAAGTTATAAGCTATGTAGTTAAGGTATGTCAAAATTATGGTTTAGTCAACTTCAAATGTTTAGAATCTAGACAGAAAATCCTAAAAGACTCTAATTTACTTCATCTTCTAATTTTAAACAGTTTAACGACAATATGGATCTGAATCTGAAAGTTTTTTTTCAAAATGTAGAGTTCGGTGTCCATTCAGGCAAAAAAGTGTAACCCACTATTGTGGGTTCACCCTGATAGCCAAAGGGATATTTAAAGATAAAATGTGTTGCACATTCAATATCCACAAGGCTAACACTCTCATACTTACTGATGGTGGCATTACAAAGAGGTTCTAGATGAAGAAGAGGTCGATGAGACCTCAAAATTATGCATGTTCACGTATAAATAGGTTTCAAAAACCTCCAAAGAAAGGGACAGGGGTTGTTGAGAATTTTGCATCCTTGTAATATTTATAGCAATTCTAATACATGTGGGATTGCAAAGACCCGTGAAATCCTTGATGCAAGTCAACTCTACAGATGCAAGATCCCATTTGGGGCATGATATTGGCACGGCTCATGACTTTTCAATTTTGTCAACTAACAGTTTGTGCACTTGTGAAGGTTAAGAGGTAGCATATAATTTTGTTGTAATGATTTTATGTATCATTTCTTGTTTGGTTAGCTTTAGGTTTTGACCCAAAGCTTGTTTCATTCCAATTGATTTTGGAATCTCAGGGTCATTAGTGTTAAAAAGGGGTGATAAGTGAGGGAGAAGAACTTTCTTAGAAAATCAAAGATAGAGAAGAATGGGACAAAATGGAGTCGCAAAGAGATGAGAGAGGTTGGTTTCTAGTAGCTTGGAGGAGATTGAAGAGTGA
Organism: Chamaecyparis obtusa; assembly: GCA_027943335.1. Lineage (NCBI taxonomy): Eukaryota > Viridiplantae > Streptophyta > Pinopsida > Cupressales > Cupressaceae > Chamaecyparis > Chamaecyparis obtusa. The sequence continues at coordinate 172,219 of BSBK01008352.1, read as the reverse complement.
CAAGTGGCAACACCAGATCAAATCTGGGATTACTCTCTCTTCTATTTATTTTCTTCTGTTCTCTTTTCTTGGAGTTCTAGTTTTTTTTGTTTTGGAAATCCATTTCTCTTGGATCCAAACATTAGTGGTTCTAGTAGAAAGTTCTTATGTATAGGAATATTTTTGTAAATTTTACACAGAACAATTCTATGAATCGAGGTTGATTCATTTTTTTGATATTTGGGTATTTTAGGTTGAATTTATGTTATATGATAGAGGTGGCATAGATTTTTCAATGAAATATAATGATGTTTTAGATCTCTCCAGTGTATGACTCGGTTAAGTTTTAAATGGATTAATACAAAGAGTTATCCCATTTAATGTCTTGTTGTCAGATATGTGATTTTATTTTCATGGTTATGTTTGGTAGAAGTTGTAGATTTGTTGGGCTTGTGCAGGTATTTTGATATGTAGGATGGGTTGGGATTAATGTTATGGAATATTGTAAGGAAATGTTCTTATATCTCAGGCTATTGATGAAACTCTCTTGTATGATGTACTTATGATGACTACAATTCCCAATGGGATGAGGCACTGACCTCAACTAGTTGTGGGATTTATATGTGTATTGTTGTTCTTGTCCAGGTGGTCATTGTTGAAAAAATTAATTAAATCACATAATATCTTTACTTTTCTATATTTTTTATTTATCTTGCCCCAAATCTCATGCTCAATGAAGGTTAAAATTCAATGGATCATTAGCCATTTTCTAGTATCTCCCTATTATGTTGATGCCTCATATGAGATTTATCTACTTTATTAATGTCAATTGTAAATATTTAGAGTGTGTACTAAAGGGCATTAAGGTCTACTCACCTTGGTTTTTGCAGAGACTAAAGTGTAGAAGGGTTTGTAAGATCCTTGTCAGTTGGTCCAATCCTCATATGTTTATAATTATTGGAGTTGGCTTCTCCATAGGGAATTGTTTGAATTACTTGGTAGCTATTTTGTAGTTTAAATCCTTTTCATGAACCAACACCTTTGATGCCAAAGAATGTGAATGGGCTCCAAAGAAAGTTTCCCTTCCTCTACTTGTAAAGCACCCCAATCAATAACATGGGTCACATCGATAATATATTGTCTCAACATAGAAACATTAAAAAAACATCATGGATGCACAATAGGCTAGGTGGAAACTCCAAGCGATAGGCAATAGGACCTCAAAAGGTCCAACAAAATACAACACTATCTTAGAGCCTTTTCCATAACGGATGGGGCTCTTCCATAGTCAAACTTTCAAAAATATACGGTCACCAACTAAGAAGTGATGGTCAAACCTATGGGCATCAACATACTTCTTCTACCAGTCTTAAACAGTAACCAAATTCTCTCTAATACAAACCACCTATTTCTCCACATCCTGAAGCATCCCAAGACCCAAAACTACTTGGTCCTCTAACTGATCTCAACTCAAAGGTCTACGACATGATCGACCAGACAAGGCCTGAAAAGGTGACATGCCAAGAGAAATATGGTACCCATTATTATATAAAAACTCAACTCAGTACAAATAGTCCTCCTACCTCATCTGATGATCCATCACATACATGCAACACATGTCTTTGAGAACCTAGTTCACCTACTCTATCTAACCATTAGTCTCGGGGAGATATGTTGGACTAAAATTGATTTACGTACCCAAAGCATCCTGGAGAGATCTCCATAGTGTGGAATTATACACTATATCTCTAATCAAAATAATCTTGCAAGGTATCCCATGTAATTGAACTATATCATCCATGAACACATGTGCTACCAAGGTAGTAGTATAAGATCTCATGGGTTACAAATGAGCCACCTTGGATGACTTGTCCACTATAGCCATAATAGCATCATGGTGATGAAAATAACACAGGCAACCCAATAATGAAATTAATAGATATAGTGTCTCACTTCCACTTGGGAATACAATGTGGTTTCAAAATACTTGATGGATGTTGATGCTCTTCTTTCACTCTGTAGCACTCAATATATATATCCATAAAATCAACAACATCATGCCTCATCCCTACCCAAAAGTACAAATATCTAAGGTCATCATGCATCTTCTTGATGCTAGGATGTGTGGAATATGGTGCACGATGTGCCTTTGAAAAAACAAATGAATAAAGATCACCTAACACTAGCACATAAATACATCCATGGTGTTGCAAAAGTACATCTGAATCAAAAGTATAGCCTAAAAATCATCCCATAAGGATAAATATAGATTCAATATCTTCTCTAACCTCATGATACCATGTATCACTCAGAAAAACCCCAAGGATACAGCTACACAAATCCACACCAAGTAACAAAATAGAGATCTCATTCCTTCTCCTACTCAAGGTATTTGCAACAATGTTCTCCTTCCCCTTGATTTAATGAACATCAAAATTGTACTCACATAAAAATTCCATCCAAAAATGCTATCATGCATTTAGATTTGGTTGAGAACAGATATACTATAAGTTGCAATAATTTCTATGTAACTCAAACCTATGACCTAAAAGAAAATGTATCTAGCATACTAGTGTATGCACAACCATCACTAACGCCAAATCATGGGTTGGGTATTTTATCTCATGATCATTGAGATTCCAAGACTTATATGCAATCACTTTCCCCTCGTGTATAAGAACTACCCCACACCCTCCAACAATTTATCAGTGCACACCATGAACTCACCTGGAGGATCTAGCACTACCAAGATAAGTGCACTGGTCAAACACTCCTTAAGAGTTTGAAATGTTGACTCACACTAAATAGACCAATCAAACTTCTTCACTTTCCTCTAAAGAGAAGTGATAGGATGAGCCAACTGAGATAAATCCTTCATGAATCGATAGTAGTAACCCACCAAACCCATGAGACTATGAACCTAGGAACACTAGACGATGTTGGCCAATCTATAATAGCCATGATCTTTGAAGGATCCATAGAAATACCCTCTTGAGATATGATATATTCCAAATACATCACCTCACTTTGGAAGAACTCACATTTGGCTAGGTTTCCAAAAACTGATGGTCACGTAGACATTGTGATACCTAATGCAAATGGACCTCATGCTCCTCCACAGTCCTCGAATACACCAAAATATCATCCAAAAATACATGGAAAAAGTAGTCAAGATAGGTGTGAAATACACTGTTCATAAAACTCATGAACATTGATTGCACATTGGTCAACCCAAAGGGTATGACCATAAACTCATAGTGCCCATAACAAGTGTGAAACATTGTATGATGAATGTCAGCCTCATGGATGAGAATCTAATGGTATCTTGACTTAAAATATATCTTTGAGAACATTCTTCCTCCCTTCATCTGAACAAATAAATCATCTATCCTTAGCAAGGTATATCAGTTCTTCACCATTACCTTATTTTATTTCTGGTAATCAGTGCACACTTCTGAACATATAACATTTACTATAAGATGGGCCATATATTCTAGTAATAATTATTGAAGAAAAGATTCAACACTTCATATATGATGTCTTTTCCTTTGATATAATCAATGAGAGTCTAGCGAGATTCATCAAGAACCTCCTTAAGTTGTCCATCTTCATTTAGAGGACAAGCTACGATGATGGAAGATGTATGGATTACTCGCTTCATAGTTTTTTATTTCTTGCAAGCTCTGAGAATGTCCACCGCTTTGTCAATAGTAGGCTTGCCAATATCACCCTAATACCACTCCACTCGCTATCTCAAACACAATCTTAAAATATGAAGACAAGATCTACAAGAGTGGATGAATGGATTACCTGGTAACCTATGGAAGTAGCCAAGTTTATGATGAAGTCACAACCTTTAATAGCATAATCAAAACTACCATGTTGCAAGAGATCTGCTTTGAACATATGGAGCCTTTCTTGGCTCCAAGAAGGGATTGCAGATGACTATTTTTAGCTTGGTTTTCTACAAAAGATAGAAAAAGTAAACAGTTATTATATTGTATAAATGAAGAAGAGATGTAAGATGAGGTATAAAAAGTAACCATCCTTCAACTTCACGATGATTAATAGTGTGCCCCATTGGGATACACTAGGATGAATATGGACCTTGGCCAAAAACTCCTCTAACTACAAATGAATCTCTCTCAACTATTGAGTGGTCATATGATAAGGTTCCCGAAAAATAGGCTCATCTACATGAATGAGATCAATGTAGAAATATGTCATGCTAAGGCAGAATGCTTGGAATCTCATCTAGAAACATGTCTACAAACTCATGAAGAATTTGGTGATCATCAAGAGATACCTCTTGACTCTCAATCTCATCAAGGTCACTAATAGATATTCTAGACAATTGATAACCCTGTCGCATACTTTGTTTTAGCTTCTTAGATGAGATTATAAAAAGTGAAATAGGTCCCTAAACCCCTACAAGTTAAATATTCCCACCTAAGTTATCCACACATTGCACTGACTTACGCTAGAAATCCATACTCACCTCGTGGGAAGCTAACCAATCCATACCCAACACAATACAATAAGAGCCCAAGGGTATGATACAAAGATGCATGGTGGTGATGAAGGTGCCCAAATCCAACACACAACCACAAAGAATAAAGTCCATGGTCAATCAGAAACCTATGGAAAAATCAACCTATCATGCTACCACTAGCCCACATCTCTCAATAATATAGAGGTATAAATACCATGTAACACACTTGTAGTCTTGAAAATGGTGCTCTAGTGCTCATCTTGACAGTTATCAACCACTGCAAAAACTTTGTAGGTTCTACCTACATCCTCTACTATAGGCTTGGAAGTAGCTTGTCTCTAGCTAGCCCCCAAAATAGCTCTCTATGGATACATCACTTCCCTATAACCATTTTCACCACAAGTTAAACATGCCCCTGGACTAAAATTGTTAGAAAGTAAAGTCCACCAAGATAACTAAGGGGCGAGGGGGGGGGGGGGTGAATCAGTTATCAGATAATTATAAATTTTATCATCTTCAATAGCATTAAACCACATAAGAAATATAATTACCAACCATAGAAAGATATTCATACTCAATAACACAATGACACAAGATATGTTGACTAGGGAACCTCTTGATCAAAGAGTAAACCCCAGAGGGAATGATGCCCACAAAAGATGCACTAATATGAATATTCCTTGTGAAAGGATGGACTTTGTTAGGAGTCTTATGAAATACATTCAATACATATGAATCCCTGTTAGGAGATTTTGAATCCCTGTTAAAAGATTCTAACATGGTCAAGAGTTATGGAAGACAGAAGGACCCACTGCCCAAATAGCTTCAGGGTAAAATCACTGAACACACTGTCTAAATAATCTTTGCATTACTCAATAGAATAATATGTTACCTTTTCTCTGACTATACCAAACCACACTCACTGTTACATCAGATCTCAATTTTAGATCTCTGTACTTCGCATGTCTTCCTTCACAAATTCGCTTTCATACTTAGCTCTTTTCTTCACTTCATGCATATAGCATCACACACAATCGCTACTTCCACACCAAAAATACATGCTACTTCATAATACTCCCTTCCAACAAGGAAATACATTCCTTCCTTTATACCACACTCAAATAATTACAAATGAGTTGGCATACGATTACAAAATAAAAGTTTCCACATGCTACACCAAAATTACACAAAATTTTCAACTTCCAAATACAATAAATCTTCACTCGTGTAACCTCAAAGTCTGTGTTATCATCCACATCACTAACAATGTTTCGTCAACTTCCCTTTAACTATGCAAAACTAGATTCCATCCCGATTAGGAGATATCATCTGATTTCCACAAACCGCTACTCAGGAACACTGCCTAAATGTTGCTTCCACCAAAATGATCATAACTTCCATGAATAAATGAATTACTATTTGTGCTCTTAACCATAGACATATGACATATTAAAGAGTATAACCTCAACATCACATAGCTCCAACTACAATAACCCACATGTGCTAATCCAAACTTTGTCTGCTTCTCTGCAAGTCTTCGATAAATCATTGTGTTGACATCAATGACAATCATAGTCATGAATGAAACAAAATCTACTATAGAATGGCTACCAAACATTTAGCATTCATTCCTAACAATCTCCCCCATTGGCATTGATGGCAACATAGATGAAAAACATCCAATGTTCCAAAAATCCAATACTACAACACTGCTTCTTCAAATCCTCTTCATCAATCAAATCTTGCTTCGTTATCCTATTCAGTTCTCTCCAAAAGATGTCTCAGATTGTTTTTCATGTATACTTCTCCCCCATTGACATCAATGACATAAATTCCATCACTATGTCAACAAAAACTCAATGTCAAAAGACACTTTTTAGAAAATACATTTACTAGAGTCCTCACGACTCAGCTCAAATACACATACTCCCACATAGAGGAAGTACCAACATCTAGTCCAAAAGAAAGATAAGGCTCATATACCACTCAATGGATGAAACCAACTGCATCACTTCTCAAAAGTAGGCTGGGGCATAACCCCAAGCATACCTCTTAGATACTCAAATGTATCCTTAGGCAAATGCTTTGTGAATATATCTGCTATCTGCTCCTTTGTACTTATGTACTCAAGTCTAACTTCTTTCTCAACAAATTTCTCTCTTACAACATGATACTTAATCTCTATATGCTTTGTCTTAGAATGTAATATAGGATTCTTAGACATACTATTTGTACTGGTGTTGTCATAATGTATGACAACAGGCTCAACAAATTTTATTCCAATATCCTTCAGCATTTTCTTCATCCAAATTATTTGGTTACAATTGTTTGCTGCTGCTACATATTTTTCTTCTACTGTGCTTTGTGAGATACAATTCTACTTCTTTCTTAGCCAAGAAACTAATCTTCAGAAAAAATGCTCCACCACTGGTTCTTTTCTTATCATCAACATTGCCTCCCCAATCAGCATCTGTATATGCACATAGGGTAAAATCATTAGATTTTTCATACCATAGTCCATAGTCCATTGCACCTCTTAAATATCTCAGTATCCTCTTTACTACTGCATAATGTGATTCTCTAGGTTCAGCTTGAAATCTTGCTACAATTCCAACTAAATGTGCTATATCAGGTCTTGTATGAGTCAAATATTGTAATCCTCCAATCATAGATTTGTATTTCTTATGTTCTACTGCAGGAGTCTCATCTGTGCTAGATAACTTATGTCCTATCACCATAGGTGTTCCAATTAGTTTACAATCCTCCATTCCAAATCTTTTCAACAAGTCATTCAAGTACTTTTTCTAACTTACAAAGATCCCATCATTGTTTTGTGTTATCTATAATCCCAAAAAGTATTTCATCTCACCAATCATACTCATTTCAAATTCAGTCTTCATTTCATCAGCAAATTTGTCACTAGCTTCATCTCCTCCTCCAAAGATAATGTCATCAACAAAAATAACTATAACTAACAAACCATTTTCAATTTCTTTTGTGTATAGATTGCTATCAGCTATTCTTTTTGTAAATCCCAACTTTAACAAATACTTATCCGGTCTTGCATACCAAGTTCTAGGTGCTTGTTTAAGTCCATATAAAGCTTTCTTCAATTTACATACCATGTCTCCTTCTTAAGTTAAAAGAAAACCTTCAGGCTGCTCAACGTAGACTTCTTCTTCCAATTCTCCATTCAGAAATGCTGACTTCACATCCATTTGATATAATTTGAATTTCTTGTAAGCTACATATGCTAAAAACATTCTTACTACTTCAATTCTTGCAACAGGTGCAAAGGTTTCTTCATAGTCAATTCCTTCTTGTTGTGTGTAACCCTTACATACCAATCTTGCTTTATTTCTTACTACTTCTCCTTGTTCATTCATCTTATTTCTGAATACCCATTTAGTTCCAATAACATTCTTGTCTTTAGGTCTAGGGACCAATTTCCATGTCTTTTTCTTTTCAATCTGATCTAGTTCTTCTTTGATAGCATTAGTCCAACTTTCATCTTCACAAGCTTCATTAGTAGTCTTAGGTTCAATTTGAGAAATCAAACATAATTGTTCTTGTACCTTATTTTGAGTAAGAAATCCTCTTTTGATGCTCCTAATAATATGTTCAAAAGGATGATTCCTTAACAAACTCTTGCTAGGTGTCACTATCTAAGATCTCTCTTCAGATGTAGGTTCTTCAATAACTTCACTGCGGCTTTCATTCAACAAATCACTGTCAGTTTCATAAAACAATTTAGTAGATACAGTGTTAGATTTAGGATGAGCTTCTTCATCAGATTCATAATCAAGCATTCTTTCTTGAATTTTGAACTTTTCATCAACTTTAACATTTGTGCTTTCAACAATAGTCTTAGTTCTTTTATTGAAACATCTATATGCTTTTCTTTTCAAAGAATATCCAAGAAATATGCCTTCATCACTTCTAGGATCAAACTTTCCAATATCATCATCTCTCTTTATATAACATTTGCTTCCAAAAATTCTAAAATACTTAACTGAGGGTGCATGTCCAAACCATAATTCATAAGGTGTCTTGTTTGTGTCTGCTCTGATTTGTACTCTGTTCATTGTATACACTGCTGTGTTCACTACTTATCTCTAGAATATCTTCGCCAAATCATTTTCAAACAACATAGCTCTTGCTGCTTCAGTCACTGATCTGTTCCTTCTTTCTGCAATGTCATTTTGTTTAGGTGTTCTAGGGGCTATGATGAAGGGTGCTCCCCTTAATACCACAAACACATAATATAAACAGAGAAACAAAAACAATATGCAAGAATAGAAAAATGGCTTCTTATTATCTCCACAAATGTGGAATTACAAACTTTTAGAATTACAATATGTAAAGCCACATGGGCATTCCCTTACAATATTCTGTAGGACAAAGCCTTGAATCAATACCCAGATCTCTACCCAGAACTGCCCTAGACAACACTACGGGCCTTCTTTATATAGGCATTTTCCACCACCCGAGAAGGTTCTAGAAATTTAGCCCTTAGGGCGGACCAAGCTTAGAATTATTTTATTTTTCAATTTATTACATCAAATTTGGCTCAAAATAACTTTTGAAACCCGAACATAAATTTTGAAGGAAAATTATTTTTTGCCATTTCAAGTGACCTGACTTCCGGAGACCATAAGTCATCACCAGTTGACCCGATTGACTATTATAACCCCATTTTGGAAAGGCCACAAAGCGCTCTACAAGCTTGACTAGTGCAAGCACTTGTCACCCAAATTTTTGACCTCATCTGAGGCCTCTAGAGCCTTCAAAACTAAGTTCAAAGTTTATGTACCCTGCTGCCAATACCGAAAATCTTCAATATCTTCAAAACTAGACCTGATCTAGCCATGAAACTTTACTGGCAGGTTGATATGACTGAGATGAACCTCCACATGTAAAATCAAAACATTTTGAGATCATATGACCAACTTACTAAAAATAGCAAGTTCCCATAAATAGTAGCTCTGCACAAGATAGCCCTTATTGAATACAAAAATAGAAATATTTTTGGGTGATGCAAGATTGCTCTTACACCCAGGATGCTCTTGCATCAGAAACCTAGGGTAATTTGAGAAGTGACCTTGTCATGACTCAGGTGTGCAGAGGAAAACCAAGATGGTTAACCTCCTTTATTAGCCATGATGAATCTTTGATATGTCATCCTTTCCATTTGACCAAATACTCTTCATGTGTCTTGTTCCTTGTGCTTCTTCCAACATGACTATCTAGTATGTCTTCAATCTCCTTGATATCTGAACTGGTTGCTGGAATACTCCACTGTGCTGCTGTAACCTCATCTTCAATACCTCCTTCATGATACTCTGTCAAATCTGAAATGTTAAACACTGGTGAAATATTCAGCTCAGTAGGCAATTCTACCTCATATGCATTTCCTGAATCATGCTTCTTCAGTATCTTACACGGACCAAACTTCTTCATTTTCAACTTGTTATATGTACCAACCGGAAATCACTCCTTCTGCAAATGAACCATGACTTCATCTCCAACCTAAAATTCCTTATGCCTCCTTTTCTCATCTACCTTAGCCTTATACTGTGTGTTCATCTTGGTAATGTTCTTCCTCACCTCCTCATGGATGTTCTTCAAAAGTTCTACAAAATCCTCAGCTTCAACACTACTTATTTCTCCTTTATCTATCTTTCTCAACTCAGATGCATTTCTTGGACTACTCCCATATACAATTTGGAATGATGATTTACCAGTGCTCTTGCTGACAAAATTATTATATGCAAATTCTACCTATGGTAAAATCAAATCCCATCCTGTTGGCTTATCTCCAACCAAACATCTCAAAAAATTTCTCAAACTCCTATTCACCACCTCTGTCTGTCCATCAGTCTGTAGATGATGTGATGAACTAAATTTCAAATCTATCTTCAACTTCTTCCACAATGTATGCCAGAAATATCCAATGAACTTAGTGTCCCTATCTGAAACTATACTCTTTGGAAAACCATATAGTCTCACCACTTCTGGGAAAAATAATTCTACTACATGAACAACATCATTAGTCTTCTTGCAGGGAATAAAATGTGTCATCTTTAAAAATCTGTCAACTACCACAAAAATTGAATCATGTCCCCACTGTGTCTTTGGTAAACCAAGAACAAAGTCCATACTGATATCCTCCCAAGGCTTCTTTGGTACAGGTAATGGCTGATACAACCCTGTATTCTACTTCACTCCTTTCACCATCTGACATACTCTGCAACTCTATACAAACTTCTTGACATCTTGCTGCAACTGTGGCCAATAATAATTCTCACTAACCAAAGCAAGGGTTTTATCACGACCAAAATGTCTAGCCAATCCTCCGCTATGCTTCTCGTTGAAGAGATTCTCCCTCATAGAACTTCTTGGAATGCACAACTGACTTCCTCTGAATAGCATATCATCCTGAATGATGAAATCCAGTCACTTCATCCTGTCTAGAGTAACAGTTTCTTTACAACATTTCCAAGCTTCACCAAAATTAGGATCCTCTGGATACAAATTCTTGAGTTCCTTGAACCCAACCACCTCAATTTGCATCTCTGTCAGCAATAGTTGCCTTCTGCTAAGAGCATCTGCAACCTTGTTAGACTTTCCACTCCCGTGTTTCAAAACAAATGTATAACTATGCAAAAACTCAACCCATTTCAAATGCCTTTGATTCAACTTTCTTTGACTATTCAAATATTGCAAGGCTTGATGATCAGTATACAAAACAAACTCCTTAGGAAGCAGATAGTGTCTCCACTTCTTCAATGCCTGAACTATAGCATAAAATTCCCAATCATAAATAGAATATTTCCTCTTGGCATCATTCAACTTCTCACTGAAATAAGCAATAGGTTTACCTTCTTGACTCATAACAGCTCCTATTGCAGTACCACTAGTATCACAGTCTACTTGAAACACCTTATTAAAATCTGGAAGTGCTAAAATAGGTTGTTTTGTAACTTTTTGTTTCAACAGTTTAAAACTCTTATCTACTCCATTAGTCCACTTGAACTCTTTCCTATCCCCTCTCATTGTTTCAGTCAAGGGTCCACAAATACTGCTAAAATTTTTGATAAAATTTTTGTAAAAGCTAGCCAAACCATGAAAAGATCTTACCTCAGTAGCACTCCTTGGAGTAGGCCATTCAAGGATAGCCTATACTTTCTCTGGATCCATTTTCAAACCTTCTGCTAAAACTACAAATCCCAAATACACTAATTCTTTCTTCACAAAACTGCACTTATTCAAATTAATCAACAATTTCTCATCTCTCAACTTCTCAAACACCATACAAATATGCATCATATGTTCCTCCAATGTCTTGCTAAAGATCAAAATATCATCTAGGTAAACAATGACAAACTTACCCAAAAATTCTTTCAAAACCTCGTTCATGAGCCGCATGAAAGTGCTTGGTGCATTGGTTAGCCCAAAAGGCATGACTAACCACTCATACAGTCCTTTCTTTGTCTCGAAGGTAGTCTTCCATCCATCTCCTTCTTTGATCCAAATCTGGTGATATCCACTCTTCAGATCTATCTTTGAGAAATACACAGCTCTACTCAAACAATCCATAATATCATCCATTCATGGCAATGAAAACCTGTACTTGATTGTGATCCTATTTATTGCCCTGGAGTCTGTACACATCCTCCATTCTCCATTCTTCTTTGGTGCTAATACTGCTAGTACAACACATGGACTCAGGCTCTCCCAAATCAATCTCTTATGTAACAACTCATGTACTTGTCTGTTCAAATCTTCACTTTCTGCTGGTTTCATTCTGTGTGCTACCTTGTTTGGAAAACTGGCTCATGGAATCAAATCCATTTGATGACTGATCTTCCTTACCGGTGGTAATCTATCAGGTACATTATCAAATACAATATCTTGAAACTCATTCAACAAATTTGCAACCTCTACAGGTACATCCTCTACTTCCTCTTTACCAACTTTTGGAATTAAAGAAAAACACACATGCTCATGTCTCATACCATCTAGGAATTTCCTTCCATCAACAAAAGTTATTCTTGTATTACCACATACCTTTTCTTCGGTCTCCTTCAATGGCTTTAGCTTATGTCGCACTCCATCCTTTGTCAGGGAATAGGTATTTGCACGACCATCGTGTACAGCACATCTGTCAAACTACCATAGCCTACCCAACAACATGTGACATGCATCCACAGGTATGATATCACATAGTAACTCATCATGGTACCCACCAATCTTGAACTTTACTAGGCACTATTCACTGACCATGACCTTATGGTCATCCTGCACCTAGGCAATCCGATATTGATGTGGGTGTTTCTATCTCTTGAGCTTCAACTTTGTCACCATCTCTTCTGACACCAAATTATCAGTGCTTCCACTATCAATAATCACATCGTAACATTTACCCTCACACTTGCATCTAGTGTGAAACAGGCTCCTCCTTTGTTCAGGTTCATTCTCACCACTCAGCGGGACTCTTTTGTTGATCAACGTTTCTCCTCTTTTAGCATCTTTAGAATTTGAGGATCTGGCATCTTCATCTTCATGTGCCACTTTGGCCTAGCTTTCATTCCTCCTATTTGTCCTTCCTTGGCATTGAGGACATTCAAATGCCCTATGACCTTCTTCTCCACAATGAAAACATGTTCCACGAAAGCCTCCTCTTCTTGAACCTTGTCCTCTTCCTCTTTCTCTTTGATCTCTATTGTTCTGATCTTGGAAATGATTGGAATTGTTTCCTCTCTGATTTTGACTGCTACCGACCTCATCCTTCTTTTTTGGATCTTCATTTCGACCTCCGTATGACCGTCCACTAGATCATCCACCGCGACCCCTTCCATTTTGTCTGCTCTCAAACTTCTTGTTCAACTTTTTCTCTACTTTTAGGGAAAACTGGTATGCCTCTTCAATACTATTCATTTGAACTAGATTCAGCTCCTCCTGAATGCTTGGCCTTAACCCATTAAGATAACGGGCAACTTTCTCCTTGTCAGCTTCTGCATGGCCTGTTCTGATGAGGATTCAATAGAACTCCTCTGTATACTCCTGAACATATCTTCTTGCCTGCTTCAAACTTTGCATCTTCTTCAGTAGTTCAAGCTCATAATCAACAGGAATGAACTACCACTTCAATTTATCCACCATTCGATCCCATCTTGTGATTTTATCCTTCCCTCTTCTATTTCATTCCAATTGAATCTCTTGCCACCAGTTCTTCACATGACCTTTCAGTCTGGCCTTCACAAATTTGAACCTATCAGGATCCTCAATATCTTCATACTCAAAATATTCTTCACGTTCATTGATCCAGTCGATCAACTCCTCTGGGTTAAGATTTCCTAAAAAATGCAAGAACCTCAATCTTAGGTCTTTTTTCGATCTTGGAAATGGCTCAAAAAAGTCTTTCTTCCTCCTGGTTCACAACTTTGACTTCTCCTTCTTTATCTTTTTCTTCGGCTTCATCCTCACTTTCATCTCTGACATTAAGATTCATTCCTCTACAAATCTCCTCTTGCAATGCTCGCACTTGTCTCTGGAGTGCTCTAACCTTAGGTGTTACAACACCAGCTCTTCCACCACGTTCCCTTCATGGAGGCATTTTCGTGATGCACACTAAAACCCTAACCATGGTCCTGGTGCAAAATACCTCATAGTCAGTGATCTATTTACACGCTCAGAAAAACCTGGCTTTGATACCACTTGATGAAGGGTGCTCCCCTTAATACCATAAACACATAACAGAAACAGAGAAACAACAACAATATGCAAGAACAAAAAATTGGCTTCTTATTATCTCCACAAATGTGGAATTACAAACTTTTAGAATTACAATATGTAAAGCCACATGGGCATTCCCTTACAATATTCTGTAGGACAAAGCCTCGAATCAATACCCAGATCTCTACCCAAAACTACCCTAGACAACACTATGGGCCTTCTTTATATAGGCATTTTCCACCGCCCGAGAAGGTTCTAGAAATTTAGCCCTTAGGGCTGACCAAACTTAGAATTATTTTATTTTTCAATTTATTACATCAAATTCGGCTCAAAATAACTTTTGAAACCCGAACAGAAATTTTGAAGAAAAATTATTTTCTGCCATTTTAGGTGACCCGACTTCCAGAGACCATAAGTCATCACCAGTTGACCCGATTGACTATTATAACCCCATTTTGGAAAGGCCACGAAGCGCTCTACAGGCTTGATTGGTGCAGGTGGTTATCACCCAAATTTTTGACCTCATATGAGGCCTCTAAAGCCTTCAAAACTGAGTTCAAAGTTTTTGTACCTTGTTGCCAATACCGAAAATCTTCAATATCTTCAAAACTAGACCTAATCTAGCCATGAAACTTTACTGGCAAGCTGATATGACTGAGATGAACCTCCACATGTAAAATTAGAACATTTTGAGATCATATGACCAACTTACTAAAAATAGCAAGCTCCCATAAATAGAAGCTCTGCACAAGATAGCCCTTATTGAATACAAAAATAGAAATATTTTTGGGTGATGCAAGATTGCTCTTACACCCAGGATGCTCTTGCATCGGGCTGAATACTGTCTTTTAATGCCATTTTCTTCACAAAAGGTGTTAAACTTTTTAGAAGTAAATTCTCCACCTCTATCAGATCTCAAACATTTAATCTTCATTCTAGATTCATTCTCAACTTTATTCTTAACAATCTTAAACTTATCAAATGCTTCAGATTTTTCTTTAAGAAATGCAATCCACATCATTCTTGTAAAATCATCAATAAGAATCATAAAATACCTTTCTCCACAGAATCCTCTAGTCCTAGTAGGACCGCTCAAATCTGTATGAACAATCTCCAGCTTCTCTGTAGATGTAAACTTCTTACTAGGAAAAGAACTTCTCTTTTGTTTAGCCATTACACATTCTTTGCCAATCATGTTAGTAGGCTTCATAATTTTAGGTAAATCTCTTACTGCAAGTGTAGTAATTACTTTCACAATGTTATCAAAGTTTATATGACAAAACCTTCTATGCCATAACTAACTGTCATTAATCTTTGTAATCAAACATGTCATCTCAATAGGATTCAACTGAAATACATTACCTCTGGTTCTAGATCTAGTTCCAATCAGATTTCCATGTTTATCTTTTATCACACAAGTTTTCTTAGTAAACCAAACTTGATATCCCTTATCAACTAACTGTCCAACACTCAAAAGATTATGTGTCAATCCATCCAAAAAATAAACATCATCAGTATTAGTCTTTCCATCAAGAGTAATAGATCCTATACCTTTAATCAAACAAGGTGCATTGTTTCAAACTCTAACAATTCCTCCATCATATTCATTCAACTTTCTAAACTTTTTCATGTCTCCAGTCATATGATGTGAAGAACCACTATCTACAATCCAATCAACTTTATTTTCAACTTGAGAAACTAAGGCTTTTTCTTCCTTAACATCAGTTTCATGATTCTCTTCTTTAATTGCTACAAATCCTATGTCATCATTATTTTCAGTATCACTTTCACTTAAAGTTGTTTCTATACTAGCTTCAAGATCTTTATCATTGGCATAATAACATTCCTTACATCTTCTAGGTTTGAAATTGCTTCTGTACTTTTTAACTCTCTTAGGAAATTTAGATGCAAAATGACCATATTCTTGGCAAGTCCAACATTTAAATATTTTCTTACCATCTGGTTCTCTTTTCACAAGCAAGGCAATACCTTCTTCAATCTTCTTATCTTCTTCACTTCTAGATCTACTACTGCCAGCATAATCTCCACTCACATTGATGCTTCTTGACAAAGTAGGGTGAACACTAAGAGCACTGAATGCTATCTCCATTCTAGGTAAGTCTCCTGATAATCTCAAGTTCATTTCTACTGCTTCCAATCTTCCAAGAAGAGTTTCTCTTGTAAAGTTTGTTGTACAAGGTATCACTTGTTCAATCATCTATGTTGTTTGCTTAAATACAGGAGTCGATGTCCTTAGAATTTTCCATATCACTTCATTCTCTGTCATTGTTCCTCCATAAGATTTTATACCTGTAATGATTTCTGACATTCTACCAATATAACTTCTAATAGATTTATCTTCCAACATTCTTATATCTTCAAATGCACATATCCAATTATGTAATCTAACTTTTTTTGCATGTTCATCACCTTCAAAAGTAGAGTGTAAAGCATTCCAAATTTCATGAGATTTTTTCAAATATTTTACTTGATTGTACTCATTCTATGGAAGTGCTATCAAAAGTGCTTCTCTTGCAAGTATGTTACACATGAATAGATCTCTCTCTTCCGTAGTACATGTTTCAAGATTGTCCTCTTCAATGATAGTCTTATTATTATTTATAATCAACCAATAACCTAGTCCTAAACATAGTAGGTGTGTCTTCATCTTTTCTTTCCAGCTGTCAAAATTTACTCCATCAAACTTAGGGCTTTCTTTCCTAAAATTTTCCATGGATCTCCTTAAGCTATTAAACTTCTTTTTCAAAGACCTGCTGCTCTGATACCAATTGTTAGAAAGTAAAGTCCACCAAGATAACTAAGAGGGGGGGGGGGGGGTTAATCAGTTATCAGATAATTATAAATTTTATCATCTTCAATAGCATTAAACCATATAGGGAATATAATTACCAACCATAGAAAGATATTCATACACAATAACATAATGACACAAGATATGTTGACTAGGGAACCTCTTGATCAAAGAGTAAACCCCGGTGGGAATGATACCCACAAAAGATGCACTAATATGAATATTCCTTATGAAAGGATGGACTCTATTAGGAGTCTTATGAAATACATTCAGTACATATGAATCCCTATTAGGATATTTTGAATCCCTGTTAAAAGATTCTAACCCGGTTAAGAGTTATGGAAGATAAAAGGACCCACTGCCCAAACAGCTTCAGGGTAAGATCATTGAACACACTGTCCAAATAATCTTTGCATTACTCAATAGAATAATATGTTACCTCTTCTCTGACTGTGCCAAACCACACTAACTATTACATCAAATCTCAATTTTAGATCTCTGTACTTCGCATGTCTTCACAAATTTGCTTTCAAACTTAGCTCTTTTCTTCACTTCATGCATACAAAATCACACATAATCACTACTTCCACATCACAAATACATGCTACTTCATACTAATCCCTTCCAACAAGGAAATACATTCCTTCCTTTATACCACACTCAAATAATTACAAATGATTCAGCATACAATTACAAAATAAAAGTCTCCACATGCTACACCAAAATTACACAAAACTGTCGGCTTCCAAATACAATAAATATTCACTCATGTGACCTAAAAATCTACATTGTCATCCATGTCACTAACAATGTGTCTTCAACTTCCTTTTAACTGTGCAAAACTAGATTCCATCCCGATTAGGAGATATCATCTGATTTCCACAATCCACTACTCAAGAACACTGCCCGAATGCTACTTCCACCAAAATGATCATAAATTCCATGAATAAATGAATTATTTTCTATGATCTTAACCATAGACATATGACATATCAAAGAGTATAACCTCAACATCACATAGTTCCAACTACAATAACCTACATGCGCTAATCCAAACTTTTTCTGCTTCTCTGCAAGTCTTCAGTAAATCATTTTGTTGACATCAATGACAATCATAGTCATGAATGCAACAACAACTAGTACAGAATGGCTATCAAACACTTAGCATTCATTCCTAACAAAAACCACACCCAGCAAAAGGAGCACTAGACTATTCAAAACACTCTCTACTAACATTGGTTGCACACAATAAGATGGTTGACTGCATAAATTTTTCCTACTATGGTACCAACTATGCTCTCTAGTTGGGGTACTTGAACCATGGCCACTCTTCTAACCCTACAAATGATGTTTCCTATGATGTTGTTGGTGACCAACCCTCAGAGGTTTCAAATGTACCTAGGAAGATCATGTAGGTTGTACCTATGTACCATATATTGTTGACATAGAAGGTTGTGCACTATGAACCTGTGCACCTATCCTACTACTAAAACCTCTAGCAAGATTACTCCCATTCATTCTCTTTTTCATAGCATCTGGAGGAAGTGTCTTGGGATAATGTATATGAACATCCCCAATGATGCAACCATTAAGACCCTGAATGAAGCATTGCACTAACAAAGGCTCATCATGGTTATAGATAGAATATTTCCTCAAATCAAATAACCTATTCTCATAGTGATCCACTATCATAGTCCCCTATCAGAACTCATGAAACTCATCAGCACATGCCTCTTTATACTTCTCAGTAATGAAGTTCACAAAATCTCTCCTAAAAGATCTCCCAAGAGATGATCACAATATCTAACTAGAGCTTTTTCTCCTCTATGCACCACCAAATAGATGCAAAATATCTAAGGTGCATGATGGCATACCAAGATCTATTTTTTCTCACATAAGGGTGCATAGAAAAGAAACATCCATGATCCAAAAACTAAGTCTCGGCCTTACTACCACTATCTATACCATTAAAGAAAGGTGGGTGAGACTTCATAAGATCTCCCATAAGCTCGTCATAGATAGAATCCTCATCCTCCACTACCCTGCATCTCCTATGAACATCTCTCAAAAATGATAGAGTATGAGAACACTCATTCTCTCTCCTCTCCTCATCCTCTCCATTCTCATATATCCATGAATCCCCATGGTGAGAGTCCCCCTAAGGAGGTTCCAACCAAATAAGATCCTCTAATAACTAAACCAACTAGGGCTACCCATCATTAACACGGTGACCCTCTCTACATACCTCATGGTGATACTCATGTTGTCCTTCATCTCTATGCTCTTTCTCACAATATTCCTCATCATGGTGATCCTCCCCATGGTCATCTTAATGGGCATTTTGTTGACCATGTGCATGTATAGGAGGCATCATTTAAGAGATTAAAAAATGCATGGATCGACATCACATAAAATATACAACTAATCCATACTAATGAAATAAGCAGTGAAAGATAACTATCAAGGAGAATAAAACCACACATCACTCACACAAACCACAATGAGAGCATAACATAGACATCCCAATGAATTAATATGAGTTTTGATACTAGATGTAATGCCCTGCCAAGGAACCCTTGGAAACAAAGGGGTTAAATATGAAATAAAATAAATTTTTTTTGAAACAGCATAAATATAACATAACCTTGAGCATACTGTAACCAAAAAACAACAATAAAAAATAAGTTAAAGAAAACACAATGATCATCATATGTGCATTCACAAGTTGAATATTTCACAACTCTTCCAAAGGTCCCAAGACAACCCAACATATATCCACAATGGAGAATAAAATTCCATGAGGTTTCCCTATACAAATCCAAATAATGTCCACAGACTACAAGGGGATATGCTAGAAATAACTCATAGCTAAAAAAAGGGAGAATAAATTCAATCACAAACTCATAAAATAGATGTTCTTTTTAAGCCAAAATGGATATTCCTAGTGTGATTTACCATATAAGATCATTTACTTTTTAATCATAAGCATTAGAAATAACAGGAAGAACAATCCTCAAACAATTGTGATCAGGCTTGTAAGGAACCCAAGAACCCTCCATAAACCCACTCAAATGCATAGGTCAAACACCAAGTTCCCAAAACTAATCAGAGAACCAAACTAGGTAGAGACGATGATTCTCACTATGTAGACGCTAATTTTCACATACGTCAATTCATGACTGGTGATATTTATTAGACAAAAAGTCTTAGTCTAGAGAGGTGGAGACACTAATCAACATGCAGAGACACTGATTAGCATAGACACTGAAAGCAGGCCCAAATGCTGATATGTGAAATTTGGCCAAAACATAAGGTATAAAATCCTAAGACCTAAGCCAACTCTAACATATAGCTGAAAAGAATCTAGCTTCAACCTTGGAAAACCATAATTAAACATATCGAGTTATGGTCACTCAATTACATAAAAAATACATAAATGAAAGCATAAAAATAGCTCAACTAATAGTCAAGAACATCAAGAAAAGATATAATGCATATATAAATTCCATCCAATGAAGTGATCTCTCAAGATCCAAGTCTCTACAACTAGAGGAAGACCATCACTAATACATCGGTCCCTAATAGTGGTTAAGTGAAATTCCACCCTACCATGTAGAACCCTCAGGCCCACCCTACCATGCTTGCAGAGATAGTAAGCCAACCACAAACATAAGGTCACCACATACACCAAGAAGGGTATCACTCATGCCAAAAAGATTCAAGACTCAAGAACAATACATGGTCTGAGTGTAAACATAATGCAAGCACATAAATAAAGTAGGAGAGGTTAGTACTCAAAAAAATAAAGTATATTATGGAGACTCAAGAATGGAGTATCATCACACAACTCACATAGGCTCATGCAACTTCAAGCCAGGTGACCCCACAACAGTGGGTTACACTTTTTTAGACATGTTGATTTTTGTTGAAATAATAGTTTTTTAATAAAATATGACTATTTAAGCCTTGAGAGGTTCCATTTGAAGGAATTAATTACAAATGGTTAGCTCAAGGCCTCTTAGATAAAAAAAACATTGATATAACATCTATACTCCTGATTCATACCTACAATGGAGTCTCCTTCGCACTTATTAAAATGCTGATAAAAAATCACTTTGACTTTATCTTTTGGCAGATCAAATGAATCCATTTGAAAAATCTATGTATGTAGTAAGGTACTACTAAGAAAACTCTTTCCAATGATTATAATGTTAATATATATTAAGTTTATTATGACTTTGTATTTTTAGTTTTACTAAACATAGATATTTCACCATATGTCTACCTCTATGTTTGATGCTTATGGAAAAATAGTAAATGAGAGAAAAAAATTCTTAAAAATGTCTATGCCCTAGGCATTGAAGTTCTCTTTCTATCAAAAAGAATAAAAATGAAATTGGACAAATACTCAACAAGTTATAAGCTATGTAGTCAATGTATGTCAAAATTACGGTTTAGTCAACTTCAAATGTTAATAAAATGTGAAATAATCATGATAATGTCTTAAAACCAATTGCATGCCCTCCATATGGATGTTAAAAAACTAAATTTGAAAGAATCGCATTAATATCTATTTTAGAAAAAAAAGTTATGCTCTATGAAAACAATGTAACTCTTTGAAAATGACATTTTCAGCAACATACCAATTTTTGTGGGAGAAAGAAAAAAGGAATCAAATTAATTAAAAAATAAAAATAAAAAATATATTTAGAATGTAGACAGAAAATTCCAAAAGACTCTAATTTACTTCATCTTCCGATTCCAAATGGTTTAACTAGAATATGCATTCGAATCTGATTATTTTTTTCAAAATGTAGAGTTCAGTGTCCATTCAGGCAAAAAAGTGTAACCCACTATTGTAGGTTCACCCAACCATCCTTCTCTCATCAAGGATTCTCTATTGAGCCATATCATTATTTGTAGATGGAAAGACTACATTGTACCATATCAATGTCCTCAAACAAAGGCAAGGTATTGTATTATATCAATGTCCATAGATGGAAAGGCAAGGATATACCATATCAGTGTTCTCAAATGATGGCAAGGTAGTCATATTAATCTTACATTAAGTTTTATCTCCATTAAGTATCAAAGGTTATCAGTTGTTATTAGAGACTCAAGAAGGATTACCCTAGAGCTCCTTTTTTCTATAGTCCACCTTAAAGAGATACTCCATTTCACTACTCAACACAATCCATCAAGGCAAAAATGCACCAAAGACTCACAAGTCCAAACTCCCAAAATACATCAAATGACTCAATTGGTCTCAAACAAGAGTGTGGATCCATTAGCAACCCATTTTTGTAGACTTAATGTGCTCATGATGCAATCTCAAACACCAACATCACACATTCCAAATGCGGTCACAATCAACCATGGAGGAAAAATCCAAAAGAAGGAAAATGCAATAACAAATGCTCACAAAATACGTAATCGGGTACTTTGCAAGGAGTATGGACTCGTCCATGAATCTGAATATCATAAAGTAAATAAATGGAGTCATTGTAAACATGCTAGAAAATCCACTCCAATGTTTGGAACATGACAATCATGTCAAATGACAAATTAGGGAGGCACACAAAATGAGAAAAACTGAAAAATACCCCCAAAAAAAATCATGAAAATCAATGAAATAAAAAATAATTTGTCTTCAGGTGCCCAACATAACATTTATCAAATGAAATTTCATTTTTGTGCACTTCACAGAAATTTGGCAGCATAACTATGCTAAAACCCAAAAATAAAATTCTTAAAACCATAAAATTCTAGTGCAGTCAAGGATGGAGAAACCTACAAAAGATCAATCCAGCCTTGCAGCCAACACAACACAACACAACGTAAAAAATAGAAAAGATAGAAAAGAAATGTAAGATCAACCTTCAATTATTATCAAAAAAATCCAATTACAATCGATATGCCACATGCAGTCTTACATGCCAAACATACATGCCCAACTATGATCATAAATCCCTTCTAACCCTATCCAAACTATGGCCAAATAATCTTATGAGAACTAAATTATCCCTTAGGAATAAGTCCATAAGCTTATATAGCCATTATAATCATTGATCAACCTAGAATAGTTCACATTTCCTAAGAACAAAGAAAACATAATACAACAATCAGGTTGGCTCCCAGAAACCTAGGAACAAATCCCAATGAATGAACTAAGAGATACAATCACAAAAATAAGTTGGCATCAAACATATTAACCCACCGACATAATCACAACTAGGAATTCCAACCGGTAGATTGGAAATTTGATTGGTGAATACCCTGATTGACTAGGAAAATGAAGATAAGTGCAGTCAAGTAAGAATCTTTAAGAACTCCTATGTGATGACTTGAAAAGAGGTACACTCATTGGATAGGTCTTAGAATGAAGCCACCAACACACTGAAGATACTAAAACTTAAAATAATAAGTATAGATTGATCAAAACCAGAACACATGGTTGATCAACAAGAACTCAAACATATTTTTGGTTGATACAAGATTTATTAGATCCCAAGATGCTCCTACATCAGACACCCGGGGTACTTGAAAAGTGAGCCCCTTACTTTTCTTTGGTTAAAGGAAAACCAAAGTGGTCAACTTCAGCCTAAGAAACCCATGATGAATCTTCAACTAGTCTATCCTTCCACTTGACAAGAAACTCCATGTACTTCTTACCTCTTATATTCCTACCAACTCTACTATCCAAAATATATTCTATCTTATCCCTCTACTTCCTAGGATACTCTTGTATGACATCCAATTCCTCAACAATACTGCCATCTGATTCATGATATTCATATAAGTCTGTAGCATTGAATATCGGTGATATATCCATGTCATCAGGTAACTCAACTTCATATGCATTTCCTGAGTCAAACCTCATCAAGATCTTACAAGGACCAACTTTATTCATCTCCAATATATTATAAGTGCCAATAGGAAATCTACCCTTCTGCATGTACACCATAACTTCATCTCTTGCTTGAAATTCCTTATGTCTCATTTTCATATAATCTCTTCTCTTATATCCCTAATTCATTTCATCTAAGTGATGTCTCACCTTCTCATGTAGTGCTTTCATAACCTCAACAAAATCTTCTCCTTCAACACTCCTCCTAACATTAGGACTGATATCTCTTAATTCTGCTATCCCTTTAGGATTAAATCTAGTAACCACTTCAAATGGCATCCTCCATGTACTCCTATTCATTGAGTTATTATAAGAAAACTCTTCCTGAGGTAAAACTAAATCCCAACTTCCAAGATTATCTCCAACTAAACACCTCAGAAAATTTCCCAAGCTCCTATTCACCACCTTTGTTTGTCTATATATTTTTGGATGAAAAGTAGAACTAAAATTCAAATCAATATTTATTTTCTTCCAAAGTGTCCTCCAAAAATATCCAATAAACTTGTTGTCCCTGTCTGAAATAGTGCTCTTGGGTAACCCATGTAATCTCACAATCTCCTTGGAAAATAAACCAGCCACATGCACCACATCAGTTGTCTTCCTACAAGGAATAAAATGTTCCATCTTAGAAAATCTATCTACAACCACAAAGATAGAATCATATCCCCTCTATGTTCTAGGTAAACCTAACACAAAATCCATGCCAATCCCCTCCCAAGGTCTGACTAGTACTGTCAAAGGTGTATACAACCCCACATTTGACTACTTCCTTTGGAAACTTGACATACCTTACAAATATGAACATAAATCCTCGCATCCTTTTGAATTCATGGCCAAAATTAATTCTCACCTACCAAGGCTACTTTCTTAACAATGCCAAAATGCCCTACCAAACCACCACTATGCTTCTCCTCAATCAGATTGACCCTCATGGAGCTTCTAGCTATACACAATTGATAAATGCTGAATAGAATCCCATCCTGAATTAAATAATCCAACCACTTACTCCTGTCAGAAACAATAGGATCCTTACAAGATTTCCATGGTTCACCAAAATCTACATCATCCTTATACAATTTCTTAAATTTATCAAATCCCAATACTGCAATCTTCATTTTAGTCAACAACATCCTTCTCCTACACAAGACATCAAAACATTTATTTTCCACACCACTCTTATGTTTCCACACAAATGTATAGCTTTGCATAAGTTCAACCCATCTCAGATGTCTCTGAATCAACTTACCCTAGCTGCTCAAATACTTTAATGCTTAATAATCGTTATATAGTACAAACTCCCTAGGTAACAAATAATGACTCTATTTCTTCAAATCTTGAATTATAGCATAAAAATCTTGATCATAAAATGAATACCTTTTCCTACCATCATTCAGATTCTCATTGAAGTAAGCAATGGGTCTCCCTTCTTGAGTCAAGACCTCTCCAGCTACATTTCCACTAGCAGCACAGTCCACTTGGAATACCTTACTGAAATCAGGTAAGGCTAATACTAGTTGTTCTGTCACCTTCCTTTACAACAATTCAAAATTATTTTGTGCTTCTTGTGTCCACTTGAACTCCTTCCTATCACCTCTCATGGTTTTAGTCATCGGTCCACATATTGAGCTAAAGTTCCTTATGAACTTCTAGTAAAAACTGGCTAACCCATGGAATGATCTTACCTCACTCACTGTCACCAGTTTAGGCTACTCAATAATGGCTTTCACTTTCTCAGGGTCCATCTTCAATCCTTCAACATAATTTACAAATCCCAAGTATACCAACTTTTATTTTATGAAAGTACACTTCTTGATGTTTATGAATAACTTTTCTTCTCTCAACCTCTGCAATACTTTCCTAACAAGTAACAAATGTTCTTCTTTTCTTTTACTAAATATCAAGATATCATCCAAGTAAAAATGACATACTTACCCAATAATTTCTTCAATACTTCATTCATTAACTACATGAAAGTACTTGGTGGATTAGACAATCCAAAAGGCATCACCAACCACTCATATAAACCTTTATTGGTTTTAAGTGTAGTTTTCCACTCACTACCCTCCCTGATTCTAATCTGATGATAGCCACTTTTCAAATCCATCTTGCTGAAATACTTAGCTCCACTCAATAAATCCATCAATTCATCCATCCTTGGAAAGGGAAAATGGTATTTGATGGTAATCTGGTTGATAGCTTGACCATCCTTCTTAGGTTCTAATACTACAAGTATCGCACATGGACTCAGACTTTCTCTGATCAATCCTCTTTGTAACAAATCTTACACTTGCCTATTGAGTTCCTCATTCTCCTCTTGTGTCATTATGTAAGCTACTTTAATAGGCAGACTAACCTCGAGTATCAGTTCCATGCAATGATTGATACTTCTCACTAATGGTAATCCATTAGGAACATTATCTGATATGATATCAAAATATTCATTCAACAATTATGGGATTCCTTTAGGATGTTCTCCTTCCACTAATTTATCCTTGGACTCCTTAGGTATCAATTCAAAACACACATTATGATGCTTCATTCCATCCAAAAATGTCTTGGCATCCACTAGACAAATTATTGCATGAGTACACACTTCACCTCTAAGAGGTTTCTCTAAAGGTAATAAATTTGGTTTCACCCCATTAGAAACAATAGTGTAAACATTCCTTCTACCATCATGCATATCTTTCCTATCATACTTACATGGCCTACCCAAGAAGAGATGACACACATCCATAGGAATAATATCACACAAAACCTCATCATAATATTGTCCAATCTTGAATTTAACTAGGCATTGTTCACTTACCAGTACCTTGTGCTCACCTTGTATCCATGCAATATGATAGGGTTTAGGATGCTTCATCATTTGCAACTTCAACTTGTCAACAAGCTCCTCTATAGAAATATTATAATAACTTCCATTGACTATGATAATATTAAACACCCTATCTTGTACCTTACATCTAGTTCTAAACAGATTCTTCCTATGTACTTGTTCCTTCTCTTGTTCTTCCTGATATAGGACTCTCCTAGTCATAAAGGTTGTACCTTCCTCTTCTGGATTATTATTCACCAAACCAGTGGAATCTTCATTAGAAAATGTTGTCCTCTTACTGCTCTCTTCCTTATTTTTTGAATTACCTTTCTTACATTCAAAGGATTTGTTTCCTACTTCTCCGCAATTAAAATATGTACCACTAAACTTCCTGCTTTCACCACTACCTTGTCCTTTCCTTCGGTAGAAAATGCGGTCATTGTCCTTAACTTATGACTCATTTTTTCTTTGATCTACAAATGATCTACCTCTTTTCCTTTTCTCATGCCTCATATTCATATTTTCTTCTTCCTTTATGGCCCACTTATAATCCTCTTCTACACTACTAATCTTCAGCATACTAATTTCATCTTGTATGAACATCTTTAACCCATTAATATAGAAAGAAAATTATTCAGCCTCATCATCTATATGACCAAATCTAATGTTCAATTTGTCAAAATCCTTGGTATAGCCCTTAACACTTAGGTCTCTTTGCTTTAAGTTTTGCAATCTCCTAAACAAATTGAATTGGTAATCCTCTCTCAAGAACTTAGCTTTCAACTTGTTTTCCATCCTATCCCAAGATTTGATCTTATTTTTACCTCTTCTTTGTCAATCTATCTATAGATTTTCCCACCATACGGATGCATTTCCTTTTAAATTAGTGTAGACATACTTCAATTTATTCTCCTCACTAGTTCCCTCAAGTTCAAAATACTTTTCCATCTCTTTGATCCAATATGTCAACTCATCGGCATATAGGTTTCCATGATAATTAGGTGGATTAAGATGAGGTTTCTTATTGACATTTTTCAAGGCCCTAATGAACCTCTCCTCTTCATGATTCAATTGTGGTTGTGCCTCATTATTCTCCCCTTCCATTGTATGCTCCTAGTTTTTCTCATCTCCTTCTTCATCACTTCCAACTTCTATATGCTTCCCTCTTCTCTAAGAAATCTCCACCGCCTCCAATCTGGAAAATAATTGTCTTAGCAGGTCTAAGACCATTGGGTCTGCATTCCTTGCACTGCCTCTAGTATTCCTCCTGGCCATCTCTGCGAACCCTTGAAGTTTTAGTTTAGATTTTTCTTCCACGGCCACCCTACCAAGAAACCCTAGGTTACAAAGCATGCTTTGATACCACTTGGTGTAGTCAAGGATGGAGAAACCCACAAAAGATTAGTCCAACCTTGCATCCAACACAACATAATGGAAACAATAGCCAAGATAGAAAAGAAATGTAAGATCATCCTTCAATTATTATCATAAAATCCAATCACAGTCAATCTGCCACATGTAGTCTTACATGCCAAGCATATATGCCTAACTATGATTAGAAATCCCTTCTAACCCTAGCCAAACTATGACCATATAATCTTATGGGAACTAACTTATCCCTTAGGAGAAATTCCATAAGCTTACATATCCATTACAATCATTGGAGATGGTAAGATGCCCTACCTCACCCCAAACAAAGAAAACCAAAATGGAGAGAAAAAAAAATGAATTCACCATGAAAACACAAGCATCTCCACAAGAAGTTGAGGGATTACAACACAAATCCAATGAGCTACTTCTCACAAGAATTCAAGAAGCAGATCAAATGTAATGAGTATAAATGTGATTTATCCAATGCAAATTTGAAGCGGATCACCAATTTTTCAAAAGCACAAAGTGAAAGGAAAGTAAAAATAACTCACTTTTAAAATATAAAGCACTTTCCCAAAAGTGACTTTCGAATAGAATATTTAAATAATTAAATAAACTATTCAATATTTTCCCCTCTTAAATAAAATCAATTTTAGATAACTAGAATCCAATTAGGGAAAATTATTTGGTAACTAAAAATTATAATATAATTCTCAAAATACATTAAAATCAACATTTTAAATAAATCCTTCTGTGATAACTGCGAGAAATCTAAATACATAGATAGTCACTGGTTTATCACAAATGCAATATTAATATGTATTTACCAACATGTACTAGAGGGAGTAACACAATATTTACAGATACGTCATCCATACAGGGATGACATTGGCTCAATATACAAGGCCTAAGTTACTATCTCTTGTGTCATAGCCAAGAATATAGACACACTAAAATCTTGTAGCTCAGGCAGAATGTGTCTAGTACTGTGTGCTAAAATATTGACACACTTCTATGAGTCATTAAATCCAAGATTTCTCAAGAATGAGGTTTCAAATGGCGACTTATAGCTCTTTATTCATGGAGTGCAAGGGTTTATAATGGAGGCCCTCAGATTAGACCTAGTTTGTGCCCATGCAAATACACCATAAAATGAAAGATTCAAAGAGGAAAAGAAAGAATACTAATCTCCATGATCATCAAATATGCATAAAAATAAAAATGGAAGTTATTCTATATGATAAAAATGCATGAAAGCAAACTAATCTATGAAAAGAAATGCTTATCAAAGATTATTCTATGAAAGGAAATATGAATCTAATCTAATATGAAAATGCAAGATTAATCTAAATGGATTGCCATGGGGCATGAGAGAAGAAGACAAGAAAAGAGAAGTTTCAATATTCAAGCTCAAGTGCTCAAATTCTCCTACAAAATCGCTCTCCAAACCTGCATAACAATAACATAAATCTTGATCTCTAAAATCTCCATGCATAAATGAGAAGTAGAGGGTTCCTTATAAAGGATTTAGAAATGAACAGACGGTCAAGATTAAGAGGCAAAAAGAAATGAGCAATGGTGGAGATTAAATCTTGGTTGATCCATGTGCTCAAGATTCTCAAGAGGCAAAATCAATAGACATGGTCAAGAGGCAAAAAGATGTGTGGAAGAGATTAAGAGGCAAAAGGAGATCCCACTCATCTTGGAAAGTGTGCATTCAATGTGTAGACAAAAAGTCTTTTTATTTTTATTTTTATTTTATTATTTATTTATTATTTTTAGCAAAGTGTTTTCTATTATTTAATTAAAAAAAAATTATTTATTTAAAAGAGATTTGTTCTTTTAATTAAATGTGGCTTAGGATAAAGTGATTTTATTATTTAATTAAAAGATTTTTTATTTAATTAAAAGGGAGCATGTTCTCTTAATTAAATAAAATTTAGATAAAATGATCAAACCTTAAGAAATATTTGAAATAATTGAATTAATTACGATTTGATCAAGGAAATTGATTTGAATTGAAAATATTACAAAGCATTGATTCATGAAATTGATAAATTGATGAAAGGGGGCCCAAAGTCTAGGCGACCATTTTAGGGTGCATACATTTTCCCCTCTTTGACTAATGTGTGATCTTCATGGGAACACATGTAGTCAAAGAATGAAGTTGAAGTGTGAGATCAATTTGGGATCACAAAACAACCTAGACGTGTGATCAATTGATGGGAACACATCAAGACAAAAATAAGATGATTGAAAAAGACAAGGCCAACACCCCTGTAAATAGGTAATTGTCAAGTCTCAAGCAAGGTTTCCCCAAGAGAAGCAATTGATAGGATTGATAAAGCTGAATCAAGGATTGAAGTTTGATAGGTACTGCCCACTCGTGATTGAAATCAAAATGAGATAGAGGAGAAACATTAAATTGATAAATTTGATCAAATTGAACTAAAGATAAGGTTCTTGATATAAGATGAAAGATATAAGGATCATAGAACCAAGGTAGATTATAAAGCATGAAAGATTATGCCCCAAGGTTGAATTAGAAGAAAAGAAGTGGGCTGAAGTCGAATGGGAGATAGAATTTTGGAAGAGGTGGAAAGAAATGGAGAGAAGAAAGAGGATGTGCCTCAAGAAAGAGAATGTCCCAAAATCAATCAACTGTTTAAGATAGGAAATTTTGATAAGGAAATGAAGATCAAAACATTATCACAGTTGATTAAAAGTCCAAAAGAAAGATGAAGGAAACCCTCTCAAACACATAATGTGGCCTAAAAATGTAAATTAACATGAGGTCTAACAATGCAAGCTACATGAAAATGCAAAGGTGTACTTGCAATATAGCAACTGTAACATAGGATTTTGTGTTCATCATTCATTAGAGAATGTTAAGGAACTTATTTTCATCATTGGGCCATTATTAATGGACATCAAAAAATTACACAATCATCACTAGTCACAAGCGCAACTATGAAGATATGAATGTGATTGATATCGGATTGGAATGTGGAAAGATTCTAACATAAGCATCAAAGACATAAAGTTCAAGATGACTTTGATGTTAGCTTACCCAATTTAATGTAGCAAAACCATGCTCTCATCAAGGCAAAGATGCCAAGATGACCATAAGAATGATTGTGCAAAAACAGTCAGGGATGATGCCTCAAATCTCTTAAGTGTGTCAAGGGAACAAAAAAAGACACTCTAGAGTTTCAAGACCACACCCACAAGCAGAAAGAAAATAAAAACATGCCCCATGTCCCAAGTCCTCTAGCTATGCATCTCGGAGAGACTTATTAGACAAGGGCACTCAACGAAAATCAATAACAATTAGCACACAAAGAAAAGATCATGACATAGCTCAAGCAATAAGTGTTGTGTTTAAAAATTTAAGTGTGTTAATTGATGCTAAGTTCCAAGGATAAGGATCGAATGCTTGCAAGAAGGTAAGATTGCATGACAAAACTAGATAAGACCAAACCGAGAAGTGTTGAAAAACACTCGATGTCAAGGGTTGTGTTGAAAAACACAGTTGGGGTGGTGTTGAAAAAAACACTATTTGTGAGGTGTCCTAAAGACTAACGCATCCAAGAGACCAAAGCTAACACAATTATGCCCCCTAGACAAAGACAAAGACCAATTACAAACCAAGGCAACAAGGACAAGGCATGATAGAGAAAGGCTAAGTATCGAGGACATGTGCTAAGAAACAAGGGTGCAAAGTCCTCAAGTAGCTCTTGTTTCCAAGTTTTCAGCACTTGGATTTTATTACAATTTTTTTTTAGGACTTTTTATAAAAAATTTTGTATTTTTGCTACCAAAGCGCCTATTTCCAAGTTTTCACCGAGGCACTATTTCTATTTTTTTTTAAAAAAAATTATTTTTTTGGTATTTTTGAGATATATAATTTTTTTTTAAGATACATTAAAGCGCCTATTGCTAGGTTTTCACTAAGATGATCATTTTTATATGACATTTTTTAATTTTTAGAATTTTTAGACCATATATCATTTTTTTGGATTTTTTCAGAATCAATAAGTATGTACAAAGGATGCCCCCAGACAAAATGGGCATCAAACTCCTAAGAAAGATCACAACATGTAGTCCCAATGTCTAGCAAGGTGGAGAACAAGAGGGATTAGCAAGCTAGTGGAAGAGATGGAAGACAAGAGAATGAAGGAGAATGAAGGGAAGAAATCCTCAAGGGAAAACTCCTCAAGAGTACCCAAGCTAGGGGAAAATTGTCATGTAAAGCACATTTGGACAAGCAATGAAAGGCCAGCATAGGATAAGTCACAAAAGCGTAATGCAAAAGAAAGAAAGGATGCAATCCAAAGGAGTAGACATGTCAAGAGGCTTCATAGCATCATGTTTTACTTTTTTTTATTAGATCAAGACCAAAGGGGAAAAGGATAGTGAAAGACTAGAATGAATGGAGGAAAATAAATATGAAGGCTAAACATGAATGGAATGAAAAAAAGATCATCGTAAGATAGCTCACAAGATAGTCAAATGTTCATGTATAGGTCAACATTGTCAAGATCAAAGAGAGAAGACGGAATGGATGAAATATGTAGAAGAACTATGCATGATGCCTGATTGCCAAGTTTTCATCACAGTACTTACCTAAGGTGCCACAAGGGAGTGGTTTTCACCATAGGATGAATTTATTTCTCTTTAATTTTTCTACCAAGGCACTTGTTTCCAAGTTTCCACCAAGGCACATTTTCAATTTTTTCATTTTTTTTGTTTTCTTTTTGAATTTTTCTATTTTTTGAAAAAAAAAATTTGGAAGAAGGAAAGCTTTTAGATAATGCTCATTAAAAGGATAAACCATGATATGCCAAGGATTCAAAATGATATGCTAAAAGATGCTGATAGGAAAAAGAAGGTGGAAGAGAAAAATGGAGGATAATGTTTTATGTAAAGCGAGTGAGGTTGGAAGATAGGAGGAATAGGCAAATGAGGAAAAATGATAGAAGGTATAAGGATAATGAATGGAAGGATTGTGAAAGGGTAGATGAAAAGGAAGACAAGCTCAACATCAACACACACCTTGAAGGGTGGTGAGAGGATGGAGGAAATGTGAATGAAGGAATACATGAAGGAATATGGTGAATGGATAGCAGAGGTTGCGGTTTAGGTGCATGGAATGGAAGAATGTTTTTGGAAGAAGATGAAGTGGAAGCCTTTGAAAGCTTGAATGTCAACTTCACTTGTTGCTCAACATCAGAATCTTTCAAGAGAGACTTTGGAATCCATATAGCCGTAGGCTTTTCATTTCTTTTTGATGATTTAGAGAGAATATCTTCAATGATAGATTTTGGAACCCATACTTGTCTTGTAGTTTTATTCTTAGATATCTCTTTTGACTTTATGCCTCTATGTCGATTAGAGGAGACATGGTGATCTTTTTTTGATGGATTCTTGTATTGCTTATTTTTCTTATATTGAACATTCAAGTTACTTCCAAAAGAATTGAGACTTGTGGAAGGAGGATATGACTAGTTTAAATGGGTGAGTGGATGAAAAGGATTCAAGGGTATGCATCTATGTTGATCTTGAGGAAAGATAGGAGATGGAGGGACGTAAGGACCCAAGATGGATGACAAATTAGGAGAGTTATGATGGGAAAGTGAAGGGACATAAGGACCCAAGATGGAAGGAAGACATGAAGCCCTTAGTATTGGTGGAGGTCTAAGGATGGACGTGGAAGATACAAAAGGATAATCAATAAGTTCATCAACATATATATGACAACCAAGGACATCAGCATCTTTAGAGTGAGCATTAAGATTTTCTATAGTATCATGAACATCTTGAATAAGAAAAACTTCTTTGATAGGATTGTTTGGAGCTTGAAAAGACTTAGGAAGAGTAGAAAGTGGAAGCGAACATGGAGTGGTAGAACAAGAAGATGGAAGACTTTGATCTTGACAAGGAGCTTTGGATAACATAAGCATATAATTTTTCTCTTGATTTTCAATAGGCTTAACATTGGAAGTAACAACACTATTTTTAATAACCTTAATGGAAGTATAATCTTTGGAAAGTGCAAGTGTAGTAAGGTTATTTTGATTGTCAATAAGCTTAATGATGTAAGTAGTAGCTTGATCTTACTTAGGAGAAGACTTAAGATATGGTGGAATGAATGAGAAAGGGCGTGTAGGATCAAAAGAACCATGAAATGGATAAGAGACATCATGAAAAGGATTGGATGACATGGAGGGTTCTTGATCTTTATCTTTCTTTATGTTCTTTTCTTTATCATTTTTAGAGTCCTCTTGACATGGAGCCACTTCTAAGGACAAGGAAGCATGTTGGAATTGTATGGAAGACTTTGGAAGAGATAGTGAAGGACTAGATGAAGTAGGCAAATAGCGTATAAAGGCTTAGGCTCTTTAGGTTTAGCATTATTGAAAGTATTTGCAGCCAAGTGAAGGTTAGCTTGAGTTTCTTTAAGAGGTAGCCCTTGAGGACAACTATAGGGAACCACATGAAAAGTATTAGGACCTTTGTTGGATGAAGGATTTGTGAAAGATTTGAAAGACTTGGAAGCTTTAGGAAATGTATGGGTATTGGAGGAAGTAGGGGATGGAAGGGAACCATCATAAGACAAAGGTCCATCATTAACATAATCTTGCCTGAGAGTGCAATCTTTATTTTCAGAATGAGAGTTTTTAGAGAAGAGATTCTTATAGTATTTATGTTTATAATCAGCGCGAAAAGATTTATCTTCCTCAATAGAAGTAGATGTATCATCTAGGTATTGTTCACAAGAATCATCAAAGTCTCTTTCAAAATCAGAATCATATGAATCACCATCACGATCTATCCAATGTGATGACCCATTTCCAGTAAGCATAAGCACATGACTAGGACTCTTAGGAATAGAGGTGTCATAAGTATCACTACATTGTCCATAATCATAGTCATCAAAGATGGGCATGTCACTATTTGTGGAAGAGGTATCACAAGGATTGTCATGTTTCTCATTATGGTATGTCTTGAGAAGAGAATTAAGACTCTTGGGAGAAGTAGAAGAGGAATGAGATCGTGAAGAAGAGGAAAGTGAAGACCTAGTGGAGGAAGAAGACTTGGATAATGAGGAATGCAAATAATGTCTAGAAGAGTCATGGTAAGACTTGGAAGATGAGGAAGGATGAGAAGACTTAGAAGATGAAAAATGTTTGGAAGAAGGAGGTCATGACAAGATCATGCATATGATCCTAGCAAAGGTATCTGATTCAATCAATTTTTCTTTTATATTTGTCATAAATTTATTACCCATGCGATTTTTGGAGGAATAATACTCTTTGAATTGAGCAATGAGTTCGAGATCATCTATTTTCAAGAGAGGTTCCATAACAAGATAGTTGAAATTCATGGTTCTGGAAGAGGAGGAATCAAGCATGGAAGTGATAGAAGAGATGAATAGAAGAAGGTAAGACTAGATAATAAGAGGAAAAGAATCAAGAAGACGTGAAGAGTTTAGGAAGAAGAGGAAGAAGCATGAAGGAAGAAGAGAAAGGATGGAAATGGGAGACTAGGAAGACATGGGAGATGTGGAAGAAAGAAGGCTAAGAGTCATTTTACGCAACTTGATACCATTTAAGTTCGTTTGGATGTTGAGCAACATGTCATAGCACTTTTGGGGAGATCTTTGAAGTTTTTATCACTTGGGAACTCAGATTTGTTTGTTTAATGTGACCAACTTGACCAACTAGATGCATTAATAGATTTTTATAACTAATCAAGCACGCAAGACAGCAATCGGGGAGTTCAAGAAAACAATTATCTTCAAACAATGAGCAAAGGACAAAGAAACCTTGTGCATGAACAAGAATAGTGATATAGTATTCTACTCCCTAAATATGTTATTTATGTATGTTCTCAAAATGTTTTTCAGTCACGCACATAGTCCTAGAAAGAAAAATTTGGTTGCACTAGGGTTCATAGTAATGGTCAACTCTGCAACTTTTGCAATCTCAAGAGGGAGAACTCCAATCCAAGTGCACTGAGGTTTTGACACATTCCAATAATTTAATCAATCAGAGATGCTGAGGAGATCTGACAGCCCAACAAGAAACTACACCTGTGGAGATTTTTTTCACAAGGACATTTAGATAGCGGTTGTTGCTACCACAGTGAAAATGGCTATTACCACTTGAGGTTCCATCTACATGGTTTACCCAATAAAGGGAGTGTCCACTACAGTTAACCTCTCTAACAAGGTGACTCACAAAAAAGAGCACATGGGGACTTGGTTTATATTCAAGGATTTGAGTTTTTGATACTACCCAAAAAGGGAGTAGAGCATAATCCTCTAGCCTCTTCACTTCACCCAAACATAGCAAGAAAATTTATTGACACGCTAAGATTGAAACCACCTCACCAAGGTTCGCGATGTCAACAAAAATGTCTACCGAGCTCTCTAAGTGGGTCCAAGAGAGAACGTACTGATCAATGTTGAGGACTAAACCAAGTAAGACCGTGAGATAGTAACAATATCTCCCTACCTACAAGGGGTTCTATCATCAAGAAGAGCTTCTCAAAAAATCCACTCTCTCAAGAATGCCACAAATAGTGTTCATAGGGCCTAATTACTATGTGAAACAAATATGCAAGAAAGTGAATCTATGTTCTTTTTAGAGCCCAAAATTGAAGTGTGATCTACGAAAGTAATAAACACTCAAGCTAGACACATGAGAGATTCATTTTATTCCCAAAATCCAAATGTTATAGAGATTGTAACAAAATACCTCAAGTCCAAAGCAACATGCTTAGTAGATTTTTGTTGAGCTTTTTTGTGCAAGTAAGTCACGAACTCTCCAATAAGCAAATAAGCAAACAAGATATGCAATGTATATCCAACTTATGCAGACCCTAGGGTTAGATATGAAAATCAATTGTTAGGAGAAATAATAGCCAAAAAATAATCCAAATGACAACTCATATCATGCATTGAACCATGAAAAATAAGTGCATACTCATCACAAAATTATTATTTTTTTGCATTTGACCTAGTCAACAAGATCTAATTTTTTTAATATTATTTTAGCCACAAAAATAGAAATACAAAACAAATACCCTTGCTAAAAAATAGAGAGCTTTCCAAAAAAGTAAAAATTTCAAAGAAATCTCTTCATTTGTGCCCTAGAGACCCGTTTTACCAAAACATATGAGTTTTTGTAAATTGACTATTTGAGCTATGATATTACATCCAAATTTAAAACACAAAGAATGGACCCCCTATGAAATTTAAACATCTTTCTGAAAATGTAAAAATTTATGAAAAATATGCTGATTTACGCCAAAAATTAATTTTTTATGAAAAATGAAGAAAAAATTATAAAAAATTCAAAATACCTCATAAAGTTTTGAATGTTTTATTAAAGCTTTTTTGATATGTTGCCAACCTAAAAAACAAATTTCAAACCAAAACTCCAAGCCGTTTGGGAGATATGATCAAATCTTTTAAAATATAAAGTTTTTGTCTCCAACAAATCTGCACAAGAGGGTTAGCTCCAAAAAATAACCAAAATAAGCATGTAAAGGTGGGTTGCCCCACGGTGAGTGCCAAAAAATGTGTGCTAAAATGTTGACACACTTCTATAATTCATTAAATCTAAGATTGCTCAAGAATGAGGTCTCAAATGGCGACTCGTAGCTCTCTATTCATGGAGTGCAAGGGTTTATAATGGAGGCCCTCAGATTAGACCTAGTTTGTGCCCATGCAAGTACAACATAAAATGAGAGATTCAAAGAGCAAAAGCAAGAATTCTAGTCTTCATGATCATCAAGTATGCATGAAAATAAAAATGGAAGCTATTCTATATGATAACAATGCATGAAAGCAAACTAATCTATGAAAATAAATGCTTATGCAAGATTATTCTATGAGAGGAAATATGAATCTAATCTAATATGCAAATGCAAGATTAATCTAAATGGATTTCCATGCAGCATGAGAGAAGAAGACAAGAAAAGAGAAGTTTCAATATTCAAACTCAAGTGCTCAAATTCTCCTCCAAAATCGCTCTCCAAACTTGCATAACAATAACATAAATCTTGATCTTTAAAATCTCCATGCATAAATGAGAAGGAGAGGGCTCCTTATAAAGGATTTAAAAATGAACGGACGGTCAAGATTAAGAGGCAAAAAGAAATGAGTAATGGTGAAGATTAAATCTTGGTTGATGCATGTGCTCAAGATTCTCAAGAGGCAAAATCAATAGACATGGTTAAGAGGCAAAAAGATGTGTGGAAGAGATTAAGAGGCACAAGGAGATCTCACTCATCTTGGAAAGTGTGCATTCAATGTGTAGACAAAAAGTCTTTTTTTTTAACTTTTATTTTATTATTTATTTATTATTTTTAGCAAAGTGGTTTCCATTATTTAATTAAAAGATTTTTTATTTATTTAAAAGAGATTTGTTCTTTTAAGTAAATGTGGCTTAGGATAAAGTGATTTTATTATTTAATTAAAAGATTTTTTTTATTTAATTAAAAGAAAGCATGTTCTCTTAATTAAATAAAATTTAGATAAAATGATCAAACCTTAGGAAATATTTGAAATAATTGAATTAATTATGATTTGATCAAGGAAATTGATTTGAATTGAAAATATTGCAAAGCATTGATTTAGGAAATTGATAAATTGATGAATGGGGGCCCAAAGTCTAGGCGACCATTTTAAGGTGCATACAAGTACCTATTCACAAAAACAAGAAAACATCAAGTATAGACGTTCATGATACAAATAGTTGAAGCACATAATATGCAAGATAAAAAAAAGTGAAGGGATTAGGGTATCACTTCTGCTACAATACTATATATGTTCTTATTATGTTAGGTTATCACTTATGTTATGTTATGTTAGGGTATCACTTATGCTATATACGTTCAATTATATAACATAACATAGTATCACCTAGTTACTATTATACTATTATATGAAAAGAGTATCACCTCACGAATGAATAACTATGACTTCGCCTCACTTCGTACAAGAACACAGGACATAATGCATAACAATTATGTGAATGTAGCAGTGAACATTGTAGACTCTTTCTACATTGCCAGCTTTAAAACACCACTCCTGCTCACCCTTTGGTCACATGATCATGTAGGGCACATTTGCAACATCAAGGTCCCCAACATCGAATGATACATGTTAGATCCTCAAAGTTTCTAGTTGCTTCGTAGAGGATGCACCCTCTCAAAGTTTTTCTAGCACGACACATGTCCCTTGGACACCAACGCACTAACAAGGATTGCCGATACATACTCATGGAATATTATTCCAATAAGGAATTCCATGACTAATAACATTCCAAATAGTTGTTCCCTTCACACCATTTGGATTGGCATGTGCAATCAAGGCATCTTTGATCAAGCCACCGCGGTTTTTCTTTTGAACCCAGCTTGCACACATGTTGAGATTAACCAATCAGAAGGATACTGTTGACCAGGGGTTCATACCATAACATTTATTTTCTAGGGAATTCTCTCTCACCTTGGAATTTTTTCTCTTAATAAATTATGGGCAGTGTGTACTCGCTTTCTTTTCCTTTTTATTAATCATTGTGTCATGTGCTAAACTCTCATAGATTTGGCCTAGTTGGTTTATGCTTTCTATATCCTACTCCTCAGGAAGAAGGTGTTTAGGAAGTGGGGTATTTTATTTAAACCCTCCTAAACTATTTATGTCTATTTATAAATAGGGTCTTATATTGTTCCCTTCATTGAGGAGACTTATACTTCCTTTAGGAATGGTGTTCCTTAATTTGGATCCTTGCAAATGATTCTCGCAGCCGGATATGAATGTGTGAGCCCTATATCCAGTCACTTTGACTTCTTTCTTTCCTACTGACAATGAAGGGAATGTGGTGTAGTGTATCACGAGCGGATGAAGGCAAAAATCTCTAACCAAAAATAGCCCAAATTTACAAATACCACCTGACAAAATTTGAGCTTGTCCAACAAAGATTTGATTTGACACTTCACCTCCCCTTATCTTACCTTGTTTGTTAAAGGTTGTCTTCTTCATTTTCCCCAAACACCAACCATGGAGATTCAGCTTCTAAAATCCCAAAGGTTGTGTTGTAGGGTGCACCATGTCGCACTCCTACAACACTTTTGGACTTCCCTCATTTAGGCAAGAAACTAATTAAGGGATCAACAATTTTCTTGGCACACCTGGTGGGACTGACATAAATGAAATCACCAAAGTCAGTGCATGCTTTGGATTTTGTAGCTTTGAGGAAGCAAGAAAGTGCACACGAGAAGTATTGGTTGGGGTCCAGTTAGGGTATGGACCCAAGTTAACATAATTTTTCTTATTGGGTTGCTCCTAAACCTTATCATGCAAATCTAGTTACCAATGCAC
This sequence comes from Chamaecyparis obtusa, assembly GCA_027943335.1. NCBI lineage: Eukaryota > Viridiplantae > Streptophyta > Pinopsida > Cupressales > Cupressaceae > Chamaecyparis > Chamaecyparis obtusa. The sequence goes on along the minus strand of BSBK01008352.1, from coordinate 131,711 downwards.
ATGATATATTCCTCAATCTTTTGCATGAGATGAGGATAGTTGAGCTTGAAAATAAATAGAGTATCCTTTGGAATTCCTTAAAAATGCTTGAGGCCTCCTCTGAGGAACCGTATTTAGAAGAACAGGTTGTCATGGATAACCAATTCACACATAAAGAGGTTCCATAATTTTCATGTATGATAGGAGGTGAACCTAATTGGAGTAATTTTCTAGAGTTCTATTTCCATTCGTTGATGCCAAATACTATTTCAGTGTTCAAGGGTGGACCATTGGCTTGAGCTCAAAAAATAAAAATGAACAAAGACAATAAGACCCATAGCTGACACAAGCGAGTGAGACCCACAAAGAAGATAGCCTTCTCCTTCTACATCTAAAGGTTGATGATCCAAGTCTTCTCTTTTTTGAGCTCCCTTATTTCGTCGAAGATGATGAGATCCCTTCACCAAAATTTTTGGAGGTTTCAAATATTCCTTCAGAAAAGGCATCATCATGGGATCCTCTCCCTAACCCTTTCGGTGAGAAAGGGGAATTAGAAGATGAAGACATGTGGCTTTGGGATGATCTAGAGCCCTTTTGTGAATCACTCAACAAGTACACTGCAATCATTTGAGCAAAGTCATACTCTACATCTTAGATGGCAGAGCCACCATTCATTGAGCTCCAAGAGCATACCAGTGTGCCCCCTTTTGCATCTCTTTTGAAGAAATCCCATAGGTGTCCAATCAAGTATTATTTGGAACTATTTTCTTGTTAGTCCATTGAACTCATGCTCATAATGGAGGATGAAAAGCGTCTTTTCAAAGATCTTGAGATGTTGTCTCCTATGATGTCAGAGGAAGTACCCAAAATGAGTTATAGTTTCATCACCTTTGACATATCACACCCAAAAAGGGTAAAACCCATGTTACCTTTCTTTTACCAAAATACTTGAGAGCCATTAATTTTAAAAGAAAAAGATAGGCCACAAAGGTAGCTCTTTCTCAAGTATAATAAGTGGCTTCCTGTAATTTTAATATGTAAATTATTGTAAATAGTTAGGTTTGTTTTGTTGGTTTGTTTCTTTTTCAATAAGCGCTAGTGCACAAGGTGACACATTTCTGGTGTCCCATATATAGTTATTAACCCCCCTTGTTATTCTGCAACAAACCTTTCATGATTATTGTCATCACACATCAACATTTTCTTTATCTTAAAAAAAATGATGATTTTAATTTATGTTGCGCTAACCCTTTTATCTATTAAGATCAATCATACCCATGCAATAGGGTTTCCCCTTTTCTCGTACGTATTCTCAAAAAGGTATTCCCTACCCCATCATAGTTTTGTGTACAGTGGTGAGGCCTCTTGTTATGATATTTCAATTCTTTGCACCAAGCATTAAAAGGTTTATTTTTTAAAGAAATGAATGGTTTAAAATGATAAATGAATAAAATTCACATGTAGACACTGAATTAAAATAAGAAAAAATTTATATATTATATTTATTTTTAGTATCTATGTACATTTAAAAAGTTTGCAAAACATAGCTAGATTGGAAGACTCCCTTTCGCTTGACTCGGTAGGCTTATCTTAGGCTTGCAAAAACACAACCCTCGAGTAAAAGCCTTCTATCACCTCCTCAATCATTTCCACATTGAAGTCCAAATATTTCATTAGAAATTTAACCCCATGTCACACATAACAACGGTGAATGTTGAGGGGCTGGAATAAAAAATTCATAACAAAAGGAAAAAATGACACCTCATTCCCCATCTCTAGGAATATATTTAAGTTGGTTGCTAGTGGAAACCCAACACCATCACGAGCTACAAAAAGCACAATCTCAAGCCCTCTACAAAGAATTCTTCCAAACATACCCACTACAAGGAAAAAAATCACGTCACTAGACTCCCCTAAGTCTAGTTGGGATTCCACGGACCTGGACAAAATATATGCGTTAAGATGATAATGGTCCTCACTTTGCAAAAAGTCTTCACCCAACGCTCATTTTAGGGTAGTGAGGACCATTTTATCATTTGTCCTAACCAATGGGGCTAGCATATCATCATCTATGATTCCTAGGAAGGGATCCTAGGGCAATGGGTAGGTCAATCTTACTGGTTTATGCATATCTCTTAGCTACACTATCTAATTCTATTCCCTTGGCTCTCAAGGTCTACTAAATGTTTATGTCACCTTTCAAATAGGTTTCTCTTTTATAGAGAAATCGACCACCTCTACATGTATTTTTCATTTACTCCACAATAGAGAGAATTTCACCTCAAATTGCAAAAGTACTATGCTCATTTTCTAAGGGTTTTCATCTATCTATTTTTGAAACTTCATGCCCAATTTTTGTTGGCAATAGTGTTGGCAAAGGAGATCCGTACTTCTCAAACATTGAAAGAGTAACTACATTTACTCTCAGTTTAAAATAAAAGATTATTTTTTATACCCTTGCGTACTAACACAGTTTTCACAACATTTAGTATTAATATCTTTCATTTCATGAAATTAGTGATATCTAGCTGGATTTCACATGCTCCTTAGTCTTAATACCTATATTAATGATGCTAATATTTCCTTCTTTCCGCTAGGTGAAACAATAGAGACTATTTTGCTACCACCTTGGTAGCCAACCTGGAATGATGACACCTCATCCATGCATACTAAAGCCAAAGAGGCAAAAAATGGAAATAAAAGAAAAATAAAAAAGAATAAAATGCAAAGAAATGCAAAAATCAGGTCATGTTAACAACTCTACCGGGGCTATGGACGTCTGGTTGGTAGTGGAGAAACACTAACAACTGTCAAGGCAATAACCTCGTCGGGGCTATAGATACCTAGCTAGCAGCGAGGCTCTATCTGGTTAGTCATGGGATGAATCTCACCTACATATCCTAGTAGACAGGTGGAAGTCATTTCATCATCTTAGTAAAGGGAAGGATAAACTCCTTGCACACACAATAAATCCATGGGTGATTTATTTTCATTTTTTTACAGGTTAATCTAATGCTTGATTATTGTTATTGTCTTCGTGGGATATCAAATATAGATTTTCATTACAAAGATGGGATCAAACATAGTCACTTGCTTTCCATTCTTGGTGTACACCTTTCCTCTATGGATGTTGGGTTAGTCAATTTGGCTTGTTCGATTCAAAAAAATGATTATTGGTGTCTCTTGGCTAAATTTTCTTGTGTTTTTATATTTACTCTCTTGGTTGTTCTCTCTCATAGTTGGTTTTGTACCTTGAGTCCTTTGATTTTATATGTGCCTTGGATTTTATGTTTTGTCTTTCTTTTTAAGAAAATCTCTGATCTTTTCTTTTGCATGTAGTTTTTATGGCACCTCGGATGTTCGTTCAACAACTCTCGAAGATAACCAATTTGAAAAATATGAACTGAGTTGACTCCCTAGCCCAATGGATAAGTCTTTGGTCTATGCAACCAAATTTTATAAGATTCACTCTCAACAAGATGAGATCCCCTAAAAGTTGCCAAAATGTAGACTCCTACAACATCAACTTTAAAACACCGCACATGCTCACCCTTCGGTCACATGATCACGCAGGGCACATTCGCAACATCAAGCTCTCCAAAGTGGGTTGATATGTGTCTTCATGTCAAATTTCCTAGCCGCTTCATGGAGGATGCAACCTCTCAAAGTTTTCCAGCCCACCACGTGTCCCCCTAGATACCCACACTCTACTGGTGCCCACCAATACATACTCAAGGATAATTCTTCCCATAAGGAATTTCATGACTAACAACATTTTGGATAGATATTCCCTTTACACCATTTGGATTGGCCCATGCAATCATGACATATCTAATCAAGCTACCACAATTTTACTTTCAAACCCAGCTAGCAAGCATGTTGTAATTAACCAATTAGAAGGATACATTCACCCATGTCACAAGGAATTGAGCAATCCATGCCAAATTTTTTGACATGTTGATCGATTGTAATAAAATTATAATCATTATGTGATCATGTTGATCAAGGGTTGTTCTATAAAACCCCGGAGGCTTGCAAACTAGAGGTTGGAAATATTGGACTCTGGTTCAATAGGTGAAGAAAGAAACTGTATTATTTGTAGATTTGCATTTCTGAGAACAAGACCCTATGGCCTATCGACCAGACACACATATTGTAACATTAATTTTTTGGGGAATTCTTTGTCACCTTGGCAGGTTTTCTCTTAATAAGTCATAGGGACTGTGTACTCGGTGTCTTTTCCTTTTTATTAATCATTATCATGTGTTTAACTCTAATAGGTTTGGCCTAGTTGGTTTATGTTTTCTATAGCCTGCTCAAGAAAAAGGTGTTTAGAAAGTGAGGTCATTTCTTTCTACCCTTATAGGAACTATTTATGTTTTTTTAGGGTCTTATACCATGTTCTTCATTGAGGAGACTTGCACTTTCTTTAGGAGTGATGTGCCTTAATTCAAATTCTTGTAGATGCTTCATGTGGCTAGATATGAATGTGTGATCCCTATGTCCACTGACTTTGGCTTCTCGTTCTCCTGCCAAAAATAAAGGGAGAGTGGTGCATCATGTCATGAGTAGATGAAGGCATAAACCTTTGAATAGAAATGGCCCAAATCTATAAATACCACCTGACAAACTCTTAGCCCATCCAACACATCTTTCATTCAGTGATTTTCCTCCCCTTAGCTTAGGTTATTTGTTAAAGGTTGTTTCCTTCCATTTCCCCAAACACCAACCACGAAGAGCCAACTTCTATAATCTCAGAGGTTGTGTGGCAGGGTACACACCGTCCCACTCCTGCAACACTTCCGGACTACCCTCATTTAGGTGGGAGCCTAATTAACAGATCAAAAAATCTCCTATCATTTGCATTAACATTTCATTTTCATTTGAACATCTCATTTAAATATAAACATTCAAATAATCATTATACAACAATATGAGCATAAATCAGTGAAAGTAACCAACTGAAATATCCAACAACATATACAACACAATATAAAATGAGTCCAATAAAATCATCCTAATAATCATAAAAAGCTATCTCAAATGCAAAATACACCAAATACCATCATAAGGCATCATGTCACATCTCTAGCATCATCATGAAAATATGATCAAATTGAAAATAGTAACACCATATAACCATCTATCACAACCAAGATATAGGCAACCAAAATAATACAGTCATTGATACATCTCATCATGCGGATAATCATAATATCAAATCAAGAGTACATCTCGGATCAAAATCATCATGGAATAGAATGAAAATACAAGAGGTACTACACCTATGTGGTTAGATTAGATGGTTTCATATGGTTTATGTTTTTCATGTATGTTTCATATGATGATCTAATGCCTATGGATGGATTTAGATGTTAGCTTAGATATATATGTATACATTGAATTTTGTACATATTGTAGCTTTAGCATCATGATTATCATGTTGTACACACACACATGAATGTAAATGCACGCATGGTCATCATAACCCAAATACCTTTATGTGTTCATGATCAAATGCCATAAAGTCACCTTATGATATTGTGGGACATATGACACTCCAAGCATAATATCATTGTAAAAAAAATTGTGTTTATGGATTCTTTAAATGGGGTACCATCCATATCAAATAGGTTGTAGGTTCTAGACCCATAAACATAGCTAATGTTGTATGGACCTAACTAGTTAGGACTAGATTTTCCTCTTTGGTCGAGTGGAACATTTACATTTATCTAGTTCTCATAGAGAGAGAACGAGATCACCTACTTTAAATGTATGAGTGAGAAAATTTTGATTATATTGTTTAGAATTGGATTTTTTAAAGCCTACAAGTGTTGGAGAGCTCTGAGATGATGCTCATCCAATATTTCTAATTTATGCAAGTGATTGGCATGATTACTATCATCATCAATTAATCATATTAGAGAGACTAAGGATGGTATCTCAAGTTCAAGAGGCATTATGGCATCAACTCTGTAAAAAAGGCTATAAGTAGTATTTCTCATAGTTGTATGAATGTTGGTACGATATGCCCACAAGGCATAGGTTAGTTGGACATGAAAACCTCTCCCATGCTTTTTTACCGTCTTTCACAATATTTTCTCAATGATTTTGTTAGAAGCCTCGGCTTGACCATTGGATCGTGGATAATATGGTGTAGAAAAATGATGTTGAATGTGAAACTTCTTGAGGAATTGCTTCACTTCCTTGTTCTTGAAGCACATACCATTATCAAAGATAATGGTAGAGGGAAATTCAATATGAGAAATGATATTATTGAGAAGGAAGCTACAGATTGTTTCATCTATGGTGGACCTCAACGGGGCTTCTTCAACCCACTTCGTGAAATAATTTATAGTTAAAATGATAAAATTATGTCCTTTTGAGGATGGGAGAGATATTTTGCTAATAATATCCAACCCCCAAGTCTGAAAATGCCATGGGGATGTTTGAATTCAGAACTCCTAAGCACGAGCTCTTATCGGATTACTATGTTGTTGGCATTGGGGAAATTTATTGACAAAAGAAAAAGAATCTTGTTCCATCATTTTCCAATAATATCCCATGCATACTAGTTTATGTACTAAGTATTTACCACCAGCGTTCCCTCTAGTGGATCTTGGATGGGTTTCATGAAGAGAAAGAGGTGTTTGGTCTTAGTAAGATAATATAGCAGTAGGCCGTTATATGACCTATGATATAGAACATTAGATAAGATCAAGTAACGAGCGAAACAAAATTTATTCTAATGTGAACACGTTTTCTCGCACTGTTAGGGAAACTTCCATTTTTAATATAGGCCTATATATCAGAAAACTATTTTCCTAAATCTCTATAAGAACACACAATATTATTGGAGATAGGTTGATCCAATACCACCAGAGATTAGAGAATATGCACGGAAAAATTATATGCATTCGTGTTGAAATCGGGTTGAACTAGGGAATTTGTGCTTGCTATTGCATCTACATACTGATTCTCCCTGCTAGGAATATTGTCAATGCTGAAATGGGAGAATTTCTTGAGAAGAGTCAACACCAATACTCTATACTGAGATAACTTTGACAACTTTTCTCTATATTTCCCAATGATCTAATTCACAATCAATTATGAATCATCATGTTTATGAAGATGTGTGACCTTGGAAGCAATCGCAGCGCATAGCCTAGCTATGAGGGCTTCATACTCAGTGATGTTGGTCATGCCATAGATCAAGTTATCACACATATATCTGCGATAAACCAACTTATCCCGATATTTTTTATTGGGTGATAAAACCTATAAAGTTATCCTAGAAACTTATCGCAGATAAGTTGCAAAAATATCACAGATAAATATGGCACTTATTGGCAATAAGTTACATATTTATCAAAATATTTTGAAAACTTATCTTGCACTGCCTGGTATTTGACTGTGATAGTCCAGCAAAGTGCAAAAATACAATTTTTTATTTGCAAGCAGAGGTTCATAAGGTCATTTGCAGCGTTCTAGAGTGATGTATTTTCTTTTAGTTTTACAAAGACAATTTTCTATTTCTAGTTTGCTTCAGAGTTTAGACTATCAGACCATGCCTACGAGCCATCAACATTTCACATGAGGATGTGATTTTGTATCCTATTTTCATTTATATGTATCTAGATCAGCTTGTTTTATTTGTTTTCTTATTTACTGACTCATTAGATTCATCTCTTTATTGAATTTTGCAAAAAAATACATTTCTAATTAAATTTAAGAAATTTTGTAAGTTCCTGATATTTTCCCAAGAATTTCCTGACTTATTTTCAATATTTTTCAATATCTTTTTTTTGCCCTTGGTGATAAGTTGCCAATAACGATATTTTAAACTATGCTTCACGCAATGGAACTCTAAGTAGAAAGAAAGGGGAACAAGATTTCCTTTAGGGGATATCAGGATGACACCTTCCCTTGAACCTGTTTGACACCAAGATCCATCAAAGTACATGTCCCAAATAGGCTCATGACTAATGGAACATAGATTTTCATCAGGAAATTGATCTAGCATAATGAATGTTTTTAGGCATAATGCCTTTGCTAATTAGTCAGCAACCACTTGCCCTTTAACTAACTTCTGGGTTATGAATTTTAGATCAAACTCAAAGAGTAACATGAACCATTTAGCGAGTGTTCTCGATAGATCATCCCTAGAGAAGAGGTTATTTAGAAGATCATTCTTGGTCAGAACTCGAGCTTTTGCATGGATTAGATAGTGTCTTATATTTTGCGTAGAAAACACTAAAGATAGACATTGCTTCTCTATAGTGGATTATTGACTTTCATAGTCAATCAAGATGCAACTAATATAATAGACAACCCTTTCTTTACCATCGTCATCATATTGAGATAGAAAAGTTGCAAGAGCATTTGGAGATTCCAAGATGTAGAGAGGAAAGGGATGATCCTACATAGTTGGCATCAAAATAGGAGGATTATCCAAATAGTCCTTGATAGAATCAAAGGCCAATTGACAATCCTCATCCCATTTGAATTGCACATATTTCTTCAAAAGTCGCGTGAATGGAAAGGTCTTATCATCCAACTAAGACACAAACCTTCTTATGGACTAGATCTTGCCTTGCAAGCTCCAGGGTTGAGAGATGTTCTTAGGTGGAGGCAAGTCAACAATGGAATCGATCTTATCTATGTTTACCTCTATTCGTCTTTGAGAGATAATAAACCCCAATAGTTTCCCGACATTAACACCGAAGAAACTTTTGAGAGGCTTTAGTCTCATCTTGTAGAGGTGTAGCCTTTCAAAGATAAGTTGAAGATTGGTAACATGGTCGTGATGAAGGATTGTTTTGCTAAGATATCAACCACATAATCTTCTAGGATCTTGTGGATGAAATCATGAAATATGAGTCATTTCTCATTGATAGGTTGCACTAGCCTTTTTCAACCTAGATGACATGACTACATAGAAAAAGGTACCCCAAGGGATGGTAAAGGTAGTCTTGTACTGATCTTCTGGGTTTATCCAAATCTGATTGTATCCTAAGAAACCATCCATAAAAGACAAAAGTACATGGCCTATTATAGAATCAGCAATCATATCAATGTTGGATAATGGAAAATCATCTTTCAAAGATGCCTTATTCAAATCATGGAACTTTATGCATATCTGAATGTGTCTGTCAGGTTTGCTGACAGGCACAATATTCGATGTCCAAGGTGAATAGTTAATGGGACGAATAAAGCTAGCCTTTAAAAGATTTTCTATTTCAGTCTTGACCATCAAGAAAATCCCTCAGATCCATATTATGGATATTTTTCTTTACAAGTTTAGCATCGAGTGCTAGTACTATGGTGTGAACCACGAGTGATTCATCAATACTTGGCATGTCCTTGTACACCCAAGCGAAAACATAATATTGGTGTAATAGGTCGGTGTGTGACCTCACTTCTTCTAAAGAAAGGCACTACCCTACCTTGATGATTATTTCTAGATGGTTGAGATTCATAGGGACATGGATAGTGTCACCTTTTATAAGGACATTATGGTTTTATGGATGTGGTGTCGAAGAATTATCATTAACACAAGAGAAGGGAATCTCATCATTTGCATTTTTGACACTTTCTCCAAAGTATGCCTCACCTTCCAAGAAATAAGGAAATCATCTCTTGTGATGATAGGAAAGTAAACTATCGTAAACACCCAAGAATTATTTAAGAGCCTCTTCTAAAGAGAAGTCATCCAAAGGGACCACAGCTAAACTCATATTTGAGTCAATGAGTTCCAAATGAACTAACTCCAAGGTCTTAGCAAGAATCATGTTAATGTTTAACCAAGGTTTTTCCTTACACTTGGAAGGATGTTATCCCAATCCAGTGGTATAACATCCAAATTCAGGTTCTAAATTTAGGTTATAAGGGAACTTTGATGCCTTCATGGTTAGGGCCAGAGCCCCTTCCATCATAACCACATCTAGAGACCATTTCATATCCCCATCCATAGGTCGACTGAAGATCCTTTGAAATTGGGGGATTGGTGTAGAAGAGATTATCAATGTAGTACAAATCATTGGTCTTTATAGATGCGTAGTCATCTCTTGTGGCCATAGTGAAAGGTGTCTTTGGGATTTTTAGGTTGACTGGGTTGACCTTGTATTCTCTGATATGGGAATTGGTGAAATCTAAAGTTTCCCAGTCATCACTTGCACATGCATTAACTTCTAGAGTTGAAGGAGATTTAGTGGATTTAGTCAAGATACATTCTTTATTTCTTTCCTTAGGGGGATACCTTAAGAGGATCGACCTAGGAGAATCAACGTTAGGAGGAACTAATGCTTCTTCAACCTTCTTCTCTTGGGCACTTTCCCCTTTAACGCCTCCACTAGGTGGGGTCAAAGAGGAAGGTGACACCATAGTAGAGGCCATTAAACGAATGTAATTCCTAAATGGGGGAGAAATTAAAGTCTGACCTATACCTGTCATTTGACATAAATGCATGGCATCAAGATCAATTTTTTGTGACTACTTGATTATCTGACACAAACTTGACTGATCCATGAAAGGTAGATGAGATTTCCCCCACGACATGTAATCAAGGTCTTCCTAACAAGATATTATAGGGAAGGGGGTATTGCATTACATAAACCAAGGTAGGAATGACTATAGGTCCAACCTTCAAGGGTAGTATAATTGTACCCACAACAGTCTTCCCCATGTTGTTAAATCCTCTAATGAACAAGGAAGAAACTACTAATGAGTTTGTATCCACCTTAATCTTTACGAGTAGGCACAAACCACATACATTGAGTGTTGAACCAGTGTCAATGAGGGTTCGTCTTATTCCTACCCCATTTACAAATTACTAAAATCATTAATAGATCTGCAAGATTCCTTGTCTTCGAAGGTAGGAGTCCATGCGGATAGAACATGATATTTGGCATATCCACATGAATATGATGCATTAAGGCATTCACATATTTTAGCCTCATGGCGGAAGGAAGTAGAATCTTCTAGAGAGATTCTTGAAGCATCCCTTGGTAAATCAAGGTTGTCTGAAGCAATTCCCAAAGTAATATCTTGGCAAGAGTAATGCGAAGGTTCTCAATAAGATCATAATCATTGGCTTGCTTAGGCGTGGGTTTAGGGGCTTGAGGAATCTTGAGTTGAAGAGGTGGTAAAATTGTAGCAAGTTAATTAAGATTATCTTTGTTCCTTTGAGTGTTATAGGCATGAGTGACATTATTATACGATTCATTCCTATATCGAGAGAACTTGGTAAAAATATTTGAAGAACCACTTCCTCGCGACACATCATGTGTGAACTTCACCTTTTTAGGTGATGGGCTACAGAAGTCATGCAAATTATTGATCTCTTGGACTTCCAAGGTACTGCAAAAACTACAATGACATTCATAGACTCACTAGGTCTTACCAAATACATTGTCTGGCATAGAAGGTGTTTGGTGGACTTGGAATCATGATAGAACATGCTTAAGAAGTCATCTAAGACGTCATCTAACAAGTCAAAGTCATGCTTAGAGAATACCTTGTCAAATGCATCAAATCCTAGAAGGAAGAGATCTAACATATTGGCATTCACGTCGAGTTCACCAAAATGTAGAGTAGGGGATTTCCACCTTCCGCAAGTGCAAATATTCCTTACACTACCTCAATGATATAACATGCAAAGCTAAGGGAAGAGTCTTAGTCTACTTAAACTAACTATAAATTTACATGGATGAAATAAAGGAACCTTATATAAATCAAAATGGGAATGTAAAATACTAAGTTAATGCAAGTGTTGCATGTTTACAAGAGATAAAATAAAAAGAATGTTGATCAAACATAAATTATAGGATGTACAAGTATTTTGACTTCTGAAATGAGAAATACATAATCTAAACAACATACCAAGCAAGTTTGAAGCTCTCGTCCTTGGACGATAGGGTGCGGTAGGGATGTTTGTGAGTCACATTCTAGTCTTGCTCAACAGAGAATAGAGAAATCACCAATTGTGTCAATTAATCTAAGGTCCTAGATCCAAGTACCTATTTGCCACCTACGAACATAGAAACATGGAAAAGTGTTGGAACCGTATAGAGTTTTGCCTTAGTCAAACCCCCACTTTCGTGTTCCCACCTCCATAGACAACCAAATAGATAGAAGTATGATAAACTGAAATAAAGAGAAGCAATAGAAATAACTCCCTACTTAATGGAGAACCCCTATTACAAAAAGATAGACAATAAGAACAAGCCTCGCTTGAGTGAGGAAAGCCCTTATTTCACAAAGATCAAATGTGAAGTTAAAAATGAACCTCACTTGAGGGAGGAAAGACCTTACTACCTTATAAGAGATTATTGTTCAAGACACAATAATAGATATACAAGATAATAATACTAAATAAACAAAGATAGTATACGAATGCAAACAAGATAGATATGAGTGTAGATCTTCCCAAGTTGAAACTTAAATCTAGTAGAGCTTCAATGTGAGAGAATGAGAGCCAAAGAGGAGAAGAGAGAGCTTAGAGACAGAGAGAGAAGTATGAGAGTTACAAATGAGCTGAAAATAGCCTCTTATCATTGCAAGTGGGCGGAAGTATCCATTTTGTACGCATCCAACAAAAGGGACACACGTCGAGAGCAGTACTGCATTTTCAAATTTTGTGGATGCTAGCATGTTGTGTCGACATCCACACATAATGCTCTCATCTAAATATTTGAGCCTCAAACATGGGTAATAGATCATGGACAATGTACTATGAAGGGTCATGATGTCAAGATGTGGTCATTTGATCATGGTCCCTTGTTGCTAACTTGTGGTGCTTGATGCAAAAGTGTCATAAATGTAGGGGTGCAATTTTAGGACACTACAAAGGTATTTTGATTGGGTGATGGAAGTTGGTAATCATATTGTGGTTTCCCATAACTGGGAGAATGTATCTCGGGGGATTGAAAAAATCAATCAAAACATAATATTTGGCAAGCTTGGACGTATTTTTGACTTCAGCAAAGAAGGCTATGAGGAAAAGATGATGGAAGCGTGGGAGCTCTTCAAGTTGTCTGTGACAAATGATAACTATGCATCTATGAGTATCTTCCACTCCAATAATGAATAATTATCCACTCCTAAGAATAAATTTGTGTTGTGGGATTACTTCTTCGAGCTTGCTCTCTTTGTCTCTAAGTTGGATGAACTTTAGCCTTAATTTGAGGGGGCTTTTCTTCTCTCTATCCTTCATTTCTTCTATTATGTGGTCTCATGTTTCTATTGTTTTTTTGTCTTCTTCATAGTCAAACTCCATGTAATATATATCTTGTTGGGTGTGTTGAGGCTTGGTGGATTTCCCCACCCAGGGTGTGGCCTCCACCTATTGGTTTTTACTCTCCTCTCATATGCGAGGTTACTCCTATGTATTTCCATATGTATTATTTATTTAGCTAATATATTATATGTTTAATGTATTTCGTCAAAAAAAACATTTCAAAGAATACAGTGATGCATTCAAATACTAAACACATATTTATCCATTATTACTGTTAGAATGATTTTAGAATAAATGATAGGTGGGTGAATCAGTTATCCTTAGTTCCAAATGTACCAATTCAAGTTTTCAATACTTCAACCAACTTAGATCTATTCAGTAATCCACTCAATATCTATAGAATGTATCAGTAACATAAAATGTGCAGTCCATTGTCCAAAAGTAATCAACTTGCAGAATATAAAACTTTTAACAACACAACACATCAAATAAAATTCACACAAGTATGACACCAGGATTTAGTGTGGAAACCTAATATGGGAAAAACCACCAGTAACCTGCTACCAAATTTTCACTCTTCTAACGTAAGCTCTGTGAGAAGCTAAATCTGTTAAAGGTTACAATACACACTACTAGGTGTGACCCTGTTAAAATATTTAATCACCTTGTTAGGAGTGGTCTGGTTAGAAGACTTAAGAATATTCCATTAGAATGTCACATTGATTATGTGTGCTAAAATGTTGTCACACTTCTATGAATCATTGCATGCAAGGAAACTCAAGAATGAGCCCTCACAAATCGATCCATAGCTCTCTATGCATGGAGTTGCAAGATTTGTAAAATTGCTCTCAGCTAGAGCTATGAACTCATGACCTTGCTAGTCAACCACACAATGAGAGATTCCAAATCAAAGACAAGGGCAACAATGCCAATATCTCTAATGAAATCTAAATGTATGCAATGCAATGCAAGTAAGCTAAAAATGAGAATGCAATCTAGTCTATGAAAATGAAAGTACAATGCAACTAATCTATGAAAGGAAAGAACAAATGTGACCAATCCCTCCTATTTAGACTATGTGAGATTAATCTATTGTATAAAAGGAAATCTACACTAAGAATTCCATTATCATGCAACTATGAAAGCAAGTATGAAATGAGATGCAACAAAGTCTTCAAAGCTTGGATTGCAAGAGTGTCTTCAAAGAGAGCTCCAAATGACCTAGAAAACCTACAGCATAATATTAGCATGAAAACCTAAGATGCAAATGAGGAAGAGAGCTCTCCTTTTATAAGAAATGAGATGAAAACGGACCATTGAGATTAAGAGGCAAAAGACTTAATCAACAGTGGAGAAAAATAGAAGCTTGATCCTTGTGCACAAATATCCTCCAATAGGAAAATAGGAGTTGACTTTAGTGTCCATATGAGACAAAAAGTATTTTTTCTCTTTTTATAAAATAAGAATAATATTTTATTTGTGCAACATAGGATAAGAAGAAAAGTGGGGATTTTTTATTTAAATAAAAGGGGAGGAAATTCCTTTTAATTAAATAAAGGCTTAGGATAAAGTGATTTTATTATTTAATTAAAAGAGATTTTTAATTAATTAAAAAGGAGTGTGCTCTCTTAATTAAATAAGATTTTTATTTTTTTCTCTTTTAAATTAAATAAGGCTCAAACTTTAAGAAATATTGAATTGATTATGATTTGATCAAGGAAATTGATATAATTGATATTGTTGATATTGAAAATATTGATTCAGGGATTTTATAAATTGCTAAATGGGGGCCCAAAGTCTAGGCAACCATTTTAGGGTGCATACAGATTAAAGGGTTTACAAAATGATTGTTAGGTCAACCTTGATTTAAGGATTTTGATGGATACAATGGTTAGAAAGTAACAGTAGGTTCTGATCTGAAAAATACAACTCACTTTTTAAATACGGATCCAATAAGCTCATATGTTGATTTACTGAATGGCCTTCATTGCCATCTCCATCTCTCATCTTCTCGAAAATCCCTTCAAGAAATCATCACAAATCTAATCAACTCTTCACAACTCTGCTCGGGCTTCTGCTTAGGTTCACCAATCAATAACATCAATGTCTCATACTACATAACCTAAAACTAAGCCATCCTTATACCTCCTTGATTAGGTAGCTTAATCTTTTTCCACTTAATCTCTTATGTAGATCTTAGGTTTAGGTCAGATTCATCAAATCCTTCCAACATTTCATTCTCCTCGTTATCCTTCTAGATACTTCTCAAAACTTCTCCTTGAATCCATAAGAAAATGGTTTACCATGTATTAAATGTTCTAGGTCATTCATCTTTATTTTCAACACATTTTACATATCCCAAGAATTCAACTATGTCATCTAGCAATCTCAATTCCTTCACAAACTATAAAATGCTGACACTCGGTCAATATTGTGTTCATCTACTCGGTCATCACTGGATAGCTCGGTCATTGCTATAGTTATTCTTCTCAAAAAACACTATTTTTGCTCGGTTAATTCTCTGAGACTCAGTAATTACTGATGCTCGGTCAACACTAAAATTTTCTTGGCTTATATTGGCGCTCGGTCGACACTAGCATCACTCGGCTTACACTGAATTTCCTCTTTTTTTCTTGGTTAAGCCTATGCTTCCAGACTTTCTTTCATCATTTCTTCTAAGCTTCAAATCAACTGATTTCTCCACTTAGTGTTAAAGATAAACAACACATTACCTTGCCAATGTGTCAAATAATCAAGTACCCATTGTAATTTCTCATAAGTCAACCTTTCACTAGGTCCTCTTGTTATCTCCTCTTCATCAATCAAAAGATATGGTACTTTACTAGATAGTAGTTGTCTCACCAGTTAAGGTTTGACATCAATAAAAATATAACAATTATTTCAATTCTAGTTTCCAACAATCTCCCTCTTTGGCATTGATGGCAACACCATGTGCAACACCATATCCAAGTTACCAAACAATCCAAAAAGTTCGTTTAGATTCACATCCAAATATCAGCCCCCTCTTCGATAGATTTCTCTTTGCTTTATCTGTTCACCAGTTTATTGAATCTCTCCCTCATCTTATTCAATTTCACAATCTCCCTCTTTGCTTAAGGTAACTCCTTTTGCATCAGTTTATGTATCTCTCCCTCAGGTTCACTAAATCTCTCCCTCTTTGACAACAATGTCAAAGACATTCATCTTCACCATGTAGATTTATTCATGTCAATTCTCTAAACTTCATACTCCCTCTGTCATCTTGCTTATAACTGGTCAACATCTTGTGCTTTACTCTTCACAACTTTAGGCAACTCCTAAAGTGTGACCTCCTTTGCATCAATTTGTCAGATATTCTGATTAGTATATTTGATGCAATGCTCCTATATGAATCTAGATAGTCTCAGTTAGGGGAATCACCCCTAATTTACCTCTTAGATACTCATTAGCATCTTTAGGTAATGCCTTAGTGAATATATTTGCTAACTGTTTCTTGGTATTCACATACTCCAATCTCACTTCTTTGTCTTGAACTAACTTTCTCAAGTAATGATACTTGATAGAAATATGCTTAGTCTTAGTGTGCATCACAGGATTCTTTGATATATTGATAGCACTTGTGTTATCACAGAAAATAATAATTGGCTCAGTGATTTCTTCCTTCATACTTTTCAACAATTGCTTGATCCACACTAAATTTGAACAATTAACTACTGCTGCTACATATTCAGCTTCTGTTGTAGATTGGGAAATGTAATTCTATTTCTTGCTTCTCCAATAGACTAATCTCTTTTCTAGAAAGAATGCACCACCACTTGTACTCTTTCTGTCATCCACATTTCCTGCCCAAGTTGCATCAGTGTAAACTTTCAGTTCAAACTTTTCATTTTTCTTGTAATACAATCCATAGTCCTATGTTCCTTTCGAATATCTCAGTATCCTTTTCAATGCCATCATGTGATTCTCCTTAGGATTGGCAAAAAATCTTGCAACAATCCCAACTACTAGGGAAATATCTGGTCTGTTGTGAACAACATATTGTAGCTTTCCAATCATAGACATGTACAAGGTTTGATTCACTTCATTTGTATCATCATTCTTTGATAGTTTCTATCTAGTAGCCATGGGTGTACTTACTAGTCTAGAAGCCTCCATGCCAAAAGTTTTCAGTATCTCCTTGACATACTTACATTGTGTAATATAGATACCTTTCTTCATCTGATAAACTTGCAAACCAACAAATAATTTGATCTCTTCAAACATAGACATCTCAAATTCAATTTGCATCTCATTAGAAAATGTTTGGCATAGTGCATCTTGTCCTCCAAATATGATATCATCAACAAATATTTCAGCTAACAATATCTCTTTACCTTTTCAAGTCTTCAAGTCCAGATTGGTGTTGTCATTAGTTCTTGCAAATCCAATCTTTACCAAGGAATTATGCAATCTCTAATACCATACTTTGGGGGCTTGCTTCAATCTATGCAGTGCCTTGTGTAGTTTACAAACCATGTTCTTCTTTCTTGGATCAACAAATCCTTATGGCTTCTCAATGTATACTTCTTCTTCCAGTATTTCATTTAGAAATGCAGATTTGGCATCCATTTGATACACTTTGAATCCTTTGTAAGCTCCATATGCAAGTAGATTTCTCACTCATTCCAATCTAGCAACTAGGGTAAATGTCTCCCCATAGTCAATGCCTTCTTCATGTGCATATCCCTTGCATACCAATCTAGTTTTGTTCCTTGTGACTTCTCCATGTTCATTCATCTTATTTCTGAATGCCCACTTTGTTCTAATAACATTCTTGTCCTCTAATCTTGGCACTATTGTCCAAGTTTTGTTCTTTTCTATCTTCTCAATCTCATCATTCATGGCTTGAATCCAATCTTGATTCTCCAACGCATCTTTCATTGTCTTACACTCAAACTCACATAACAAGCATGTTTGATCTTTCAACTTAATTCTTGTCACGACTCCAGATTATTTAGCTCCAATAATTTGATCTGGCTTATGATATCTTTTTACATATTTTGCTAATGTAGGCTTTGATCTCCTTTCTTCTTGCTCTTGATCTTCAAGTTCATCTTGTAGATTCTCTGCTTCCTCTCTTGATTTCTCGGTAGCATCCTCCTAATGCTCAATATTTTCTTGTTGTGACTTGGCAGGTTCTTGTTGTTGGTCGGCATCTTTATTTTCTGGTTCAAGTACATTACTAGTCTCTCCTTCTTCCATGTATACAAAAGATCTGTAATCTTCAGGTTCCTTCTTGCACTCAACTTCATTATTTTTTGCATATTCATCAACTCTAACATTTGCACTTTCCACAAATTTGATAGTGTTAGAATTCAAACACTTGTAAGCTTTTCTCTTAGTGTAATAACTTAGGAATATGCCTTCATCACTTTTAGCATCAAGTTTTCCATTCCTATTGTTCTTCAATATATAGCATTTTCTTCCAAAGACTTTAAAGTATTTCACATTAGGTGCATAACCATGTCATAATTCAAAAGGTGTAGCATTTTTACCTTTCTTGATTTGTACTTGGTTCAAGGTATAAACAAATGTACTTACAGCTTCTCTCCATTAATTTTGTACAACATTCTTCTCTATCATTAGTGTTCTAGCACAATCCATGATTGATCTATTTCTTCTCTTTGTTATATCATTCTGTGGAGTTGTCTTTGGTGCAGACATTTATCTCTTTATTCCTCTATCATTGCAGAATATGTTGAACTCATTAGATATGAACTCTTTTCATCTGTCAAATCTCAGACATTTCAAGCTTTTACATGTTTCTTTCTCAACTTTTGCCAAATAACACTTAAACAACTGAAAGGCATTAGATTTTTCTTTAAAAAACATTACAGTCATCATTCTAGAGTAGTCATCAACAAATAGAATGAAATATTTATCACCATAGTAACTTTGCACACCAACAAGTCCACAAAGGTCAATATGAACTAATTCCAAAATATCATCAAAAGTATATGTTTTGCTCTTGAAACTAGACTTTGTCATTTTTCTCAATTGACATTGTTTACACATCACATTGTTAGGTTTCTTCAATCTTGGTAAACCTCTAACTCTTTTCATCTTACTAATGCTTACCAAATTGTCAAAGTTCACATGACACAACCTTTTATGACATAACCATACATCATCAAATTGTGCAAACAAACATGTTTTTTCGGATAGGTCTAGATAGAACAAACTACCTCTTATTTCTTCTCCACTTCCAATTAGTTCACC
Organism: Chamaecyparis obtusa; assembly: GCA_027943335.1. Taxonomy (NCBI): domain Eukaryota; kingdom Viridiplantae; phylum Streptophyta; class Pinopsida; order Cupressales; family Cupressaceae; genus Chamaecyparis; species Chamaecyparis obtusa. Next base: position 112,237 of record BSBK01008352.1, on the reverse strand, counting down.
AGTGGCATCAAATATTTTAGTATTTTTGTGATGAAACTCAACTCGGTAACTAGTATTGTTCAATTGTGCAACACTCAACAAATTATAGTTAAGACCTTCAACCCAATAAGCATTGTCACATCTGATCTTATCAGTCAATCTTATTGATCCTTTTCCATTCACAAGATATGGTGCACCATTACCAAAGTTAACACTCCTACCTATGTAATGATTTAGGGTTTCAAACTTACTTTTATCACAATTCATGTGATGTGAGCAACCACTATCAATTATACATCTATCACCTTTACTCACATATGGAATAAGTATAATTTTCTCATCTTCATTAGAATCATCTTTCATAGAAACATACACAACTTCTACATCACAATCATCAGATTCACTATCAGTTTCTTCTTCAACAATATAACAAGACTTTTTACCTTTATCCTTGTAGTCTTTATACCTTATGTGATCTCTATCATTCATTTTGTCTTTATACTTGTTTTCCCTTCTTTCATCTATGCCATTCTTGTCAGGGCATCTTGCTGCAATATGGCCAACTTTGTTACATGAAAAATAGATTATAGGAAGTTTACCTTTAAATTTTATTTTTCCTCTCGGTAGCCTTCTAGCCATAAGTGCCTCAAGATCATCTAGATTATCATCTAAAGTGTCACTGTCACTTTCACTATTCTCACATATTTCTTTTCCTTTCTTAGACTTATGAAGAACCATTTGAGACTTGAATGTAGATTCAATATTATGAGTAGGGAAATTATCAAAATCTGGCAACTCAAAAGCAGTAAGCCTACCAGCAAGACCTTCCAAGGTTAGGTTGTTACCGGGAGCACATCTCAGTTCTTGTATTGCAGAAACTCTAATAGCATAGATAGGAAGTAGGGTTCTCAAAACCTTGCTAATAATAGTTTCATCATCAATATTTCCATTAGCTCCTCTAATAGCATTCACTGCCTCTTTAACTCCGGCACAATATTGAACAATAGTTTCACCTTCTAACATTCTCATTTCATCAAACTTACCTCTCAAGCTTTCAGATTTGGCTCTTAGCACATTTGTGTCCCTGCCATAGATAGTTGCTAGTGTGTCCCACATTTTCTTTGCATTAGTACAGTCTTTGATGTCTTCAAATTCAAGATAGCTTAGGGTAGAGGCAATCTCCAACATTGCATGATTGTGTTCTTGTTTTTCCTTCATCTCCTCGGTTGTTATAGGTGCAGCAACTGGTACATAATCATGTTCCACATAATATTTCGTTGAATCACCAATTCCAGCTAGGTGTAACTTCATCAAACTCTTCCATGCAGAGAAGTTCTCTTTGTTTTGCTTTGGTACCTCCTTTTTGTACATCTTGATCATTAGCTTCAAGTACCTTTAAAAATTTTCCTTACAAGCACCACAAGCTCTAATACCAATTGTTAGAATGAATTTAGAATAACTGAGAGGGGGGTGAATCAGTTATCCTCAGGTCTAGATGTACCAATTCAACTTTTCAACACTTCAACCAATTTAGATCTATTCAGCAATCCACTCGGTCTCTATATAATATATCAGTAACATGAAACTTGCAGTCCACTGTCCAAAAGTAATCAACTTGCAGAATATAAAACTTTTAACAACCCAACACATCAAATAACATTCACACAAGTATGACACCAAGATTCAATGTGGAAACCCAATATGGGAAAAACCACCAGTAACATGTTACCAAATTTTCACTCTTCTAAAGTGAGCTTCGTGAGGAGCCAACCCTGTTAAAGGTTACAATACACACTACTAGGTGTGACCCTGTTAAAGGATTTAATCACCCTGTTAGGAGTGGCCTGGTTAGAGGACTTAAGAACATTCCATTAGAATGTCACATTGATTAAAGGGTTTACAAAATGATTGTTAAGTCGACCTTGATTTAAGGATTTTGACTGATACAATGGTTAGAAAGTAATAGTAGGTTCTAATATGAAATATACAACTCACTTTGTAAATACAGATCCAATAAGCTCATATGTTGATTTACTGAATGGCCTTCATTGTCATCTCCATCTCTGATATGCTTGGAAATCCCTTCAAGCAATCATCACAACTTTGTTCAACTCTTTACAGCTCTACTCAGCCTTCTGCTTAGGTTTGACAATCAATAACATCAACCTCTCATACTGCGTAGCCTAAAACTAGGTCATCCTTATACCTCCTTGATTAGGTAGCTTAATCTTTTGCCGCTTGATCTCTTCCGTAGATCTTAGGTTTAGGTCAGATTCATTGAATCCTTCCATCATTTCGTTCTCCTCCTTATCCTTCTAGATACTTCTCGAAACTTCTTGAATCCATAAGAAAATGATTTACCATGCATTAAATGTCCCAGGTCATTCATCTTTTTTTTTGACAAGTTTTACATATCCCAAGAATTCAACTATGTCAGTTGGGAATTTCAATTCCTTCACAAACTATAAAATACTAACACTTGGTCAATATTGTGTTCATCTACTCGGTCACCACTGGATAGCTCGGTAATTGCTAAATTGTTCTTCTCGGCAAACACTGTCTTCGCTCGATTAATTCTCTGATACTTGACAATTACTGATGCTCAGTCAACACTAAAATTTGTTCAACTTAGACTGGTGCTCGGTCGACACTAGCATCACTCTGCTTACACTGAATCTCCTCTCTTTTGCTCGGTTAAGCCTATGCTTCCAAACTTTCTTTCCTCAACAACACATTACCTTGCCAATGTGTCAACTAATCAAGTACCCATTGTAGTTTCTCATAACTCAACCTTTCACTAGGTCCTCTTGTTATCTCCTCTTTTCAGATCCTCTTCATCAATCAAAAGATATGGTACTTTACTAGATAGCAACTGTCTCACTAGTTAAGATTTGACATCAATGACAATATAACAATTATTTCAATTGTAATTTCTAACAATTACTTCTTGAGAGAAAAGGTTGCAAAGAAGTAAGTCAAATTGGAATATGTTCCCTCAAAGGATCAAATTGTAGACATTTTCACCAAAGCACTATCAAAGTATACTATTGAGCATCTCCAGCAAAAGTTAGGAATTATTACCCCTCCTTCAAACTATATGCATAGGAGTGGTACATCTTTCCAAGGGGAGACTTAATGTCTATCTTATGTCTCCTAGATAGATGTGGTGGTGATTCTTAGGGGAAGCACTGAAGGTTGTAGTTTCTATTGCGGAAGAGACATGTCCCTATTAGGGGGAGCGTTGTAGTTTTCAAAGATGTACTCAAAAGTAGTAGAGCTATTTAGAGAGTTGTTTAGAGGTTTTTAGTATTGTGTCCTTTGTCCTTGATGTCAAACGAGGGAGAGAAATGTAGTTGTTGAGAGATTTACAATTTCTAGTTGATGGTACAAGTGTTGCCATCAATTACAAAGAGGGAGATTGTTGGTAGTTTGCATTATGTTGTCATTGATATAAAACTTTTTGGTGTTGATCATAAAAGAGAACACTAAGAGAAATTTATTAGTTCTGTTTGTTGTTGGTGTTATCACTTCCACCAACATAAATGGATGTAACATAATGATACAAACATATCTCAACTAATTCCACCAATCATTGTAATCCATTGTACTATAGCAAATCAAATTGTTTTGACATGGCAAGGTAATGATAAACTTTCTTCAACCTTCCAAATGCCATAAAGGTAAGCAACATATTTGACACACATCTGATATCAAGGACAACATTCCCTTGACATGGATGACAATGTATGTCAACAAGGTTCACTTGACCAGTTACGTAGAAGAGTTGCTTCTATATGCAAATGATCTTATTTTAGTGGCAAAAATAACACATCACTTGATGGAACACTTGTAAACTCTAGAATCATTTTGCCTAGAGGTAGGGACTCAGGTGGACACTAGCAAAACTAAGGTCATGATCTTTACCTTGTAGAGAAAGAAGGTTAATAGGGAACTTTTTTTTATGGCAGCTCTTTGTAGGTGGTCAATAGTTATAAGTACCTTGGTCTCAATTTCCACAATAAATTGAGTTGGGAAACACATAAGACAAAATAATACAAGGAGGTGGAAAGCATTATATTCATTGCAAAATATATGCAAAGGAGCTGAATTACAGGACTGGAAAACTAAGAAAACTCTTTTTGGGCTACTAGTGATTTTGATGGTACTATACAAGTGTGAAGCTTGGGGGTAGCAACACATCAACAAGATAGTGCAGACAAATAGAGAGATTACAAAAATATTTAATCACGGCCTCAAGGTGAAATCATTTGTTTCATATGAGATCCTTGTGGCCGAAGTGGGGCCTTTCCAGTAGAGGCATTGGCTATGATCCAATGGCTAATTTATTTAAGAAGAATAGAGTACATAAAGCGACATCGGTTCACCCAAGATGGCAACAAAAGAGAAATCAGACAGAAGGAAGAGCGTGTGGATGAAAACAAGCAATAGGTGGATGAATGAGTGGTGTATTAGCATAAGAGTGCCCAAATAACAAAGGGAAAATAAAAAAGTACATGCAAGGAAAATGCAAAGAAGGCACATGGACAAGACAACTTGGGAGGAGAAAAGTATACAATATCAAACATTATCAATTTCAAATATGACAATACATAGAAGAACTACATAAGAGAGGAAATAAAATGGAAAGAAAAAATGTTAATGACTAAGCTAAGAACTAGTTTGCATCAACTTAGATGTAAAATCTGAAGATGGATGATACATAAAGAAGAGTGTGCAGATAAGAGATGTTATTGCACTCAAAAAGTGGTGGAGACGAAATGACATTACAACATGGAGTGTTCTCTTACAAGAGTATTTGGAGCAATTACATTGAGACACTACACGTGAGCACCTTGAGTAACTTGTTTGAAGAAAAAAAGATAACAAAAGTTGTAGATTCCCTAATCAAGATACATAGTAGAAGATCCTCGATATAGAAGGCAAGAGAAACTGAGTAAGCATAGAACCGTTGAACTTTTTTATTATAGATTTTTCATGTTTATCTAACTATTTGTGGGTCCCATAGGCTATTTGGCCCTATACATTATTTAAAACATCCATTCATGACACAAAATCTCCACAGCTTTTCAAGGCAGCAAGGCAATAACGAGCCACTCCTATGGCGCGTTTAACAAATAATCACACTTTAATGTCTACGCTCAAAAATTAATAATTTTGAAAAATGTCGTTTTACATGTCCCTAGAGCTTGAGAGAACATGCGTACACCGTAATGATATCAATGTTCACACGATTCTCTCTATTAAACCTTCAATAGTCACCTCCACGAAACAACGAAATCATAACAGGGTTGACTGGGATTCCGTCCATGAAGCTTATGAGATTTTTTTGTCTTGCAACCGTAGCTCCCCACTGTCTATTTTCCATTTATGAGATATCAAAGGACAAACATAAAAAATATATACCAAAAGTTAATGTAAGATAATAGCTTAGAGGGGCCAGATATGCTTTATGCATTCTTAATGTCAAAGCAAGTACATTTAAGGCCGCTCTTAATAAGCATTTAAGTTGAAGAATTCAGTTGCGTAACTGTCTTGTTCCAATTGATTAGGCTGTCTATTAAATGAAGCTGCCGAGGATCTTTTTTAAAGAGACTTGGCATTCTGGATAGTTTCTCTTTCAGTGTTTTAACAAATTTGGATTTTATAACTATTCATGCTCTAGACTATCAAAATTAATGTTTCGTTTGACCATTAAAATGACGTGTTCATAAAGTCCCCAATTTAAGCTTCCAATATGTGAATGGTTGAAGAAAAATTGAGGTTCGTCTAGTTGTCACTTTGTGAAATATAACAAACACAATCAGATTCAAAACAAATAATTGAGCAATGGGCATGAGGAGAACATGGGCCAATATACCAGAATTCGTTCCCCTCTACAATGCAAGCAATATTTTACCAGCATTGATTGGGATCACAATGTGAATTCGAAGAAAGTCAGACTCAATATGGATGACATCTATGAGCCAAACCAGTCTCCAAGAACACATGTATGCTAAAATACAACCATTTAGTTACCAGTGACGTTAATATCTCAACGATTAGCCTCTTTTATTTGAGGTGAGACTGAATGGCCTCAGCCTTACTGTCACCTCTTCAAGCTCCAGAAAGGTATAAATTAATTCTACAAAAAATATGGAACCCCACTTCTTGGGCCCATCATAGCATTATTCTCCTCAGTCTCAGTGAAATATTTTACATCCCTTTCCTGCATTCATAGACTGCAAATTAATTGGCAACCAATAATAATGGTATTCAAGAATCTAAATACAAAGTTAAAAGAAATGTGTATGTCCAATAACAGTACACACCCTAACATACCATGTTTTCATTAAAACTCAAAATTGAGGCAACATTCCCACAACGATAACAATAGTTTGGCGCAGACCACACCTGTCATTTCTCCAAATGGTATAGTTATCTATCACAGCTAAATATTGGATGCAAGCTAGCAAAAATGAAGCTTCAAAATTTTCATTATTTTAAGCAGAAAAAAAAATTAGTAGTGGTGATGTACAACACACCGTCACTAAACCCCTGTCCTGAAACATATATTTGAGACCTTCCTGAACCAGTTGATGTGCCCGGCAAATAAGTTCTAAGTTATTGATATGATTGAACTGCAGACAAAATCAATGTGTGAATGCTTAATCAAATAATTAGCCCTTGCATTTCTGCACTCTTGCCGAACCCTTGAATTTGATAACAATAAAGAACTAAATATGCCATCTTCAGACTTGAATTACACTGAACTAATATAAGAATAACATTAATCAGTTCAATTTTCTCTTACTTCAGATGTAACTTGAGATCCAAAAAGCCACCCAGCACCACGTGGACTGACTGCCCAAGTTTCAATTTCTTCGGGGTCACTCCACATTAGATCACAGAAGGGCCCTTCGTGTGGTATTTCACAGTTCCTCTCAATGAGTCTCATCTGGAAAATGTAATAAGAAAACAAATCAACAAAGAAAATCACCAAACATGCTTCAAAAAGTGAACTAATGACTTTCAATCAGTTTTTCTCACTGACCTGATCAATTGTCCGTACATCAGGAGAAAGGCCTCCATGCACACAAAGTACCTACATTTCATGAAAACTATTTGTATTGATTTCAAATTAAAATGTTTAATCTACATGATTTTAAAACTCACAACTCAGAAGTCCAAGGGAAGCGTTTGTCAACTTGAACTTCAACTCTATCAAACTTTAGATTTATGACATTTATTCATGCCGCTTCATCTTTTTGTGCACGAAACATTATCATCCTTTTACCCACAGTTCATATTTGCATGTCTAAATAAGATAGAGAGCACGATGAGCCTGTAAGTATTCTACCTTACCCTTCCATCAATTATTGCAGAGAGAGTGAGATAATCAAATACATCTGTGCAATAACGCCATGCATTTGCATTCCCATATTTACGCTGGCACTCATCATAGAACCCATAGACCTGAAAAGCCATAGCTTAGTTTCATCGCAAAATATAATAGCTTATAACATAGATAATCTACATTTCTGTGTATGTAAAGGAAAATTTAATAAAGAACGGATATTTACTTTTATTCTAGTATAATCTTAGCTTCTAAGGCACAATATTCATTACACTCAATAAAATGTAGTTTCAAGAAGATTTATGAACAGAAGCCATATTATATATACATGCATGTATGTATACATGGCATATAAAGGTTCAGAATTTATCCCAAAAACCATTTTATTAATGACATTGTTAGAAATTAGAATCACTTTTTTTGTTGCAGAGAACAAAAAAATCTGACTTTTTAAATACAAAGGGAATACATAAAAAAGGTTAATGGAAGACACAGAAAGCTGACAGCCATGGAGTATCCCGGTTTGCTTTCTCTCATGCCATGCAACTGTGCACTGTAAGGTTTTGTGTGGTCAACTTCCAAAGCAAAGAATAAATCAAAACAAACAAAAGTCATTCAGAGATGCAATTCATGTTTTGTTATGCTCATACTACAAAACTAAAAGTCACAACCTAAGGTTGTGAGCGATCAATTTCCAAAGTAAAAAATAAATAGAAACAAACAAAACCAACTCATATGCAATTATCTTTTGGTATGCTCACAACAAAAGTAAATGTCACATGGCTTCAAAAATAGTGGCATATTCACACTAGGAAGGTAAGGGCCACAAGGCATCATGGATATGTATTTTCCTCAGTATCCATGATCAATGAATAATTACCCTCATCAGTGAATTCCTTTTTCTGTTAATTTAAACAACTGACCAAATCATCATTTTCTTTTAGTCATCCCTGCATTTGATTTCCTGTATGAAGGATTGGTTCTGTTGATTTGCAGTGCAATCTATCAAGATTGACTCCAACAGCTGGACTGAAACTACATAATTCTCAGCCAATCATTCTTCATTGTGGACAGTGTCTCTCTTGTTATTTGATTTAATTGTTCACTTCCAAACTTAATGCTTTACACATTTGAGCTCAGCAACACAAGTAAGCACTTTAGTTGCTCTATTTTTCTTATCCAGCCATCAGTTTCCATCCATGGTGAGCATTAGTTCCTGCTAGCTGGTGTCCTGCTGCTACTTTATTTCCATCTACCTTCCACTGTCTTATTCTACCCTTGGGATGTTTGGGATAACCATTGTTGGAAATCTATTATGGGAAAGTGATATACTGAGAGGGGGGGGTGAATCAAATATCTACCAATTGTTGCACTTTAACATAAACTTACTTGCATAACACAAACATCAAATTCAATACTGAAATAGATCTAACAATCTAATCATCATCCATGAAAATGAAACATAACACAATGATTTTGGTTCCCCAAAAACCCTTGAAAGGTAAAATTGAGGTGGGGATGACACCCACAAATCTTCACTACTGCAGTATTAAAGTTTGCCTGTTAGGGCTACAAGTTTGATCATAAAATGATGATCTACCCTGTGAGGGGTCTGCCCTGTTAAGAGCTTTAAGACTTATACAATCTACCTTGCAAAAGGATTTAGACTTACAACAAAGTAAGCACTCAGTTAAGAGATTTACTTAAGTCTATTAAAACCACTTTGTTAAGAGATTTACCCTGATTCACCTGTTAGAATGTCTCAGTACTTGATCCTTCGGTTTGCACTATGATGCTGATAACAGATCTTCTCCTTCCAATATAGATTTGATCTTCTCTATCAAATATATCTTTGTCTTGTCCTTCACTGCTCTACTTAGTCACTAAACTCTATTTCTAATAATCAATATACTTCTCTGTTTTGCATGTATGAGATCTTCTTCATACTCATACTCTTCCGCTACGCTCCTTAATACATTTTAGGGTTTAGATCTCATCTTATATAAGCAATAGATCAACTCCATGAATTGAGACCTACGATCTAGATTGTCTACTTTTGCCGCTTAACCACTCCCTAATTCTGATTGGTTACATGGATTACATAGGGATTAATGATTACAACTCTCGGGCATAATCAACTCCGTGATTTCCTCAACAAACAACAAATATCATGTAGATGTCGGCCAAAACAGTTTACCTAAGTGTTTGTGCCATAACAAACACATATGTTAAGTCTGGCTTACTCGGCATTAGAAATCTCTGGCACTCGGCATTGACTGTTCTCCTTTACTGGTGCTCGTCACTGTCATATCTACACAACTAGGCATAAACTAGCTCAGCTAATACTGAAGTACTCGGTGACCACTGACTTGCTCGGCAGTAACTATTGCTCGGTAAATGTACAATATACATGACTCGGCCTATACATGATGACTCGGTCACAGTGATGATTGACCAACATTGCCTAGAAAATGACTAAGTGTAAGACACTAATAGACAACAAAACTTAGGGATCAACAATCTCCCCCTTTGACATTAGTGGCAAAAACACTTTGTCATGACATTTTACATTACATTTACATGAGTACTTAGTAATATCAAAAACTTCTATATGAATACTCCCCCTAAGACTTGACTTTGTCTTCAAAATATTTTACATATATATATATATATATATATATATATATAAGACTCCTTTTTGACATACAATCAAATATATACATTTGCAAAACTAGTATGTCATACCATTGGTCCATTGTGTCTGTATCTACTTTCTGCTTTCTGATATTTCATATCATTTCCATTTTCCCCTTATATCATTTCCGCTTTCCAACATTTTGTCATGTCATGTTATTTCCCCCTTGTTTTTGTCACTTGAAGTTCCTGGGGTGTGGGGGTTTTGAAATATTTGTCCAAGAATGGTTTGTGAAGCTGCATTACCATCACTAATGCATTGTCCCAACCGGACCTTACAGACTTCAAAACCTCAAACTTTATTTCTAGCTCGGCAGCTAGCTCAACTAGGCTTTCGGCAATAGAAAGATGAGGGTCTTTCTGTACTAACTCCTTTGCCGTGACTAACTCCTTCTACATAACCTCAAGATGAGGTGTCAACATTGTTTGTATAGAGATTAGTCTAGCCCTTATTTTACCATCATTAGCCACCAACTCGGCTAACCTACCCTGGGCATGTAGTAACCTAGTAAAATGAATAGAGTTGGAACTTGCATCCATGCTCAGTGAGTGACCTATAGACTTTAAATCTAGTTCTATTTTGTCTATCAGATCCTGATTATCCTTTGTAAATTCTTCAACATTGCATAACTTTTTGTACAAAGAATGTGCATTTTGTACAACCTCTTCTAAGTTTGTTGTTAAGGTAGAGAGTTCTACCTGTTTGACTGCAATGTCAGCAGAGACCTTATTGAGTACCTTGGTCTCAAACTTCCTTTCAGACCACTGTAACAGCTTATCATTTGCCTCGATGTTGTCATCATTCACCTTCTTGACAATGTGAACAAGTTGTTCCAAAATAGGTGCAGATTCATTTACATCATCCATCTCAAAAGCATCAATGAAAATACCTTTTATCTCATGTAATACCTACTTTTGCTGATGTTCTCTTCTCAATTCTTCCTATTTACTCTTTTTCTTCAATAGATCCTGCAAGATTTGCATCTATTCGTAAGTCAAGTTATCAGTGTCCCACTTAGGAATCACTATAACTTCTTTGAGTGTCACCTATGTGGCAGGAGATTTCTCCTTCTTCTTTCGTGTCTTCTTTCTAGGTGTGTTTCCACTCGGCATCTGTATGAGAGCTTTGATTGCCTTGTTCCTTGGGTTCTTGTTTTTCCTACTCTTTCTCTTTCTCGGTCTTTTCTTTTGTTGTGCCTTCCACATGAGGGCTTATCACAACTAATGCAAATTGATATGCTTGCTCTTTTAGAGTCTCCTCGGCTTGCTATTTTTGTTTCTCCTCGGCAATTGTAACTTGTGGTGTGATTGTCGACTTGCCCTGTTTCTCGGCACTAACCCTTGGTGAGGCTTGTAGATCGACTATGACCATGTGTGGACTTGCTTGTGTAGTCTCAACAGTTGAAGTACTCTCAATCCGTGGATAGTCTTGCACTTGTATTAATATCAAATTGATGCTTGGTAGTAATTTGTCTGATACTGCCTCGGCTTGTATTTGTGTCTGTATGTCTTCCTCGGTCAATACATTTTGCTTCACTGGAGTATCCTAAGTGATATCAACAATTGTGATCACAACCTGTGACTCACTTATTTCATCCTTCTTTTCTGCTTCCTTCTCCTCATTCAGTGGCTCAACAATGTCCTCCTTATTATCTAATTCTACTCCATTGGATGTTCCTGCACTTGGTTGTGCACTCTTGTCAACAATAAAACCAAAAATGATTTTCCATAATCTTGTGCTCTGTTGCACAATCTCTTCAACTTTGTGTTGTAATACGGAATATGCTCGGAGCTTGGGTACAAATTTGTTTCTATACTTCTCCATATATTGCTTGATGTATTCAAGGGATATGTCAGGCATGACTTGAGCAAGTGTGCTCTCCCTTATCTGCTTCTCGGTCATTAAGGCATACTCCAATTTTCGAGCTATCCTTTTGTACAATTCATCAGGAATATGATTACCCAACTGTAATGGTGTCATCTTGAATATACAAAGCATCTCAAGCATAGCTTGCTCTATTCTCTCTTTATCTTCAATGCTCAATTTCTCAAATTTTATTTGCTTGAATCCTGCTAAGCCGGTAGTGCTTTTGATGTTGTGGCATATCTCATCCACAGTTAATTGTTTCCTCTGAAGTAATGCCTTCTGCTTGATATCCTCATCAGATTCTGTTTCCTCATCATCATTTTCCAAAATCAACTTTCTTCTTGGTTACTTATATTTCTCAGCACAGCCTTGCCTGAACTAGTTTTCTTTTCCTTGATGTAGGGGTCTTCTTTTGTGGCTCAGCAGCTGGAACAGTAGAAGCTGCCCTAGTTCTAGGCCTAAGTACTGGGGAGGGAGTGGGCTTAGGTTTTTGTATTTGTTTCTTAATAGGCTCGGCAATCGATGCCTTCTTGCCTTTCTTAATTACCAATCTCCTCCTCTTCACTTTCTTCTGACTCACTAGTCTTGTCCTCTCCTAACCCTTTAGTCAATGCAAGAGGTGCATCTCCCTCTTCTCCTCCTAGCATCTTTTCTAGGTTTTTCACTAACTTCTTTCTTTTCCTCTCCATGGTTGCAGATTTTAATCCCATGGTTATTTTGGACTTCACCTCCTCATATGTTCCAAACGACTTAGCTTTTCTATCCATCTCTTTTGCTAATAAGGTTGTTATTTCTGTTGTTGTTTCATCTATGTTAACTTCATAAGGTAATGGCCTTAGCCATGATACCCACGGTTCAACAACTTGTGCATATGTGAAGTCAGTATCAACTAGGAAACATGTCTTTGTAATACTTTTCCACTAGTGATACTGGGATCCTACTTCTTTTCCTCATTTTCTTCTTAAATTCCACAAAATAGCTATCCATTACACTCTCAAAATTCTCACCCATCTGATCAATAAATTCACTAATTTGTAATGTGATAGGTCAGTTCTTATCCCATGCAACATCCCCAACAGTAGGAAAATTATTCTGCACATAGAAAAATAGATAGACGAGCAGAGAACCAAACTTACACATTGAGTTCTTCACTTTCTTGATGGATGTGAGGCTCTCGACAAGCTGTGTCAGTTGTAGCTCGGCAAGGTCATATGTATGATCCTTCTTTACTATCTTCCAAGCTTGGTCTACTGCTATGCACGGAACATTGTCCAACCTACTGGATTGGTAAAATTTATGAGCTATCACCCTCACTGCAAAATCAATCTCTGGATCCATGATTGTTGAAATGGTCATTCCTCATTTGTTCCACACCGCTTGGGTGTTAGCTTGAATATCCTCCTTACTTTGACATCTCATAGTCTTCTTCCCTGAAAGACTAGGATACCCAATCACTTTGTGTATCATCTCCTTAGTGATCTTAACAAGTCCATCCTCGAACCAAATTTTCATGTCATGTACTCAGCTTAGTACAATCTTGATCCATTCAACTTTGAAATTCTGTGGGAAGTCAAGAGCATGCACCAACCCTCGCTCGGCAACCTTCTGGTGTTCAGGCTTCAACACCCCGTTGCTACATAATTTGTCATAGGCTTCTCTCAGTTCGTAGTCTCCAATCTCTCCAATCTTGCACATATAACATGCGCGTACATCATTGATCATTAAAACCTTAGGAGGGATTGACGATAGGGCACCCGTGAGATCTCCCATAATTGCACTCTCAGGAACGGCCTGGAATTTTTGCGGCTTACACACATTGTTCCTCACAAGTTGTACATTGAATACTTCCTTCTCTTGTTTCTTAACTGCACCAGATGATGAAGATGCCATGTCTTCAAATTCTAGGGTTCAATTACAAAAAAAGATTGCTCAGTAAATACCTTGCACAAATAGTTCTCAGATGTTTGTCGACGACACGTTGTGAATGATCTTTGCAAATCAAACTTAGCACAAAAGCTCTTGATAATCACTCTGGAATCGCTCTTGAAAGTTCTCAAATTGCTGGTAAAATGAAAATAAACGGTAACTTCCCGCTTTATACACTTCAAACGGTCGGATTAGGGCTTCATTAATGGTCTGTACACTTTCTAGATAAGATACAACTGTCTCGGCAATCTCATGTCAACTCGGTTAACATAAGCTCGGTCGATACTACCATTCGGCTCGGTACATATCACATCTCAGCTATTACAAGAGCTCAGCATACACTAGTGACTCGGTCACTATGGGCTAAAATACTAATGCTCGACATCAAATATACAATGTAGCTCCTTTCTTAAATCTGTCATAATGCATCTTAATCTATGCAGATATGGACTTTATCTTATCAAATGTTAGGAACTGATGTAAATTAAAGCATTATAAAATTCAGTTCCTCACATACCTTCTTTGCTTAGTTTGAAGTAGTGTGATCACCTGATCCATTGGATTGGGTGACCTCAGGTTCACTGGCTCCACTACTACTTGCTTCCTCTTTCTTCTTCCATGTCTTGTTCATCTAATTTCTCATTTGATCAACAATTTCTTTATTCTTGACTTGTTCATTGCTTGGTATATGTGCTCTGTAGTCTTTCTTTAAGTGACCAATCTTGTTACATTTGTAACAAACCAAACTTCCACTCATCCAACTCTTGGATTTTTCTCTGAAGTGTGTTTTCAAACAGTTTGCTCCAATGTGACCATATTTACTACAATAATGACAACTATACCATATATTGTAGTCCCAATTGTATGTGTTACCTTTCCTAGGTACTTTGGTCTGTTGATTGGATGTCCACTTACCTTTGGATCTACACTCATGTGCTCTATGTCCATATTTCTAATAGTTGAAACAATGTCCTTGAAATCTAGGTGATATAGGTGGATTACTGACCTTTGTCCTGCATTCATGTACCTAATGTCCATGTTTCTTACAGTCAAAACAATATCCATTGAACTTTGGTTTAGGATTAGACTTACCATGTTTTCTTCTGCAGATGTTAGCTGTGTGTCCTAGCTTTCCACAATGATGGCATGTAGGCTTGTTGTTCTTTGGCTTTGCATTCCTTTGTTCTCCACTCTTTGATGATTCTCCTTCCTTAGTGGATGAAAGGTGCTCATCATGTCCAAGTCCAGATGTATCACTAGATCTTCTAGGTGACCTTAACAGTTCTTCAAAGTATCTCACAACTTTATTAAGCTTGTTCATCCTTTCATTGAGTTCTTTTGAAATCTTAGTTCATTCTTCAGTTGACTGTTTTCTGATCTCAAATTTATGATTTCCACATCTTTCCTGCCCAATTCTTGATTAGCAAGTAGCAGTTGATTTACCATGTCTAATTGATTATTTGTCAACCTTTGCATGTCACATGTCCTTTCATCAAGTCTCATAGATATTTTTCTTTTATCTTCTTCAGCCATTGTCTTATCTTCTTCATCTTTCTTCTTTTGTTCAACAACTTCACAGAGTCTTACTGATTGTATTTCTTGTTCTCTTCAGATTTCTAATGTCCTCATTTAGTATATTATTTTTCTCCAACAGATCTTTTATAGCTTTGTCACTTTCAGTAGAGTTACCAATTACCACTATCAAACAGTCCTTTAGTATCCTCTTCTTGGTATTGAGTTTCATTCTATTGTATTGCTAGTTCTCTTCTTCTGCTTAAAAATTTCTTCAGTTCACCTCTAGCTGCTTCAAGTTGATGTAATGCAAGTTGAATGTCAATCTTTTGATTCTCTATGACCTTTCCCAACTTATAAACCTCCATCTCAAGATCTCTGACTCACAAGTGATTATAATTCTTTAAGAGACTTAGCTCTAATACCAATTGTTGGAAATCTATTATGGTAAAGTGATATACTGAGAGGGGGGGGTGAATCAAATATCTACCAATTGTTTCACTTTAACATAAATTTACTTGCATAACACAAACATCAAATTCAATACTGAAATAGATCTAACAATCTAATCATCATCCATGAAAATGAAACATAACAATGATTTTGGTTACCCAGAAACCCTTGAAAGGTAAAACTGGAGTGGGGATGATACCTACAAATCTTCACTACTGCAGTATTAAAGTTTGCCTGGTAGGGCTACAAGTTTGATCATAAAATGATGATCTACCCTGTGAGGGGTCTGTCTTGTTAAGAGCTTTAAGACTTATACAATCTACCTTGCAAAAAGATTTAAACTTACAACAAAGTAAGCACACGGTTAAGAGATTTAGTTAGATCTGTTAAAACTAGTCTATTAAGAGATTTACCCTAATCTATTAGAATGTCTCAGTACCTGATCCTTCGGTTTGCACTGTGATGCTGATAACAGATCTTCTCCTTCCAATATAGATTTGATCTTCTCTATCAAATATATCTCTGTTCTGTCCTTCACTGCTCTACTCGGTCACTGAACTCTATTTCCAATAATCAATATACTCCTCTGTTTTGCATGTATGAGATTTCTTCATACTCATACTCTTCTGCTATGCTCCTTAATACGTTTTAGGGTTCAGATCTCATCTTATATAAGCAATAGATCAACTCCATGAATTGAGATCTACGATCTAGATTGTCTACTTTTGCTGCTTAACCATTCCCTAATTCTGATTGGTTACATGGATTACATAGGGATTAATGATTACAATTCTCAGGCATAATCAACTTCGTGATTTCCTCAACAAACAATAAATATCATGTAGATGTCGGCCAAAACGGTTTACCTAAGTGTTTGTGCCATAACAAACACATATGCAAATTTGGCTTACTCGGCATTAGAAATCTTTGGCACTCAGCACTGACTGTTCTGCTTTACTGGTGCTCGGTACTGTCATATCTACACAACTCAGCATAAACTGGCTTGGCTAATACTGAAGTACTCAATGACCACTAACTTGCTCGGCAGTAACTACTGCTCAGTAAATGTACAATATACATGACTCGACCTATACATGATGACTCAGTCGCAATGATGACCGACCAACATTGCCTAGAAAATGACTAAGTGTAAGACACTAACAGACAACAAAACTTAGGGATCAACAAACCATGTGCCAGATATCAACTGTCAAAGCTTATTCAACATGTTAATGGAATATTTTTATAATCCGTTGCGTGACCATCTGCATGAGAAGAAATGTACAGTAGAGGTTTTACAAATACCTCAACTAAGAAAAGAGAACAAGAATACTCATCGTAACTCTCTAGATTTCCAATGTTTGTTATATCTAAACTCATGCTACAAGTTCTTAATCTAGACTAAGGCCCCATCCCATAAGGCATATGGCCTGATACTTCCACTGTTCTAAATTTTTCACTTCGACTGCTTCTACAGTGGCTTTCAGATCTGCTCTAGTACAGAGTCAATTCATGCTACCAGTAACTCCTCTTCTCTATCTCCCATGCCATTGCCCAATTTTTTTTTCATTCTCAAATTCCTACAACTTTGCTGTTCCACTTGGGTTCTCCAACTTCAAGTTCACCTCTCGCAATCTAACTGTTGCTTTTTGCAGGACCCAGAAAATTCTTGGTTTTGTTTGAATATGTTCTCCACTACCTTGAGAATGTACTTAGTAAATAGCCAAAGATTCCTCGTTAAGTTGGTTTTACATATTTTTATGACAATTATTTTAGTATTTAAGCAATCTCTCGGCACATTAAGGACTATAAGCTTTTAAACTTTTAATTTCTGTTAATGTCATTTTTGAGTGTTTGGAAAGGCATGTTGAAAGCAGTGTCAGTTTAACTACTCATTTTTGAGCTTTTCCAATCCTGCAGATCTTTCTAAAGATCTCAAATTTGTAACACTTTTACCATACAATAGAGCTTACTGATATAAAGAAAAACAGGATGCAAAGGGTCCATGCATTCTGAAAAAGTTTAGACCATCGATATGGAAGGATACCTGTGTGATTTGCCTGCTCTCATGATTACCTCTGAGAAGAGTTATATTTGCTGGATACCTGGACAAGGAATTTGCAAACAAGATAGAAATGAATCAAAATTCAATATTGGAGGATATAATGTGAGTCAATTCAGGTAAAACTACTAAAAAGAATCACGTACTAGAACACCTCATTAAACTGACTATTAATAGTATTACAATAATATGTTTTGGCAGTCCTTTGACTGTAAATTTTCTTCTTGGTAATTGAGGAACCATGTAATTTTGAACTTCTGCATCTGAAGTGCAACAGAGAATGTAACACAGACCTTACTCCAGCGTCCAACTTTTCAAAGCATTCCAGAAAAGATGAAATTCCAAAGGCATTCACAGCATTGACAGTCGAGAAACTAAATAAGCTAGTAAGATTTAAAACAGAAATCTTGGGCTACATAAATAAGGAAGAACTAAAAGAGAAGCCCCTCCCCCCACTGCCCCCAAATAGAGAGAGAAAAGACCACCCAAAGTAAAGAGAGAAAGGAAGAACTAGGTAGCTCATCAGCATCCCCTCCCCCCAAAAAAGTAGCTTCCTACACTCCTAGCAAAAATCATAAATTAAGAAACTTGCTTTATGTAAAGGGTTTGGTGAAGATGTCAGCAATCTGCTAAAAAATCAACAAGTATCAGACATCAATGACTTGTCCATGAATAAGTTCCTGAATATAATGCTAACTTCTATGTACTTAGTCTACTAATTGTAGACCCAGTTTCAATAATTCTAAATAGCGCTCTGGTTGTCACAAAAACTAATAGCTCGCCTTTTAAAATAGATATCAAACCTAGTGAAAATGTGTTGAAGCCAAATGGCCTCAGGGGCAACATTCATAGTTCCTGATGCTTACCCTTAGTGGAAGATCAGCCAACATATAAAACCTGAACCAAGAGATAAATGTTAGATTAAACTGGACTTGAAATCCAGAGAATCATGTGTCAACTCTGAATCATGTGCATCCACTTGGTTTCTTTCCAATGCAACTCACAGGGCTCCTACATATACTAAGAGACCATGCCAACAAAATATGAAATTTCAGGTCATGATGAATCAAGTAAATGAGGCTGCCAGCAAGTAATTGATACAAAGTAGCATCAACCAATATTGAAGAACACCAATCCTCAAGTTTGACTCCTAAAAGAAACAGTGTCAAAGCAGGTTTGCAATCAATCATGTGGAACTCTAAGAGAAAATCAAGTGCAGACTTGGATTGTGCAATGGTATTTCCTAAGATAACTAAGATATCTTAATCCTAAGAAAATAATGCAACAAAATCAATTAATCATAGAAAACTTGTCATGAAAGGCAACTTTCACTGTACCAATGGAGAATGATAAACTCCCCGTGATCAGTAAGACATTGCAATACAAAACCAAGAATAGGAGAGAATCATCCTACTGCAAAATGTAGACCTTCAGATCAAAATGGTTTCTAGAGAACACAATTATGAGAATGGAAAAATCTATCTTGATGTGCCATCCCAAGTGGTTTATTTCAGGGCCATAGGAAAAATATTATGGAAACTCTTGTGGCTAACCAACATGGATCTTCTCTAGATCTCTATGAAAAAGAGTACTCTTCACATCCATCTAATGAACCTCCCAACAATTTGATGCAACAATAGCAAGTGCCATCGAATACAATTCATCTTTGCAGCTGGTGTAAAACTCTCAAATAATTCAATTCCAGAAACCTATGAAAACCCATTTGCAATCAACTATGCCTTACAATTATCAACTAATCAATCTATTACAAATTTTGTTCAATATATCCACTTACACCAATCCAGCACCCTTTCCTTAGAAAAGGGGACTAAATGCCAAGAATGGTTCCTAAGAAGTGCTGGTAGTTGGTGTTGTCATTGATGTCAAGCTTCTGCCTACTTGGAGCTGAGAGCTTGTTGATATGTGTCTATGGTGTTGACCTCCTGTGTCAACCCTCTGCTTAATGTATTACTGCAGTTGTGAGACTATGAGATGAGATGGTGTCATTGATGCTTGTGATGTCAGCCCTCTGCTGAGATAGCTGTGTAGATCTGGAGAGTCGGTTAAAGGGCGGATATATGCCAGATATATTGCTGCTCTGGTATTGGTATGTTCCAAAAAGAAGAAGCGTGTGCTGGTGTTAGATGGTCGATGGTGATTAATGGCTGAGTATTTCCTTTTGTAGATGTCTGCCTACTTGATGTTGATGTCTAAACCATCATGTAAAAGTTGTTGCATTGCAGTAAGTTGTTATGTTGCTGGTTAGAATTGTTGCAGTAAGATTGGGTGTCAACTCTCATTTGTGTTGATAGTAATCAGTTAGGATTGAGGGATGGTGACTGTAACATGATAATGTCATATTAAGATGAGGATTAGAAGCATACCATTGTGTTGAGAGGAATTAAGATGAGAAATAAAAGCATGACATAGAGATAAAAGACGAATTGAGATGGGGATTAGAAACATGAAATTGAGTTAAGAGGATTTTAGATGAGGATTAGAAGTACGACATTGGTGCTAGTGGGTGTGTGATGATACAAGCATCATTTCTCCTATGGCTCCTAATAAGTAATTGAGGTGTTTTGATCAACAAAGAATGTGTTTACTGAGAAATGCTTTGGTAGCTGCCTAGAAGAATGCTTCACATTCCTCTGCATTTGTTGATATGGTGTTGTGGTTTAGAACATAGATTGTATGTTCTGTGGATGTTGCGCTCCTATTTTTTCAGGTCCCCAATGTTGCTGCTGATGTTTTAGATGTATGCTGTGTGTTGGCAATTTGGATGTCTATCAGGACTGATCCAGGAAATGCTCCGCATTTCTCTGAATTGACATTTGCAATGCTGCAGCTTGGAGGGGATGTTCATAACGTTTGTGCAATGTCTCAATTCAATTTTCCAATAGAGATGTGTGTCGCAAGTATGTTTTTTGTGATATGCTTCATGACTGTGTTTTCTTGGCTTTCCAATTATGAAGAATTCTATGTTAGAGTAGTTGTGGCAACTTGATCATTTAGAAAATATGATATATTTTATTGGGAATGATGTTGTATGTTCAAGGAACATCTCTATGTGATCTGCATTGCAATAATTGAGTTTTTTGGTGATACATTATGTCTGGAGTTGGTTTAGAGGGTTGCTTGTGACTATTTGGAAGACAGGGCTTGGTATCTTGCTTATGCCGTGTTCTCAATTGCAGTGGATGATGTGTCGAGTTGGTTTTATGTCTCACCTTGCCGTGTGGAGATCTGCATTAAGTGGTTCCATGTTGAAGATGTGTTTTTAGGCCAACCTATTATGTGCTACATGTCACCCTGTACTTGACTTAGAAGGATGTGTGTCAAGCATGTGTGATGTTTGGGAGTACATTGGTTATTGTGTTATGATGTTTTGGGTCCTCTCTATCTCCTAGATAGGACTGCTTTCACCGCAATTATATTTTGGCGGCGGACCATTTGAGATTACCCCTTGTTCCTTGTCTTGGTCAACTGAATTAATATTCGGTATTGATCTAGATGGGATAAATAGAAGATCAAATTAGTTGCAAAGTATGTGGAATAAGTGTGAAAAGTGGGAGATGTGAGTTTGGGGAAGCTACAGTGTATGGTGGAAATTAGAGCTGAATTAATAATGGTTTCTTACGACATTATGTCAAAAACACCTACATTCTAAGGGGAATGCTGGAAGCAGTTTTCTGAAAGCCTATTTCATTAAACATCATTTCATGTAACCTGTGTTGAGACAATGAGTCTCTTCTTCAAGTCCCTTTGTATTTACCCTAAAAAAGGGATCTTCAGTTTGCAAGTCCTTTGTATCTTTCCCTAAGAGAGTGATTCTTGGCAGAAAGTACGACAGCGAGTCTCTTGTAATATTTATCGCATATTGTGAGATTTTCTCGCTCTGGTTTCCCCTCATTGTGTTTTCCACATAAATCTGGTGTTCTCATGTGCATTGGTGTTTTTTGTCTTATGTTTCATTGTTGTTCATTAAAGTTACATGTTTGGAATTTATAAAAAAAGTTTAAGATTGTTATAGACTGATTCCCCCACCCCTTCGCAGTCTTCGGGTGTGTTCAACAATTGGTATTAGAGCAAAGTTCCTCTGGAGTAAGCTTAACCACTTGAGGAAGGTCCGAGATGGAAAATGATCTCACAATGCTCCTCAATTTGATGATTCAAACTTTGTTTTCTAGAGAGTAAGAATGGAAGCAAATTTAACATCATTAGGGTTCAATGTTTTGAACTCTGTCAAAGTTGGCTATACTCTTTTTGCTGGTCATACAAATGCTACAAAAATTAGTGCATATGAAAACAATGGCAAAGCAAGAAATGCAAGAAACTTGTGAAGGTAATGAATTGCACTATTGCGAGGAAATCTAGGAAGCTCGATAGCATATATGGAGATAAGAAGGTAAAGAAGATGAAGATACAAAATTTCAAGACCAGATTTGAAACTCTGAAGATGGCCAAGGATGAAAACTTTGCAAACTATATGCTCTGAGTAGATGAAGTGGTAAATGGCATCAGAGGCATTGGTGGAGAAATAAAAGATGAGGTTGTGAAAAAGATTCTCAGATCTCTTCGAAAAGGATATAGCTCTAAGGTTTAAGCTATTGAAGAGGGAAATGACTTGGACAAATACACATTAGATCAATGGATTGCATATGAAATGAGAGAAATTGACAAGGATGCTCCTAAGGTAGAGGCCACATTTGAAGTTGGTAAGAAGGTTGAGGAAGATGTTGATCAACTTCATGGCTTTGAAGATGTTGAAGCAAACTTTGTAAGAAGATTGAAGAAAGACACTAAAATACAAAGGCAAGTTACCTTACAAATGTTTTAATTGTGGTAGAATTGGTCATAATGTTTCTACATGTCCTTATAGAGAATTAGAAAATAGCAGTAAAAGCAAGTAGTATAAAAGAAGTCTATTCCAAATAATAAAAGAAAATCGCTGTTCCTCAGAAGATGAAACTCAAAATGATTCAAGTGATGAAATACTCTTTATGGCAATAAGAGTTGATGAATATAGGGATAATGTCAAGGATTGTGAGATGTCTGATGACTTGCAAGATGTTGAATTCGTTGAGCAATCAATGATTATGTAGAGTCGTGGACTGTTTTTCATGCAAAAGAACCAAATACTTGGGTGATTGATAGTGGATGTTCTCATCACATGATTGGTGATAAAGGAAAGTTCATAAATCTCAAGAAATGGAATGGAGTAACCATCAAATTTGGTGATGAAGGAGCTGCCTCAATATGGGGAAAGGGTACAATAACAAATGATGGGAAGAACAAGACAGAAGATGTTCTTTATGTTAGAGGATTGAGACATAATCTACTTAGTGTCAATCAAATTTGCAGCAAAGGATATAAACTCACATTTCATGACAAAGGTTGTGAAATTAGAAAAGGAAACTCAGAAAAACTTGTAGCAGAAGGAGACAAGACTGGTGGTAATTTTTATCAACTCAAAGAGGCTAGAGAAAGTAGTTGTTTGTTGGCACAATCTAGTGACTATTGGTTGTGGCACAAGAGAATGGGCAACATCAATTTTGAAAACATGATGAAGAACAGTTCTACAAATGCAGTAAGGGACATGCCGAGAATTATCCGGCCTGCAAATACCTTATGCAAGCAATGTCAAATGGGAAAGTAGACAAGGGAAAAATTCAGCAAAAAAGAGTATTCTCTACAAAACCCTTGGAGCTAGTGCATACAGATCTTTGTGGACCTACCAGGACAAAAGGCCTCAATAGTGAAAGGTATTTTATGTTACTTATTGATTATTATTCTAGGATGACTTTCGTAACTTTCTTATAAGAAAAATCAAAAGCTCTAGAGAATTTTAAAGCTTTCAAAGCTTTGGTTGAGAATGAAGTAGATGCTAAGATTAAATGCTTAAGATCTGATAGAGGAGGTTAATTTACTGCAAATGAGTTTGAGAAATTTTGTGAAGATCATGGTAATAGGAGAGATCTGCTTGCTCCTAGGACATCACAACAAAATGCAATAGTTGAAAGAAAAAATAGAACAGTTCAAGAAATGGCAAGAATAATGATGAAGGATGCAAATTTGTCCGAAGTATATTGGAAAGAAGCAGTTCACAATTCTGTATACATCCTAAATAGAGTACAATTGAGGGTCAATGGCTCTAAGACCCCTTATGAGCTTTACTATGGAAGAGTTTCCACTATCAAAGACTTTAGAATCTTTGGCAAAAAATGGTACATCAGAAGAGATGAAGAAGACGTGGGAAAGTTTGATTTAAGATGTGATGAAGGGATCTTTCTTGGTTACTCAACCAAGAGCAAAGCTTATAGATGATACAACAAGAGACTCAGAAGAATGATTGAAAGCACAAATGTGCACATGGATGAAGAATGGAATCAAGAGGTACAAGAACCACAAGAATGTGAATCTGATGAACCGCTCTACATGGAGGAAGAAGAATAAGTGGAAGAGACAAAGGAGAAAGAACAAATACCTGAAAAGACCCCCAAGACTAGCAAAATATGTTCAAAGGAATCATTCATAAAGTTAGATCATTGGTGATAAGAATGAAGGACTGCAGACTAGGAGAAGATTTGCAAAGGCAAATAAGCAAGTGAATCTTGTCTTCTATCAAGGATTGAACCTAAGACTTTTGTGTGGCCAAAAAGGGGACATGGGAAGGGATGATTTGTAATGTCCCCTTTTCGGGGCACATTATTTCGTGCCGTGTCGTTAGCCTTTTTATCATGGTCCAGTGGGCTAACCAAGGCTTGGCCGTGTTCAAGGAGACATTTGGCCTAAGTGATTTCAGTTTCAGGCCAATCGGAGCAGTTTCCACAGGTTTCCAGGGTACTTACTATTTATAGTAAGTCGGCAAGGTTTAGAATTCTTAGCATTTCAGTATTGGACTTGGAGCATCTCGCCAAGACCCTTCCAGCAAGCTATCACACGCCGTCATCCGAGCTCGTTTGGTCCTCCGCTTTAATGCCGGAAGATTCCTCACTTTATTTATTATATCACTTTATAACTTAACGGTCATATTTATTTAAAAGTGACTTAAAGTGGGAATATAAAGAGACAGAGTGGGAATATGAAGAGACAGAATCGGGAAACTAAAGAGTCACAGCTGCAGCCTTAAAGGAAGGCTTGGAGTCTCAATTGCATATGCTTCAGTTTATGGATTTTATTTCTCGTTGAGAATTCGGGAAACTTCAACTTTCGAATCTGAAACCTGAGGACGGAAACCTTCAGGCTTTCTCGGTGGATTGGACGGAAACCCAGTTCATCTCCAGTGCAGATTCACATCAAAGTTCGCCATTGTTTTACAAGTTCTTTATCATCCAGTCTTACTATAAATTGGGATGTTGTAATTCATGGTTATTGTATTGCTGTTGTATAATAGAAAACCTTTTTTTTTTTGAGAAGTTTTAAAAGAATAAATTTGTTGGTTATTCGAATATATCTGTTGGTTATTTGCATGTTTCTATTTGTTTCGATCTACCTGAGATATATTGGTGAAAGTTCGGAAAATGGCCGGTTAGGGTCATTACAGATGACTTGTCCCCTACAAACAATGTTCTCTACAAACCATCAATATAATATCAAATCTCTAAGCTTAATAAAGTAACAATGGTCAATATTATTTCTAAAACCAATCAACATAATTATGTCTATAGGATTTAAATAAGCTCACTAGGTAGGGACATTACAGTGGTATAAGAGCACGGTCCTACCATCCTATAGGGTAAAAGACTATGTTACCCGAGGACGTGTTTCCACCCCAAACCCAAGTTTCAGAAACTGTCCCGGTTTCGGGGACGGGGGGATGGTTGGGGATGTTTCCAAGCTGTCCTTGACCAGCATGAAAAATAGGAAACGCATCCCGAAAACTCCGGAAACAGTCAACGCGTTTCCAATGGCCGTTGACCGTCTCCTAGACGAATGGGGATGGCAAAGCCGTCCCGGGGATGGTTTGCCATTTCCAATGGCTAAAAAATATAAACCAAATTTTTTATTAAAATTCCCAAATTTTTTATTAAAGTCTGCTTTTCATTAATCACAATCAATTTGTCAATGCTACTTTTCTCTTTGATAGACCGAAGCTGCCTAAATCTTTGGCATGCATAGATATTCTTTCCAGCTATATTCTTGTCTCAAGGCAGGTCATTGATGCAAGCAAATCCTCCATTCATTCTGTGTGTTAATGAGAGTAATTAATGCAGGCTAGCAAGTCTTTTGGAAATAAAAAATGGCTAAACTTCCTTCAAAATCACATTTTTCTTTTCTCCAGTAGGTACAGCAAGTTGATTTGGTAACAGCTCCTATCCCACTTTCATGGTAGGCTTACCTTGAAAGCTGTAATTAAATTCCTTATTTAGCAGATCATATTTAACTGTGAAATCTATTTTTTAAGCTCCTCATATCAATTTATTTTTCGACCTTAGGCCCGTCATTTTCAAAATAAATATCTGAATAGCATTCTCTTTGGCAAGGAACAGGTGAGGACAAGATGGGAAATGGTGTGTAGATCAAAATGGACATGAAGTTTAATCCTCTAGTATATATAGTTCTTGAATCAGAGTTTGGTTGCCAAGGCTGTTTGATGATTTAAGTGGAATCCTCAATCGGAACTGAATCTTCTCTGCAAATTTTCTCCACTGGAGTTTACAGATGTGAAACTTACTTACCTCCTAAATACCATTAAAACTCGATAAACACAATTGGGACATAGCATCAAATTTTTGCTTTGAATCATGCAATGGAAGCAATTAGATTTTCAATAGGCCTTGGCTTCTAAATGCCAGTGAGATAGCAATCACTTTGTGGGGCTAACAGGCAGATTTCTGAATTGGATCTAATCAGAAAACTGAAATTGGATTGACATATGAGAAGCCTAAATTTTTCTATGGAGATCAAGCAGCTTTTCACTAATCTGTGTAATCTAAATGCGTATCTCTTCATTAGAAGAAAAGAAAGAACCAACTAAGATACAAACAGTTTCTATGATGATTTGATGAATGAAATTGATAATTTTAAATTATGTTGCTTTGATGCTATGATGAATGTTACAATGTTATGTAATTCTGAAATTCATGAATATATTTGAAAATTCATAATTCAGATATATATATATATATATATAGCCGTCCCCTGCTGTCCCCTGCTCTAGCTAAAAAAAACATCCCGGAAACCCACTTCCCCGTCCCCCCATCCCAGAAACTCAGGGTAACATAGGTAAAAGATAAAATGACAAATCATTCTAGTGAATAAAATAGGATCTAAATATACAAGATTATATAGAAATATTATGGATAGATTATAAATAAATCACATTGATTCTATTCGTGTACATGTCTTACCTCGTAATCAATCAAAATGAGTGGAGGAAGTAAGTAGGGAATTGCGGTTTACCAGGATGGAATTGTCATAATGGGACATTCCTGTCTTTTGTGGACCAAGAGGTGAGTTGTCATACTAGGACACTACGCGCTCTTGGGTTTAGTTGGGTTGAGTAGTTTATAGGTGCCCTCTTGAGGCTTTCCTACGAAACTAAACCATGATTACTTATGAAAGACACATTTATCATTCTTTGTTTTCTAGTCAATAGGAAGAAATCTAACACTTTCTTTATTATATGTAAACTTCATGTAAGCTTCGTGTCTTCATGCATTTATGTGTATACTGTGTGTATGCTTCGTACATTCATTGCATATTTTTAAGTTTATATTCCATGTGTGGTTCAACTTGATTTATCTAGTATAATAGAATAACTAGAGAGAGATGAATTTGAGAACTTGAGTTTAGGAAAATTCAATTGGCACCATTATAATATGGTTTAAGATCGTCCCTCTAGAAAATGAGAGAAAACTTGTCTTAAGTCACCATATGTTACTATACAATTATAAGGAGAAAGACATGTAATTGCTCGAGAACAAGCAAATTAAGGAAGGGCGGACTGTGATGAGCCATGAATCGGTACATATAGTGCAAAAATACAATTTTTAATGGATGATGTATTTGTGGCAAAATATACATTTCCTTGTATATATGGTTAAATTCTCAATAATCAAATAATAAATAATAGTTAATAAAATTCATAAATAAATAAATAATAATACACTCAATATAATTTAGTATTGATTTATTCATACTAATATAATAATGAATAAATATATTCATAATATAATATATTAAATATATCCATTATACATAATATATATATTCATTCATTAATATAATATTATATACTAATATAGTAATAGTATGAATTAGTAATAATATATTATTATTGATTTGACTATGAATAAAGAATTAAGAAAAACATGATAATAAACTTTGCATTGACTATATAGTCGAAGATCAATGCACAGCCCATGCGTCACTTTTAGATGGCAGAATAAGGATGTCTATAGCAGCATTACATAAGGATTCAAACGATCTCATGCTCACATCGAGGAGTATAAGGAGAGCATAGTTATACAAATGGAAGAATCAGTCAATGTATGGAGTAGGTAGGGACATTACAGAGGTGCAAGAGGCCCTACAATCCATAATGATCAGTGCAGAGTGGAGTAGATGGCATTAATCAAGCAAACTGGATGGAAGAAGTGTGAAGCAAAGAATCCTTGACGATAATTGGTGGTCCACAATGAAGTAAGAAACTTAGAAAATTGTTATTGCTGATATAATACAATTATTTCTGATTTTAGCATTCGCTGATTTTACTATTTGAGAATTAAGAATTTTAAAGTTTAAGATGTTTCTAACTTGTAACTTACTTACATTTGTAGATACATTTGCTCCTTCATTGAGCCTATTGTGCAGGTCATTAGATATGTTGATACTGACTCTCCTAGCCTTGGAGAAATTTATAAAACCTTCGAGAGCATGCTTGGGCAGATCAAGCATGTTATTCATAGCAGGAACCCTACTTTGAGATTTTATAAGGAGCATCTTAGGCCCATTGTGATGCGAGGGTGGAACATTATGAACACCCTGTTTCATATGGCAGCCTATGCTGTCAATCCTAAATGGTATGCACCGAGACCTAGGAGAGTGGCTCCATCTAGGGATGAGGAGGTGAGTCTCAAATCTGAAATCTCAAGTTTTCAATTTAAATGTGAAATAGAAAGTTGCAAAGCAGATCTCTTATGAAGTTATGATTATCTCTTCAATCTTCAGTGTTCATTAATCATTATTTATTAATTTAATATGGGTTTTTATGTGTTCAGCTCAAGTGATGGAAGGCTTTTTCAAGGCCCTTGCAAAAATGTACAACGGAGATGATGCTGGTAAACTTCAAGAACAGTGGCTTGACTTTGCCAATCTTTGTGGTCCAACCTTTAGTAGACCAAAGGCGAAGAGGAATAGAGATACATTAGCTCAAAGGGACCCTATTGGATGGTGGACGTGGCATGGTAGAGATACACCTGAGCTGAGAACTCCAGCCATTTGTCTTTTTACACAGGTTGCGAGTTCCTTTACTGCAATGAGGAATTGGTCCACATATAGCTTCATCCAATCAGTCAAGAGGAACAACCTTACCTCTAGACAATCGGAGAAGTTAGTGGTTGTTCACAGTGCATTTCGACTACAGGATCGACAGAGTGTTCAGTGTCGTTAGACTCCAACATTACGTTGGGATGTTAATCCCAAGGATGCTATGCAGGTTGAGGAGGATGACACACCTCCAAGATTGCTTGGGGTTCCATTGGATGAGCACCCTCATCCTACCGTTACCAGTGACTCAAAGTATGACTCTGATTTTGATTTTGATTCGTAAAGGACAGCCAGCATATATTATTTGTAGATACGTTATTGATTTTGATTATTATGGATATTTGATTATGGAGTTGAACTTCTATGTTATTGTTTACTGTTTAGTATTTTAGTTGGACTTCTCTTTATGTCATTTCATGCATGAAACTTGGAGCCTTTGGGCATTTTTACTATATGTACGCTATATTTTAACAATGGAAGTATTTGAATTTTGTTGATTTGCTGAATTGCTATGTATTGAGCTTCTAAAATGTCTATGGTGAATGGTTTATCAATGTTAAGATATGCATATTTGAATTCTCTCTCTCTATATATAAAAATTCCCCTATTTTTTTTAATGTCGTCCCCTATTGTCCCCTAAAAATTGGTTCTGAACCGTACCCATACTAGAAACACATCCCCGTCCAGAAAACTTCATAGAGCATAGAAAACTAGCAATTTATATGTTTTTTTAGAATAATTTTTAAAATTTGTTTTTCAAAATGTTCAATATAATTATGGAGTTATTGTCGAGTTTTATCATAGTCAAGGTTTTATAACTATGATAAAGATTAGAAATTTCTAAATACTTGCCAAGGAGGAAAAGAAATTCTAGACCTCCACAAACAACATGCTCAAATATGCCCAACTTTACAACAAACTTAGATTTTTAATGACAACAAGTTCAATAATGCAATTGGACAAACCTAGATCTCATGCAAAACAGATGATCAAACCCTTATTTGCCAAATAACTTAAAAAAAACTAGCAACATAAGGGCAACTTCCATGAATGAGAGAAACAAGCACAAGATTGCAAGATAAGAATATAGCTGAGCACAAATGCACTAACAAAAAGCTCAGAATCACATGAATGAAATGCAAGGTATGTGGTTATATAAATAAAAAGAGAGCCAAATAAATCGAATGACAGATTAACTCCAACTTGCTTAAAAGTAGGCAGAAGTCACATTCATGGAAGATGCCAAGTATCCTCATTAATGACCCACTCCTAACAATCTAAGCAAGTTAAATAAACATAGAAACATACATATATTCCAGCTAAGAAAACTAAAAGGCCTACACTAACATTGGTTGAAACTTTATTAATGGACATCAACTTGCTCACACAATAATTTCCTCACATTTCACTTTATGTTTTCTTCTTTGAATTCTATTTTTATTACCAAATTAGTATTTTGGTCTATTGTAAATTTTATAATATGGATAGTACTGCCTTACTGCCTCATTAATGCTTTTTGCAGTAGTTTATAAGCTCAATGTCTGTATCTTTGTATGCCACCATGTATGTAGACAAATCCTTTTCTATATTTATGCCAACATCTCATTTTTATGTCGGCGTTGGCATATTGTGATGGTGTTGTTATTGCCATCAAGGTTCAAACCTTGTTGGGGTGCTATTGTTAAATGTTTAAATAGGAATGAGGTCCCCCATTTGTGGCCCCACTAGTTCATAGCTCTAGGTCAAAGCATTTACCCCTCTTTAAAATAAACATCTCATTTTTCTAAAATTTATTAACAATGTAGGTTTCTGAAACTTTTTATCCATCTATATTTTGTCCAGCTTAGTTTATGCATTTAAAAATGATTTCTTGGCACAATGTCCCATATCAAGGTAATGATTGTTATGTGTCATTGTCATCGATTTAATAACAATAAACAAAGTATAAGGGAGGTGGTTAGACATTCAAAACCAACATAACATTGATGGGGACTTGTTGTGAGGTTTTCACACCATCGCCCCATTGCAAATGGGGACCCCCTCTTTTCGCCTGAGTTGTTAGTAGATGTAAGCTTAGCAGTTGGTTGGCAACAATTCGAGAGTCTAAGCCTTAAGCTAGTTGTGATGTTTAGGTCATGGAGAAGAAAGATCGAGATCAGGTTTTGTCCAGATCAAGTGAATAAAGGGCAATTCATGAAACATATGCAAAGTGAAAAATCGGGTCAAACCTGAGAAGGCTTGACAATTCCAAAATCAGACTCAATATTGATCTTAGTATTGTCAACAGCAACAAAATTTTGATCATGTTGGTGTGAGCAATCAAGGGGTGAATGAAGTATGAATTCAAGATGATCGAGTCCAAACAATGGTGAAATTTGAAGTCCAAGCAATGAGAATTTGTTGAACAAAGTCTGATTCCATGTGACAAAATCCAATCCAAGCTTATGGAAGAGGCAAGTTCCAAGCATAAAAGGAAATCCTTAAGGCAACTTGCCCCATCATCATGACATTTCTGAAACCACAAAGAGACTTTGCCCCATGAGCTTGTCATTTTCCAGCAGCATAATGTCACCTGCCCCATAAGCATGAAATTTCCAAAACCACTAAGAGACTTTACCCCATCCTCTTGAAATTTCCGAAAGAAGTGTCCTTGCCGCAAGAGGATTTCGGATTAAGGCATTTTGCCCCATAACAAGATGAATACCAAGTTGCACACATTGACTTTTCCCAATTTACATGAAAATTCTGAATTCACCAAGGAGATCTTGCCCAATGGAAGGTAAAATTGCAATCTGGGATATGAAGATATGCTCCATGGGGATGAAATTTCCGAAAATTGCATGATAAGGCTTGCCCCATTAAGATTAAATTTCCAAATTTGGTTGATTATTGTTGCCCAGTGATGGATGAATTTCCGAAGAAATAGGATCTTGCCCAATACCAATCAAAATTCCGAATTGGCTTTGCAACTCCCCCATTGGAGCTCTAATTTTCGAAAATGTCTTGGTGATGTCCACCTAAGTCCAAGAGAAATTTCCGAAAATCTCTATATTGCTCGCCTAATAGGGCTTGACTTTCCGAAATGTTATACTCTATGTGGAATTTTAAAGATGGCTACATATCTTGCCCAATGGCCCTATGATTTCCAAAGTTGCCTGGTTGGCTTTCAAAATACGATGAAAAATGCTTAAGAAGTCAGCCTAAGAGGAGTCGAGAACATTAAATGATGAAATGCAAGCATTAATTAATGGCAATTATCACTCAATGGGATCAATTTTAATTAAATTGCCAAGTAATTAAAAAGCTACAAATTAGATTAAGAGCATCAAGTTGGCCCGATTATGGAGGGAAAGGGTGTGTTTTAATTTAAATTTTGGTTCTAAGAGGCCAGGTCGGCCTTTATTGAGAGACATGTCCATTGAGCATCAAAGCATATATAGATTGGGTGTTCAATCCAATTCAACATCCAATTCAAAACAATTTCCCATGTGCAGATCAAGAGAAGAAGAGCAGATTGAGTTTCTTCTACAGAAGCAACAAGAGAGCTTTATTAATCATTCGAATTTTGGAGGAGATAACAGCTATACTTTGAGGCTAATTCAAACCACTTCTCATTTGAAGGAGTTGAAATCTGATCTAGTCAAGAAAATCAGACCTGTAGAGTTTCAAATTTCTTGCAGATCTGAGTTTTTAGACTCAGATTTTATCATCAGCAGCGAGGTAAATCACTTTTTGGATGCATTTATAATGCATTGTAGGCTGTAGATATATATATGGTTTGATAAGGGTTTCAACTTTCAACTGAGTATCAAATGGTGATGGAATTGTGTTAATCTGAACTTAAATATCATTTGATCACAGTCAGACCTTCAAAATTGAAATTCAATAATGGGAATTAAGTACATGTTTTTGGGTGTTGTCATCATTTGTTCTTACTAACCACATCCTTCATTCGAAATACAATTTAAAATGTAAATGTCTAACTAGGGATGTTGTGTGGCAGGTTAAAACATGGCAGGGGATAACAGTGGTGAAGATAGAGGTTATCAAGTCAGAGCGAGGATACAAATCCAAGTCCAGAATTCAGGTGTCAAGATTGAATCCAAAGAGCAAACTAAAGAATGGAGAACCAAGAATGAACAAGTCTACAAGTGTAAAGGAATTATCATCAACTTGAATTCCCTTCAGAATTCCAAGTGAAATAATCCAGTTACATGAAACTCTCTAAACATCAAGGTCAAGAAGCCAAAGTGAGAAAGGATGGAGAAAGCTAATGAAAATGAAGCAATTTGGGAATATGTTGTCACAATCAAAGGCTTGATAATGTTGAGTATTAAGAGATATTTTCTCGTTACCAAAGTATTGATCAAGTCTATAAGTTAAACATGTTGAGGTGTCACTCATCCATCCTCAACCAATCAAATCATGCCAATTGTCCCAGTGGGAGAACTCAACAACATTATGTCTCGATTCATTGAATTTACCAAAAGAGAAAAGTCAAAAGAAATTATCTTCTAAAGGAAGATTTGTTGTAAGCCATGTGGCATTTTATCATTGGCCCACTTATTGGTGCCTTCTATAAGCTTCTACGTAACCAATTTTCTTATTGGCCCTTTAAAGCAATATAAATTTTTTTCGCTGGCCCACAAACTAGTGCCTTCATGTAATGGTTCAGCGTTTAATGCTTGTAGTTGTTAGATAGCTTGGGGTTGTGTTAGCATAATCTTGGCCCTTGATTTCAAATCAAACTTGGTCACGCATTGTACTGGGAACTACTATAAAAGGAGAAGACCTTCTCATTTGTAAGAGAGAGATTAAAGATTAGTTTTAGAGTAGACTAAGGAGACTTGTTGAAATCATTGCTATAATACTACCAAAATTATTCTTTCTTCATTGTTGGTTTTCATGGTGAATGTTTGTGATGTTTGGAGTATTGTATGGTTTCTACATTTCCTCACTTAAAGAAAGAATTCATTTTATGTTGAGTAGAAGTAGATAAATGGAAGATATTCTTCTTGGTGATTAATGGTGAATGTAGTGTCCATACCTTTTGGTACTAACTGATTGTAAGTAACAATACAAGGTTAGTCTGAGCCTTACTCCAAGCATTTAACTGCAATTGGAGATACTCATTTGGATTGCGCCTTCATAGGATATTTGAGTGAGTATTGACAATTTCAACATCATTCTCGCATCCCTAGAAGCAAGCATTGTCCTTTGTGTAGTTAGTTTGGCAAAGCAAGGATTGGTTAGAGTCTCACCACACCATCATTGATCTCTTGCATTCTAAGAGTAGAATAGCTCTCTTAACTCTTTCCCTTTGCAGTTTGTTTGGTTGGAAATAGTTGAAGTAGTTGATATATACGGAATGAATAGTGTAAGTCTCTTTGTGATACTAGCATATCACATCATTATAACTGAGTGAAAGTCCACAACAAGAAAGAATCTTGAGGTTGTCTCATTTGATCATACAATCCATAAACATTGTTTAGGATATGAGCATGTTTACTCGAGAGAGAGTTGGAGATTTGGTGTTTCATTTGGAATACTAAGTATTTGATTCTGCATGTTGTAGTGCCATAAAATTCACATCAACAAGACCCATAATGTGCAACATATTTACATGTTTTAATACATAATTGACTCTTCACATGATGCCTCTTTATGTTTGTTCCATATCTCTATGTCCTATACCTAGCTGAATTGTGTTGAATCACTTTCCTTATTTCTCCTCACTTAAACCTTAGACTCAAATACTTCAAGCATTACTCCTAGAATACAAAATCACAACAATCATAAATACTATTAATCAATTTACGGTGCACTCTAAAGGAACCTCATCTTCAAGTTCATGTCTAGATCTGAATTTAATATCAATCATAAATACTACTAAGCTAT
This sequence comes from Chamaecyparis obtusa, assembly GCA_027943335.1. Taxonomy (NCBI): domain Eukaryota; kingdom Viridiplantae; phylum Streptophyta; class Pinopsida; order Cupressales; family Cupressaceae; genus Chamaecyparis; species Chamaecyparis obtusa. The sequence goes on along the minus strand of BSBK01008352.1, from coordinate 76,999 downwards.
TTACATTGCATACTGAAGGATCCTCATCTTTAAGTTCATGTCTAGATCTGAATTTAATATCAATCATAATGTTTGTAGATCATAAAATGCATTTTCATTTAAGCAGTGACTTTTCACAGCGTCATCTTATTACAAGAAATGAATGACCTAGGAACTCCCATTAGCAATGTTGAACACTCTGTAACTAAGACATCAGCCCTTGACACGTTCATGCTTTGCATGGATTCAAACTCAAATACCCATTCCATGCTGTATACAGCTTGAATACCCCTAGCCACCTAACTATATTTAACTTTTTATAGCATGGAGGACCTGCCAGTACTCAGAGTCCAGGGCCTCCCATCAACATCGATAAGTGTTGTATCAGACTCGAATAACAATTGTTTGGATAAGATCTCCCTATCTATAGAAAGATATCTAACTAAAAAGTATTATTTTACTGTCTTTTGACTTCTTAAGGAGGTCAAAAGAGAGAATGTATTCATAGCTCAATTAAGCTCGTTTAATGTAAAAAAATAAGAAAATATTACTGAGAAAGTATAACATTTTCTCCACTTTTTAAGGTGTTTTCAATCTATTGTCTCCTTTTTACATGGACTATAACAAAGAAAGGGAAAAATGAAAGGTTCTCCATCTCTTAAGGAGTATGACTTGATTTTACAAATTTTATATAATTACATTAATCATCAATAATGCAATTAAAAGTTCATCTAAACCAATTGAATTGTTTCAAATTGTTTTTTCTTAAAATCAGAAATGTCTTTGCTAAAATACCTTGAACCATAGTTACCAAGTTGAAACATTCAATTTAGTTTAGAAGCTCAACATTACGGAAATCTGGATTTTTCAAATAAAATTTGGTGATGTGTCTATAAGAATCGAAAAATTCAAATTGGATAGATTTAAAATTCAAATCCAGACAAGTTTGAGCCAGATCTGCTAACAATGCCTTCTATACGTAAAGGATCTCTATGTACTATTTATGCATTTTCCTCATCAAATCAACCTACATTAGGGTTATTCACTAATTACTGATCCACTTGGATGAAATAAATTGTAAATGCTCTAGCTCAACCTATTGATAGTAAGTATAAAATATCAGCCTGCAAATTTCAATTGGTTGAATCTCCTGCCCCATGCATTATTTTAAGACATTTTTTTCTATAAAATGACCTCTTCAAATGGATCTTATTGTTATTAATAGGAAACAGTTAGCCAGAATTATTTATTGGGCATAGAAAGACTGGTAAAATGGAAGTAGCTACAGATATGGTCATCAATCTTTAAAAAAAGAAAACAGCATGTAATGTGTTAATGGTTCTTTGGTCAAAAGACTGCTTCTGTAGCTTAGGTGGTTAAACTTCAAATTCGAATTGGAAATGCTGAGTGAAAGTTAAAGTTCAAATGGCTAAGTGAGGAACAAGCAAAAATTTCCAAGTCCTTAGTCCAAAAATGCATGAAATTCAAGTACAAGTGACAAGGAGAGAAAATTTTGCTCATTTCCAGCTCCTAGCAGGAAATCCGACTTATAGTTTGCTCACTTCCAGCTTATAAGAGAATTTCCGACCTTGTCAAAGAGACATTTCCAGGTTATGAATGAATTTCCAACCTCGTCAAAGAGACATTTCCAGTTTATAAGTGAAATTCTGCCCTATTTTTTTGCACATTTCCAGCTTATAAATGAATTTCCGACCCCCTTTGCTATGCATTTCCAGCTTCCTCTCTAAATTCTGCCCAAGAAATGAAGAGGAAAGTTGCAAGATTAAAGAGGTTTGGGATTATTAAAATGAAAGAATCTTTGCAATGGAGGTGAAATGTTTGGTTTATAAAATGAGAGGGAAAATTTTCATGCAAGTGAGGATGTTTTGAACAAGGAAGTGAAATTTTTTGAAGAGAGAATGGGAAAAAATCTAAATTTTCTTGCTCATTTCCAGCTCTGGCCATCATATATCATAACATATCCGGCCATCATATTTTGAAGCATATAGACATCCCCTTAGAGTGTGAATCTGAATTCTCGAATACCTTATGATATGGAAGAATCTGACCTAATAATGGGATTTTACCATTTTCAGGCTGTGCGTTTAAGTGAAAACAACTTAATTAATTAAATTAAGTTGTCTAAATCAATGCCTTCAGGCAGCTTGTATTTAATTAATTGTGTTTTTAAGTTGAATATTTTATTTATATAAAGTGACTTGGGGCCGAAAAACTAAAATATTTTAAAGTAACTTATAAGGGTGTCAAAAGGATTAATATTTAAAAAGTGATTTTATAACTTTACTTTTGGAAATTTGGACAGTTCTGCGGGTGGTTTTAGGAGGATGTGGAAACTCATTTGATTCATTCCTTGGTTATTCATTTCAGTGAAACTCTAAAATTGTTAAGCTATTTAACCTAGGACAAAGACCCCAAGGCAATTATTAGTTTAATGGACAAAAACCCACCCAACCAATTATTCATCCAGAGTTCACAAGTGTGTAGATTGGCTCAGGTTTTGCACAGTTTGGAGCAATTCGATTTATATTTACAGATATCAAGGTTCGCCAAGTTTAAAAGTACAAATTTATACAAGTTTGGCAAGAAAATATGAATTTGTAATTTTGTATGTGCTGTGTGCAAGTGAATATTAGTATTACTGATCATCAATCTTTGAAATTTATTACTGGTAAAGCAAAGTTGAAGCACAGGCACATGAAGTGGGTGGGTTATTTGTAGGGGTTTTCTTTGTTCCTCAAAGCACAAAGCTAGGGTACACAATAAGGTGGCAACATTGTTGACTACCATGATTGTAAAGCTTGTTGGAATGTAGATGATGAAGTATCTAAGTGTTGTAGATCCTAAATTGGAGGTAAGAGTTCTTTTGATGATTTCTTTGTACAAGAATGGTATTTGTTAATATGGAGGCACTTATGCATACCGCAAAGTTCTATAAGGCAGAGTCTCATTAGAGAAGTACATAGAGGAGGATCAGAAGAGCATTTAGATACAGATAAGACATTGGCCATGTTGAAAGAGCAATGTTTTCGGCCAATTTTGCACTGTGATGTCAAAAAGTTTGTCATATTGCAAAAGGTTTTGCCAAAACTCAACATTGGACAAACCATTGTTAATTTAGAGAAGCCTTGGGAGGAACTTTCCATGATGTTATCCTTGGACTGTCGCAAACTCAATGAGGTAATGTTTCCATCTTTGTACTTACCGATAGGTTTTCAAAATTGTTACATTTCATTCCTTGCCAAGAGACAAATGATGCTTCTAGGATTTCTGACCTATTCTTCAAGCAAGTTGTGAGGATACAAGAGTTGCCACAACCTCAAATAGGGACACTAAGTTCTTGAGCCACTTCTAACACACATTGCAGAAAAGGTTGAGTACAAATTAAACTACAAAACTGCATACCACCCACAGACAAATGGTCAAATGGAGGTTGTTAATAGGAATCTCCTATGATGTTTAGCAAGGGACAAACTCCTACAGTGGGATAAATTTTTGGTGCGAAAAAAATTTGCATTCCAGAACTCAATGAATCTGACTACAAGCAAGACCTCTTTTCAGATTGTGTACAAGGTGTTTCCCAAATGTCTCACAAGCTTGTTGAGAGTACCAAATAGGGAATGCATTAGTGCTGATGCAAAATATTTCGCATAACACTTACAAGATGTGCATGCACAAGGGAAACGATGGTTGGAGAGAAGTATCATTAAGTATAAAGCAAGTGTAGATGGGTAGAAAACAAAAACAAAATACTTAGAGGGTGAGTTAGCCATGATAAACTTGAGGAAGGAGAGATTCCCTAAAGGAACATGTGGTAAATTGAAGCCAACAAAGACTGACCCATGAAAAGTATTGCAAAGTATTTCTTGAAATGCATGAGGTTGAATTACTAGAAGGTTTGGATATCTCACCAGTGTTCAATGTGGCTGACCTATATGACTTTCATGGGCTTGAATATATAGAGAATATAAACCCACCAAAGGGGCCAAACTGGAGACAACAAATTACTCAAAAAATGTAGAGATGTGATAGAGCAAATTCTAATGAACATTGAAACAAATGAACTAGGAAGAAAGAATAAGAGGAATATCTAATCCAACAGAAGGCAAGGAGACCTGAGGATGACTCGTTGTAGTCAATCTCTCAGTTGCAGCTTTCTGATGCGTTTATTCTGATTCTTGCTTTAGCATTGTGCCTGTGGATGTTTCATCTGCTGCATGATGCTGTTGGGTTCTTATTTTATGTTCTTTTATATGCATTATGTGCTTGTTTTGGCCTAGTGATGTGTATGGACTGCTTCATAATGATCATAATTGTGTTATGCATTCAGATGCATGCACACAATGTGCCTAGTTGTGAGAATTTAATGCCCTGCAGCTAATATTCCTAAGATTTATGTTGTGTGATATTCCACCTGTATTGGATGCTAGGCCGCTTGATGTTGTTGTATTGGCCTAATGCGGGTTAATTGTGATTTTGGTATTAAAATGGGTGTTGAGATAGATTAAAATTGTGATTTCAGTACAGAGATGCATATTGTGATGGATTAATAATGTGATATTAAATTAGCATGCCTCAAGCTATTAATGCTAATGTTGAAATTTAATGTTAATCTGATTTGTTAATTAAATTGTAATAAGTTATATTTAATGCTATTTCACTCGGTTAAGGATTCAAATGATTATTGATGCAGTTAGAAATACATGTTAAATTCAGTGATCAATTATATTCATGTTGAGATGATTATATGCATGGTGTATTAACAATGTTATGATGTTGATCCCCATTGGGGAATATTTATATATACACTTTGGCTATTATGCATATGCACAGGTACTCATAATGTTTGTTGAGTGGTTGCAAATACTGAGCATCGACTCCACCTGGCCCCATATGTCTGAGCGTGCCCTTATCTAATAGTGTTTAACAGGAGATAGCATACTAGCCAAAATATTCCCTAGCCAAACCCATCGTACCTCATTGAGGATGATTTCCTTGTGCTATGCATTTTGAGCCTCGGCTACCGTAGTTGGTAGTATCCGGTTATCCCAATCACCATGTGTAGTCAGTTTGTAATGTCTATTAGTGCATTTTGGCTTATTTGCAACTTATCATCATTTGTATATCAAATATATATTAATGAGTTTTATGATTTTGAGGTAAATTAATATTTAAAACTAAAAGCATTAATGTGCCTTATGAGTAATTAAAATAAAGATAATTGCCTAAATTGTTTTATGGGGTTAGTTTGGGAGATTTAAATTATTTCGGGGCATGGGCATAAGCGATCATCACCAGTTTTACTTTTCTCTCAATTTTTGCAGATTTACTGGTCTTGGGTGCTGATTCTGAAGTAAGTATCCTACATCCTGCTAGAATTGTCAACCTGCCCTGCCTCCATTTGCCCAGGAAAATCTCCTATAGAAAACATCAGATCCTCCATTGGTCCTTTTATAGTGGTGGATGACAACCCTGCAGTTTTTCTATCTATAGTGTTGAGTCCACTTCTACTCCAGATGTTGATATAGACATATGAAAGCATCGGGTTGCAACCCCAGACTTCAGCTTCAACATTGGCCTCCTTTTAATCCCTCCCTCTCTTGAGTTGTCCTCCCTTCACGTGCCTAATTATAACTGTGACTGCAAATTATGGCTAATTTTTTATATGATTTGATTTACCTTCTCTAATTTTTCTTTCATTTTTTTTGTTTTATTTAATAGTTCTTGGTCCATTTTTCAGGTTCTTGGGTTCCTTTTTACCCTGGAACCTTTTCACTGTACTTGGATGTATCACAAATTCCATTGACCACCTCTTGTCACTCATGGAAATCAATATAATTTCTTCTTTTCCTTCTTTATGTATAAATTATTGACTAGATGAACTATAAAATACTTGATTACAATTGTCCAACTAAAATGGATTTTGTGTCATTGAATGACAGTATACTTGTGGATAAGTTATCTCATCAGCATGCTCCATAGATACTGATGAGCTTTTGGTTTACATATAGAAAATTCCTTCCAGTTCAATGATTGAAACTCTTCTTTTACTGCCATTTTATCAATCCCATCATTCTATATTAATGAGAGTGCATAAAGAATAAGGATTATTTTCCCAGAGAATCAAGACAAACTGGGTTGTTTAAAAAAAGCATATGGGAGCAGAACTTAATCACAGAGATGGTTTTCAGGGCAGTTAAACCCAAAAAAAGTGTCCATACAGAAATCCATTTATGGTTCAATGTACCTTGCTTTTAACAACAAAAGAATAGTAAATACTTCAAGACTGTTGTAGCCTCGATCAACAAAATCCCCCTGTTAAACATTCAAACAAACTAAGTTAATCCAAATGTAAACAACCAAGATGAAGCCAAAGCAGCTAACAAAAAATACTCTTCTATTCTTGCTTTTCTTAGCATCCTAACAGTTTCATTTAATGGGGATAACTTGCCATAAAAATATAGTTGGTTTCTGGCACATGGCCCCCTGTCTTGAAAAGCTTCATTAAATCATGGAACTGGCCATGGATATCTCCACAAACAGTCACTGGACTATTCACAGGCTGTACATTTGATTCTTCCACAAGTATTTCTTTGACCTGAGTTATGTAAAATCATAAAGATCATATTTAGTTATTATATCCTGTAACATAATTAGATATGTTAAATACTTGTAAATGTCAAAAACATGCAACAGAATTGAGCTCACGTATTGTGGTCAAGGACCAAGTGTATTGACATAGGATTATGACTGTTTTAAGAGTGAATTCACAAGTTACAAAGACTCTTCTGAGAAACAAGCTATAATTATTTTTTTTTTGGTAGAATTGGTCTTAGCAAAATAAAAAGAAATTGATTATATGTCTACAGAGACATAGTAGTTCTCCCAGACTACATAGGACATTACTGCAAGTAAACTTACTATGATTGCAACTTCAACAGTACTCATTTCGATGCAACAATATATTCAGCAAGAAATTATATTAGGATGAAATCTGTTGAAAGGTCACAACAATTTTGTATAATAAAATCTATCAATAGATAAAAGCTGCTTCAACTTGGATACTTCTGTGTTAAATGATTTATTTGATCTGATATTTATGCAGTTGCCATTAGAATAAATTGTAGATAATTAATGTTGTTTCAGCTTGGATGATTGCTAGGTTAAATGATTTCTTCAGTCTGATATCTGTGAAGTTTCTATTAGACAAAAACTAGATAGTTGAATGATGCTTCAACTTGGATAATTATTAGGTTAAATGATTTCTATTGATATCGCACCAGGGTTAGACTAATCCTTTGAATTGTTTCTCAAAAAATATGCTATTCAGTGGAAAGTGGAATGGCCCCTGTAGGTCATAGCACTCCAGGTGGTCAGCTTGTATGGAACGACTTTTTTGGCTGGAATGGTCTGGTTGTACTTGAACAAAGGGGAAATTATGCATATGATCAAGGGACATTTCCCACATGCTATAAATTCCAGGATATCCTAAATACAATCAGGTATTACTGTTTATTTTTCACTAAGCAATAAAAGTTAAGTTGCCAAGAAGGTTGACAAAATGTAACCAGCCTAATCCACTCTCCATAGTTCATTTGAAACTAATCCTTATATTCATCATATTTGCCCAAATTCAAAGTTAAGATGGAGATATATTGCTCATGAGGACAAAATTAACACCGAGTAACCTTGACACATAGGAGAATATCCTTGGAACTCAACAATCTTTTGACTCCTGATATTATTGACTTCAAACCCTTAAGACTTGTCTATGTTTGCAATTTGGGGAGTTGGAAGCCTAACCATTCCTCAAACTTTGGAGCTCAAAACTGACACTCTTCTATGAAAACCCTATAACTAACAAGCAAAAAGAGGGGTCGCCGTTTGCAATGGAGTGATGGTGTGAAAAGGTCACAACAGGTCCTTTTGATTGTAGGTCTCCTTTAAAAGATTTGGGCAAATGATTTGAAGACAATGCAAGATCCAGAAATCAGATCAAGAGCAGCCAGTGTCTAGGATCAACGAATTTGTGGGAAAAAAACACAAGTTAACATCAAAAATCTGCCTAAGGAAAGGTGTGAACCTTATAGGTGGAAGCCCAAATATCGGATTCAATCATTGTCATTGAGGTTGTGATTCTGAGAAATCAGAAGTTGAAATGATGTCCATATAGTGCTAACTAGGGCAAAGACATAGACGCCTTCCTTGGCAAAAATCAAAGAAAAATTAAGAAATTGCCCAGGTTGATAATAATCACTGTCATTTTCAGAATTCATTAGTGCAATCAGATTTGTTTCAGGTTTAGAAATCAGATTTTAAAGCAATATCTTCTCAAATTTTATTTTCAGATTTTGAAACATCTTTTCCAAGCTATGTTTTGCAAGTGCGTTATTCTGATTTTAGGAATCTAACAATCTGAAATTCACAGTAAAATCAGCATTTAATAAATTTGAAGCTACCATTTTAAGTAGGTCTCCTTGTAAAACCATTGACTTTGAGCCTTGTACAGCATCATGTCTGAACCAGAGGCTGGGGTAGCTGCTAGGAAGACTCAAATGAAAAGGATACTTGAAGGATAATATCGGGGATCTCAGATGTCTTCCAAGTGGAAGAAGGTTGAGGATACCAACTTTGAGCACCTGAACATGACAAAGATTAAGCAAAGGATGTATGGAACCCGAAATCAGATGCCTTCCCCTTAAGCAGTCAGTATGATGAGGAATGGGATATACCATGCACCAGGTTTTCCATCAGCAATACAATGCAGTGAACTTATGGCTGAATGTGTAAAACACTACGATCCTCAAACAAGGACAATCAAGACATCAAAGGGGGTGGTACTTGCATTTGTTACTGAAGATCAAATAAGGCCAAAATTTAGAATCCCCAATCATCAAAGGATGCAAACTAGGACAAAAGAAGATGCTCAAGCTATGTTTGAAAAGAAACCAGATGCATGTATGACTCTCATCAACGAGTGGGTCCTTGAATCAAGGCGACATCATTCCAAGCTGCCTAAGAAGCTTATGAGTAAAGATTTCAAAGAAGAATACAATGACATGATATTTCTATTGAACAGGATCATGGGAACCCCTCATGAAGAAGTGTAACATCTTCCCAATGCCTAATCAGGTAAAGGATAATGGGAACCACATACATCCCCAATATGAACAAGAGAAGGATAAGTCCATTCCATCACTTGATTGGTCGCAAGTAAAAGAGTTAACAAATTTGAATATCTTGATGATGTTGAAGTTTTGGTAGCTGCGATAGAAATTATTCATACCCGTGCTCATCTTCTTAGCAACGATCATCATGTTTGATGTTTCCGTCATCTTTTCAAGGTGAATCGACTCTCTCCTTACCGTTAATATGAAGGGTCTTTGAGTAATGAGTGGATGAAGCTTATCATGCTTGCTGGCAGCAGTTATGGTACGAATTGCTTCATATTAAAGGTTTGATCATAGCTGGAGATCGCATGTCCATTCTCATACCAACAACAAAGAGGATAACTGCCATCAGGTGTTAGTGACTCATAAAGCCACACCTCTTTGGCTTCCTACTGTTACTTTCTGTGCGATATAGTTTAGATTTGTGGTGACAGTGAAGAGACAGCTGCGTGGCATTTCAAAGTCAGGGCAAGAATCATCGACTCAATGATTTTCGTGCCAGCTACAATATCATGTGTTCCTGTGCATGATGTAACAGGTGTGTCCTTCGTATTCCATGTGAAGAGACGATTCACCTCTCCTGGAGTTTCTATTCAAGAACAGTGAAAGTCCATGATCAGTTATTGATTGATTTTTGGAGAATGATATATATTCCCTTCAGCTCTTTGTGAGTCATACTCCCGTGACTGAAGTATAAGCTTTACCTACTGTAATGAAGTGTAGGGCATGCTTTCAGCATTATTTCTGTATATGTTTGATCCACATTAGACTTATGTGAATAAGTCATTCTCATTGAAAATAGTATTTGTGAGATACTTGTAGAATATTATTATTCTGTATTTGCACAGCTAAGTGATAAAACTCTGCATAAGGCTGTTGGATTGATTGTTAAGTGTTAACAATCATAAGCTTGAGATCTTTGTAATTGTTTTCATACAATAAAGGAACTATCTTTGGTGGGCTGGGTTGTTTCCCTCGGTGAGGAGGGTTTTTCCCAAGATAATAATTGTGTCATCTGTTATTGTATTTTTGATTATTGCATTCTTAAATTTTGGTTCACAAAACGTTAACAGATGAGAGAAATGATTGATAGATCAAGAGAATGGTTGGATAGATAGATCAACAAGTCAAGGAAACAAGGTGTTACTTTGACCTATGGGAGAAAATAAAATGAGGAGTCTTCTTCAAAGGGAGATGAAAGAACAATCAGGAATACAGTGAATAATGGTGAAGGACAAGCTTGAAAGAAATGAGAAGGGACAGCAAAAAGAACACAAGCAAAGGATAAAGAGATCACCAGTGAGGAATACAGACGTAAGAAGCACAAGTCTAGCACTGCTCAATCCACCATGAGTACTTCATCTGTTAGAGAAATTGAAATGGCGGATAGGGAAAACAAATCAGGACAGGTTGTTGATACGGAAATTCTACCTCAAGAAGATCAAGAAGAATCCTCATCATCCCAATCGGCACAGCATGAAGTTGAAGAGCAGCAACCAACATCCCCTACTATACAACTAGAGGTTGATTTAGGAGAGGACTTGGGAGATTCAATCCCAATGAAGAAGGAAATGAAGAAATTATTTCAGCTTTGAGAGGAATAATAGATGATAATCAGCTTGAAGATGGAATGGAATTGTCCACAATTTCTGATTGGTTGATGGATAGCATGAAGAAGAAGAAAGTAGAAGTTCAGCTAATACAAGACATAGATGATTTCCTAGCTCGGACTGGTAAGGTAAAAGAACAAAAGAAAGCTAAGAAGTCTTCTCAAATTACTAGAGATAGTTCAAGAGCTCCCATCTTACAAGTGGTTGTTCCAATAGTTGATAAGACTAGAGAAGTGATCATTCCCATGGAATATCAGGTTACAATAATTGATCTTGGGGCACCAACTTAGAAACAAGAGTTCCAAGAGCTTGAAGATACCACCAATGCAATTGAGGCAAGGCTAGATAAATTTGAGAAGGAATTGTTAGAGTTGGAAAACAAAAGATTAAAGGAGTACATACAAAGGCTAATGAACCCAATAAGGCAAGAAGATGCTATATTTTCTCCCTCAGTTCCCATTCCTCAAGAATCCTTTCATACCATGAAGCAATGAGGAACACACACATCAAGAGGTGAAAGAGAGGATTGAAGACATTTCAAGACATGCAAAGGGATTCCTTACTAAAAGGGTCCAAGCTTATGATAAGATTCCGCTGCTTGTGAACAAGATCCAAAGTTTGGAAGGAATATGAGAAGAGTTTCAACTAGTTCAAAACAAGATGATTCCTTGACTCAAAGCATTAAGAAGGATTCCTACATCAACACTAATTCAAGAAGAAATAATTGAAGAGGAGAATGCATATGATTTCAGTCATTGGTATTGTTCTTTGGCAATGAGGAAATCAACATTCGATCATGCACAAGAAGATTGTCTTGGAATTGAAGGATCCATTCTAAACATACATTCAAAGATCCTCACATCAATCAAGAAGCTGTTGGGTCAAGAGGTTGTTGTTTCCAGAAAACTAAGCTTAGAAGAACTGAAGGAAAGGTTGAAGTCAATTTATTTTCAGAGGCTGGAACTCATTAAGAAAAATCAGTGGATGGTCTACTTTTGGAACTCATTAAGAAAAATCAGCAATTTGTAGAAGTATATAGAAGACCGGGACAGCGTTCTTGATGCTTGCACAGAAGGTTTGGAGGTGATAGAATTGCAACATAACAGCTTGCCAAGTGTCACAATTGAGGGGCTTGATGTGGTGATGTCCAGGTTCATTGAATATGCTAAAAGAGAAACTTGCTTATCCATACTACTTGTAGTTTGTTGATTGCAAATTGCTTTGTGTGGTCAACTAGAATTTTAATATAAGCTTAACTTCAATTGTTACTTGCTCATTAATATGCATCTTATTGATGGTGTTGGTGTGGTTAGTAATGATTTGAACATCTATTGTTTACCTTAGAAGATTGCACTAGCTTGGTGGAAGTTGATGAGAAAGCTAAGTCTAGTAGAGTTCACAAAGACATTCACTATCTCTTGCATTCTCATATTAGAATAGGATCTCTAAACCCTTACTACTTTGCACTTTATTTCAAAGTCTTGTTAGAGGTAGGATCAAGCACTTGCATTGCCAAATCATTCGCAGAGAAAAGTTGATTTCCCATTGAGTGAATAGTGTAAGTCCCCACGTGGTTACCAGCAAACCACATCATAAAAACTGAGTTTGTCCAACACCAAAGTCGCGTGTACAGTGTAAACCTTGGGGTTTCGTTATTAGATCACACAATCATATACATTGTTTAGCACTTAAAGCTTCCTTGTTCCTTGTTCAAGGAAGGATTGGATATTTGGTGTTTCATCTTGGAATGCCAAATGTTTCATCCTAAACGTTGAGGTGGACACAAAACTCACATCAACAAGACCCTTAGCATACTCTACCAATAATGTGGAGAGGCAATTAATAGAACTTGCAATTGCACCCACCATCAAAATAGTGGTTGGGATTGCATCCTCATGGTCACCCCTCTTAGTCTCAACCTCAGATGTATAATTGGATTCAGTATATTCACTTTGAGCCATCCACATTCATCTCATGAGAACTCATTGTGACACTACAAGAAACAATATAGAATTTTATAAGTTTATAATTTTAAAATTCAAACTCAAACTATGCATGCAAGTTGCAACAACATAATGCAAAGGATTAAGACAAAAAGATTTTATTTTTGTTTTTCTTACTTTAGGTCACATGAAGCACAAAAGTAGAGGATACACAAAAAACTAGGTTTCTTAATCTTTGTCAACCAAGGATTTAACTTGTGTTTTTTTTACTTCAAGTTGCACATTGCGCAAAAGCGGAGGATACAAAAAAGTTTCAGCCAAATTTGACAAAAGTGAAAATAAAATTTTAATTTTAATGTTGAATCTTGATGACAATATGAACATTGTAATGAATCTATGAATATGCACTTTTAGCTATTAAATTATGATTAAAATTAAATTTTGAAATGAAACTTACAGAAAGAAAAACAATCATAGAATCCTAACTTATGCTTGGAAAATCCTCCCAACTTGGTGTAGAGTCCCTGTCTTGCCTCTTCTTCTTGCTCCTCACCCCTCTTGCACTTGCAGCACTTCAAGAACACTCTTTCACTCCACTCACTCTTTCGCTCCTATTCAACCTTGTTGAAATGAGTTTGTGGGTAAAAATGAGGGATTTGAAGTGGTGCTAAATAGAGTTTAGGAGGCATTACTGGGGCTTAGTGGCCATCAGGGTTTGTCCTTGGGCTCTACTTTCAAAAAAGATAAATGTTTTTAATTTTTGTCACTCTTTATGTGACAGTCCATGAGGTTCTTCTAGGTGTACCCAGAAAGGTCGAGGGATGCCTGGATGTCCCCAGAATGTATCAAGGATGACCAGACATCCCGCTCTTCTCAACAGCATCCCCAAAGAGCTCATGAAGGTGGTGGGGCAATGGCAGGACATCCCCCTCATGTCCTAAAGACATCCTCATTCCTGAAATACCAGGATTTCAAGGGGGACGCAACCCCATGAAATAGTGTGTATTACCTGCTGCATTTCTCTATAAAAAGCTATGATAACTGCCTTCACATCATCAAAAACCGTATTACTACTAGTCTAATACCCACACATGACTGAAGCAGCACATTGTGGTATGCTGGAATATGTAATGTCTTCATTAGTTAAACAAATCAATGAATGATCTGCTGTTAGTGCATTTTCAATAATAATGATGCAGTCAATTAGATACATTTGGTACTCTAGTTCGTAATCTGATTGTATTTCCATAATATTCTTAATCTGAGATTGAAGTTAGAGAGCTGTGACATTTTCATCAGCTGTAGTAATCTCCATTTCATGTTTGCTACATATATATATTTCTGCATTATACATTGTCTTGCATGACACACTATGGTTACAAGCAAAAAACAGAAAACCAAATCAAATCAGAGAAAAAAACATTAGACAAACTAGGCTGCCCATTATAAACAATATGGTCATGGATTTAGATCCTGCAACCATAACCAAAGGAACATATGCATATATATGCTTCCAACTATTAGGGTTAGATAATAACACATAATATTCATACAATATTTATATTACTGTTCAAACCATAGTTCAAAATATCATTATTGGCAACTTATCGCCGAGGGCAAAAAACATGATATCAGAAAATATCGGAGATAAGTTGGGAACATCTCAGGAAAATATCAGGAACTTAAAAAATTGCTTAAATTTAATTAGAAATGCATTTTTTTTGCAAAATTCAATAAGGATATGCATCTAATGAGTGAGTAAATGAGTAAACAAAGCAAACAAGCTGATCTAGATATATATAAATGCAAATAGGATACAAAATCGCATCATCATGTATAATGTTGATGGCTCGTAGCCATAGTCTGAACTTTGAAGCAAACTAAAAATAGCAAATTGTCTTTGTAAAACTATATGCAAATACAAGTGTCAAGTACAATATCAAACTAGTCTACGTCTCCCTCTTCCCCTTCCTAGCAGCTCTAAAAGGCTGTAAATGACCTTCTTTCTCCTCCAAACCCTTTCTCTCCTCTCCAAATCTGCTCTTCCAAACAAAAAAATGACTTTTGCCCTTTTGCTGGGCTGTCACAGTCAAAACCTGGGCGTGGGCGATAAGTTTTTTATTTGTCGCAATAAGTTCATGATTTATCGCCAATAAATTGCACTTTTCTCAGCGATAGGTTATCAACTTATCTGCGATAACTTGACATGTTTTATCGTAAAGAAGAACTTATCGCAATAAGTTTATTTACCACAGATATATCTGCGATAATTTGAACTATGGTTCAAACACACTAGGATTTGAAGGAAGAAGGATGATAGGTCTGCCCGAAGCTATCCCACAACAAGCCCAAGAGCAGACACTCACCCTCTTGGCCCCAGTGGTAGGCAACATGGACATCCACTCAAGGTGGCCTACTAAGTGGGGTGCTTGTATCTGCTTTCCCTATCCATGCCTCATCCCCTTAAGGTCAGTTGTAGAGGAAATCGTAATAGGGGCTTCTTGATTTTCCTATCTATGCCCAATAGTATCTCTTGGCCCCAGTGGCTGACAACATGGGCATCCACTTGGGGTGGCCTACATAGATGGCAACCTCATAATTTCCTTACAGCTCCTTCCTTCAATACATAATGGGGTTTTACAAACAGATTTATTACAGACATATGTATACTCTCTCTCTCTCTCTCTCTCTATCTATCTATCTATATGATTGGATATAAT
Organism: Chamaecyparis obtusa; assembly: GCA_027943335.1. Classification (NCBI taxonomy): domain Eukaryota; kingdom Viridiplantae; phylum Streptophyta; class Pinopsida; order Cupressales; family Cupressaceae; genus Chamaecyparis; species Chamaecyparis obtusa. Next base: position 61,559 of record BSBK01008352.1, on the reverse strand, counting down.
ATAATTGCTGACAAATAATGCATAAACAATATTTATACCACAAGAGCAATTATTAGGATTATTAGATGCTGGTGATAACAGTCTTAAATTGATCAGATGTCTGTTGTCATTCTATGCTCAATCTAGAACTTATCTTCTTGCTTTGGATTTTGTTCTTCCTTTTATTCAATGATTTTCCATATATGATTTCTTCCTTAAGAAAGTTTGATGTGCCATGAAAATGATTGCTTGTTCATTCGATTGTTATTGAATGATTGATTGATTGAATGAATTCCTTTGATTTGATGATTCAAGGTATTGGTGAGTTATGATTGAGTAACATGATTAGATGACTGAAGAGTGACGATATAGTGAATGCTAGTTTGATATATTGGTCAATGATGATTAAATGAATGTTGATTTGATAGAGTGACGCTTGATTGCTGAATTGTATTTTTTCTCAGTCCCAAGATGAGGTGACAATTGATGTGGATTTGATGATTGTTTGCTTGATCTTGCTGATTGATTGTTTGCTTAATTTCTTGAGGGATTAATAATTGATGGAAGAAGGATGATGGTTCATAAATCCTCCTTCAATGCTTAGAATGAAATCTCCTTTATACTTTATTGGTGAAGGGTCACCACCTTTCATAAGAAAGGAGTCACCGCTTTTCATTGTTGCCTTTGAGAATAATATATCATTCCCCACATTGATCTCCCTTGAATGTCCTCAAATGAAACCTTCTCCCTTTTAAATCTTCCAATGTGGGGGAGAGTCACACCTCGTCATCATGTTTGCCCTTTTCAATGGTCAGAACCTTTCACAATTACCACCCTTTGAAAGAATCACAACCCTTAACCCTTTCTGACCTTTGTGAGAGTCACAACCTTTCATAATGACCACCTTTTGAGAGAGTCGCAATCCTTCATCATTGCTGCCCTTTGCAAGAGTCACAAACTTTCATAATTACCACCTTTTGAGAGAGCCACAACCCTTTATCATTGCTTCCCTTTGAAAGAGTCGCAACCTTTCATAACTTTTCCTTTTGAAGGAATCACTTCTTTATTTTCTTCTTATTCATTTTGCTCTTCCATTAATTATTTATTGAATCACATGTTCCATTTTCTCTTCCTTCCTCTCTCCTCTTTAAAATGAAGTTCTCTTCTCCTTTTTATATCTCATGTTTGAGGGAGTCACAACTTTTCATTTTATGCCTTTTGACCCTTCATTGACTTAATTATGTTATATTTTATTTTATTCTTTTTTCTTTTTAATTTAGATTTTATTTTTATTCTTTTATATTTTCAATGTATTATTATTGTTTATTATTAAATCCTATTTCAAAAAGGGGACATTATACTTAACTATTGGTGTCATCTTCAAGGATGATGTGATGGATGGAGGATGATATCCACCATAAATGGAGATATTTTTGACAAAATGTGAAAGGAAGTGTTATACCACTATTCCCAGAGTGGTAGCTAATCCACCCATTGAGAATGTTTATCTAAAGTTAAACAACATATATACCCTTCCAAGCACTTATTGTCAACCTCAGTTTGCCCTTTTGATTGAGGATGGTAAGAAGAGCTACAAGCCAACTAAGTACCTTGTCCAAAATATACTAGTAAAGCTAGGATTACAATCACTAAAAATAACCCTTGTGATATCATGTAACTTATGTATATTCTCCATAAATGCTTTTTCCATTGTACTTGTTATAAAAGGATAGATTAATGCAATAAAATGGGTGTATTCGGTGAGGCAATCCACCACTAATGACAATGCTCTTACCTTCAGATCTTGGAAGGCTTGGGATAAAATCCATATAAGGCCCTACCCATTTCTAGCTAGGAATAATAAGGCTGCAAAAGACCAAATGCCTTAACTATTTCCCCTTTATTTCTTTGAAATACCAAACATTCTACCACAATTTTTTTAACATATCCTTTAAGCCCTTCCCAAAAGAAATCTTGTTTGATTCAATGATGTCTTCAAAAATCATCAATGAGCCCTTACTAGAGAACCATGGAGCTCTTCAAGAATCTTGTGTTTGAGGAAGGAAGTTTTGCATAGATACACTCTCTCCTTATATCACAAAGACTCTCCCTTCCAACAAAACTTATCTAGACTAATAAGATCATTTTGCAACTGTCGAATGAGATTCCTTGTAGCAACATCATTTTGCCACTCGATTTTGGCTCCTTCAACCTAATTTTCTTGTCAAATTGAAATGGCAAATAATAATGCCCCATCATACTCATCCTTCCTTGATAATGCATTAACCACAATATTCTCCTTTCCTTTCTTATGGGTTGCCTCAAATTCATAACCCAACATCTAATTGACCCATTTTTCCACACTTTAGAGGATGATTGTTTCTTTGGAAAACATTTTAGGCTATACGATTTATCTTAACTTTGAAGTGTCTACCCATTAGATATGACCTCCACTGTTTCATTGCATGAAAAATAGCTAATGTTTCCTTCACATAAACGGGTTTGAGTTGATTGTTACCCTTCAATTAATGACTTTCAAAAGCAATGGGTTGACCTATCTACATGAGAACTAAACCTGTATCATTTCCTCAAGTCTCACACTCCACAACAAAATCTTTGGTGAAGTTTAGAGTGGCTAAACAGAAGTAGTACACATAGACTACTTCAATCTCTCGAAAATTATTCCATTGAAAAGCATCCTTCAACAAAATTGCGAGGGTTGATGCTATATGGCCATAGTTATTTACAAATCTTCTATCGTATGCAATGAATCTAGGAAACTCCTCAAGTTCTTAATGGTTTTAGAAATAAGCTACTCCATTATAGACTTGATTTTGTTCAACTCAACCTTTACTCCCTCATGAGACACTGTGACCCAAGTATTCCACCTCTTTGAGACCAAAAGCACACTTGGAAGGTTTAGCATAAAGTTGTTGTTAGAGAATTTGTAATGCATGATTTACATTGTACAAATGGTTTTTGCATGTCTTGCTACATATCTATGTATAATCAAAGAACACCAATTTAAACTTTTTAAAGGATGCAAAAGAACTATTAGCAAGACAATGTAGCATCACTAGAAACACATCATGATCCTCATGAGTCCTAATGGCTGTCATAGGAATAATTCCTTAATTCAAATTTTGTGATAACCTAATCTAGATCAAGCTGTGTAAAAAAACATAGTTCCATTTAGTTCATCTACTAAAACATAAATGACTAAGATAGGAAACTTATCTTTGATGGTGTACTTGTTGCATTCTCTAGTCTAGGAACATAAGCAAAGTGTCAACCTGCTTGTGTACCATCATCATTGAAGAGGAGTAGGCACTCTATATATGTTTGATAATACTTTACTCTAGCATCCCCTAAGCCATCTTCTCAATATCACTTTTTTTACATAGGGGTACCTATAGGGCCTAATATTAGGCAATTAGCTCTCTATTGGTAGCTAAAAGGTGTTAAGGAATATGGATCAGTGATAGAGAAAATAAACCTCTTTTATTTCAGTGTCTACTGTCCTTTATGTCACAGACTTGTATATTTTCTGATTATTTGAATGATCCCTTTTTAAATGCAATACTTTTGGCATCTTTCCAGAAACCACTAAACTGAGTAAAAACTTATCTACAACTACTTTTTGGTCTAGTGGTGTGAAAGTCTTTAATTGATATGCTTTTGATGAAAAAGGTTGGGCTACAAAACCATGTTCTCCCTTGTTAAGCAGCTTTCACATTTGGTGAGAACTTATTATTTGTGGAGACTTTGCACACAACCCTCTTAGTTCTATTGTCCTTCCTTCTAAGTGAAAGCGCATAAATAGCTCATGGAAGTTCATCTAAGTTGTCCCAATGTAGTAAGTCCTTGTAGTCTCAAAAAAATATCTATAGCACTCATGGAGCTAACAAACATAGGCCAATCAATTTCGTATTTTCCTGTGGAAAACTTAATTCAATGGTAATTCCCCATACAACTAATAGTGTCCCATATGCAATCATGGCCTAAAACTCTAGAGCTAGATGGATAAACAATTCAAGTGAGCAACCAACTTTTTATTGATCAATTTGTGAGTGCTTCCTAAGTCCATTAGCATTGTCACGCTCTCTTTCTTCAAGAAACTGACTACCTTGAGAGTTTGTGGGGTACTAATGTCAATATGTGCAAGACAAGACATGGCTGGTTAGGGATCTCCTAATTCTCATCTAGGCCATTGCCCAACTCTAATATTTCTTCTTCGTCATCTTCTCCCTCACTTAGCACTTCAATGTACAATTTCTTATCAACACATTTATGTCCTCTACTGATTTTTCTATAAGAATTAAAACATTATCTTTAGCCTTTTTCCCTTTAATTTTTTGAGGAGTCAACTTAGTCGATTGAGAGAATGGTTGTGCTACAAAATCTTTTCTCTCATATCATCGAACTAGAAATTAAAAACTTCTCTTCTACCTTATGTGCCAGGATAAGCGACTCAAATATAGACTTAATGCTAAACATTTGTCCCTTATGTTCGATATGATCCTTAAGGCCAGCTAGAAATAATTCATTCAAGTTCTCTTCTAGAATTATATCTACTCTCAAGGATATGTTCTAGAATTTGAGAATATAACCCTTGCGCAATCTTATTTGATGAAATTTAGCTAAGTAGCTAAAGTAGTTGTTTGCTACACTATTGTTGTACTATAGTTGTTACTTCTCTATAAGAACTAACCATGACCAAATGAATTGCTCTAGTTCTACATATAGGGATGTCATTGTCATTTTTTGTCAACTTAGAAATTGATGTAAATCAATAAGATTCTCCATTTGATTTATCCAAGTTTGTGGATCCTTGCCATTGAACTTGCCCATATCCACCTTTGGTAACAATTTCTTAGATCCATGAGTGCAAGCATTTGGATGTAGATTGTATGACCTAGATGATCAACCTTGATTGCTTCAATCATCTATGTGAGCCTAGTTAATTTTGGAAATTAGTATTGGCATTGTCAATGTGCTATAGATGTTAGATATATCTTCTTCTATCGTATCTGGTTTTCCTTGCATATGTTCCATATACTCCTCCATCTTGTTGGTTTCATTTCTTATCTCTTCCAAGGGTATGGTAGTCATCTCCTCTACTAATGATTCAACTTTGTCAGGAGCTCCAATAGTGTAGGGATTCTCGCCCCCACTCTAGTTTGTGATCTAGCCATATAGTGCAAAATTTATTTCTATTTTCTTAACCAAAACTTTATCAGACATTAAGAAAATTTCAGTCCCAAAATTAAAGTCTCAACACTATGCTTTATATTTTTTCCAATCTTTCCATGAATGTAAAAAAATCTGAAAATTTCCACAAATTGCACCCTATGGATCAAATTTATAAGAAAACCTAAAACTGCAAAAGCTTACAAACGACTTTAGGTGCCTTCAAATCAGGACTATAAGTGGAGCCATATGCCCTTGTTCGACTAACTAGAATTTAGTAAAAAATCACTGATTTGCAGCCCTGGGTGCAAATTTGTAGAAACCCTGATTTTGCAATAACTCCTTGAAATCTGCTCCAACTAAACTCAAATCTAGCTTCAATATGACCTTGAATTAACCTTTAAAAATCAACAAAAGCTTCACCAAAATTAGAGACGAACTTACCTAAATGAGCTACAAAATAAATAAATAAGCACTTTGTTTTTTGCCTTCACGGTGCCAATATAATCCTTTGATACCACTTGTAATGAAACAACTTGTCCAATAGATGAACATAATAGGAAATATGCTGCAAACACTTGAAAATAATAAGCCACTTTGAGAAACACAATTTACAATATGATGATACTAAATTAACCACTAGTTCCTATATATACTCCACCTATGCCTTGGATGTCACCCAAACTGACTGAGGTGCCTATATATAGCATCTAAGACAACCTAATCATCTAAAATAAGAATATAAAAATGCTCATATAAATTAATTGAAGGCTAAAGTAGCCACAAGAAACCTCCTCAACCCTATGCACATTATAGGATTAAAGACATATCATTTGTGCTTTACACTTATGTCTAAACCTTAAATTTTGCTATTTTTCTTTTTTAATTCATTATTAAAAAGAAATTTGATAATTCAACCAGTATAGCATGTCTAAGTTGTCTTGCATACCTATTTGGCAAATTCAGTAGTTATACAAATACAACAACTACACTTTGAATAATATTTAATAGCTATATTATAGGAAAAATCCTCTAACATTTCCTAAACGCATTCCCTCAACACCCCCAGCCAATCCCCGCACTGACATTCCTAAATCTTGGGGTTAAAAATAAAATGCTTTCTAATTATCCAAATGATTCCATCATAACTGTGATCCTCAGTTAGATGCTATGGATGATTCGGATCACCTTCAAAGTCATGCAAAAAAAAGTAAATTTGAAATGAATAAAAGGTATGCACAAGAATCACGAATATAAACATCAAATGGATTACATAAAACCAAAGTCAAAACTACTCAAGACTGAAGACCTAGCTACCTCGAAAAGTCTTGAAAAAGGTTAAGTTGACTTACCTGATATCTTGAAAAAGAAGGCATAGCTTCATAATTTTTACCAAAGCATGCTGAAGGAATATATTTGGTCAGATGGAAAATGAATATAACAAGAAGGGTTGATAAATTGAGATAAGCTAAATGTTAAGCATGTAACACTCACAATCTAATGGTCCTCCTACCAACATTTGATATTAGAGTTACAGCAATATAAGTGATCAAATGAACAAAAATTGATATTAGAAAGTTAAGTCATGAAGGGTGGTTCAGACATACCATTTACATATTATAAGAACCAGACTGTAAGGTGGGTGCATTCATAATAAGATACTAAGCAAAGAAAACTTATAAATATTCACTTATTCAACACGCAGACAAACCAATCTGACTTGTAAAAGGCATCTGTACTCACCAGCCAATCCCTGGATATGGCTGAGGGAAAGTAACCATTAAAGATGACTTTTCATACACATCTATGGCCACTATGAGTTTCAGGTGTTGCCTCTTTACTTAACCAATGCTCATGTTTCTTTTAAAGTACAATGAGTCATATATTCCATCCTTGTTGAGGAAATTCATTCATATTTCATCAGTGGTAATCTAATTTACTAAGAGTCCATTGAAAAGTATCACATGAGAATTGTTTCAGAACCAATTTGCAGTTGAACTTTCTGATTGAAGAGTCAATGTGTTATTTTGCAAAATCTAAGCTTCTGTAACTATGCATATTATCAGTGAGGAGTGAGTAAAAGTTGTTCCAACAACAATCCTTCTCATCCTTGACTTGCCCACACACAAGAACCAACTCAATTGAGGGGACTACATTTTCAGGATTCGAGATAGCTATGATATGGAATGCATTATAGGTTTTGATGGCACTGCTCACTGATTTAACCAAAAGGGACTAATTCAAATGGATGAAGAAAGCAGAGGCTGCATTTCAAACCATGAATATGGTAATGGCATTAGCCCTTGTACTCACTCTCACCAAGCTTTCACAGCCGTTTGTCAAAGAATCTCATGCACAAGCCATGGATATAGGGGCTTTTCTCACGCCAAATTAGTGACCCAAAACCTTTTAAGAACAGAAATCTCAATTATACAAAACCTTTTATGACAGGGAAATGTTGGCCCTTATACATGTGAAAAAAGTTAGGCAATACCTATTGGAATAGCACTTCATTCATCTGCACCAATTCTCAAAGCTTGAAGTATTTCTTATCCAACAGACCTTCACAAAGCAACAAGCAAAGTCGGTAAGCAAGCTACAGGGATTTGACTTTGAAATACATCATTCCTTGTCTCAAACACCTCAGGTATAAGCACTTTCTACTGCTAAACCAAGATAGAAAGAAACGATTAAGATATTAAAGGAATATGCCAGGCATGATAAATCTCTACTGAACAAAGACAAAATGCATGAAGAGGACAGAAAAAATTCATTTTCAGGAGACATGATTTTCTACAGAAACTGTATATATGGAATCGGATTCTGTATTGAAACAAAATATTTTATCGGAGTGCCATTATGCCTAACACTAATGACTCATTTTTTCCAAAAATGATTAGAACAAATAAGGTATTCTTCTGGGAAGGACTCAAATCAGATGTTGAGAACTTTGTCGCATCATGTGAGACTTGCTACAGAAACAAGACAGAGATTGTGAAATGCTCTAGCCTGCTTCAACATTACCACATTCCTCAAAAAAAAAAATGGTAATCCATCAAAATGAATGTTCTTACAAGACTAAAACGAGATACTAGAGAAAACTCCAATTTTGCTTTGGTTAATCAATTGACTAAGTATGCCCACATTATTGCCATCAATTTCACTGATGGCCTCACAACATGTGTTACTTGTGTGGTATATGAGGGGAATACATGGGCTTAAAGAAAGTTGTTCATTATAGAGATCCAAAATTTATAAGGATCTTTTGGAGAAATCTATTTAAACTTGTGGAGCCACTATAAAACCGAGCACCATAAACAGATATTGCTTAGAAAAGTCTAGATTGCTACTTCTGTATTATGTTACAAATCAACAATTATCATGGCAAAAATTACTATAATTGGTAGATAATTGGCAGAATGCACATTTACATTGAGAGATCATTATTTAAAAGCTCTTTACAATAATGAGCCCCCTGTGTCGATTCATGAGACAAACTAAGAGGCCTGTGTACAAATATAAGATATTTCCTTGAACAAAATCAGAAAAAATTAAAGAAACTGAAAAAACATCAAGGGTGTTTCAAGATAAGATGAAGGCTCTGCAAGATGATTAATATTGACAGCGAGTTACAAGTTAGTGATAACAATTTCATCACGCCACAAATACATACACAAATATTCTTTAGAGGAAGAGGAGTGCAAAATCATGGACCAAAGTATCACAGGCCTTATATTTTGCCAAAAAGAGGACAAACTGCATGCACTCTTTAACTTGCAGCAAGTGCCTATCTACATGATCTATTACATGTCTAATGTTTAAAAAATGTAATAAGACTAAAGGTCAAAATTCAAAGACTGACACATTAATAATGAAGGGCATCTTACTTTATCCTTGAACAAGTTCTAACCACAATAGATAAGAGACAGCAGACAGGGAAACAAAATATTCTTTGAGCACCTTGTTCACTAGAAGAGGAAGCTCCATGGGAGGAGCCACAAAAAATTCAACACTCGGCATTAAAATTGCTTCATGAAAAAGCAATTCAAGGATCAGGAAAGTATTGGGATACCCATTATAACTTAGAAGACCAACTGACCATCTAGTTGTTGTCGGGATAATTGTATGTACGGGTTATTATATTAGTAAAGTATTATGTTACTCTCGGTCGTTAGCGACTGAGAGGTTAGACAGTTACGTCACGACGTTTCGGTCGTGGCCCTTCGGGTACTTTATATACTCTCTCGGAGGTTGGACATGAGAGATATGATTGTATGATCATTACGATGTAAATGTACTTGCCAGTATGGAATGATTAATGAAAGTATTTATTATTCTATGATACATTCTATGTTTATTATATTTCCTGTACTATGTTTGTGCAATACTAAGTTTACCCCAACAGGTAAACATCTGGCGCCGTTGCCTAGACGTACTCGGGAAGAGAGTTGAGGGAAGGATTTATGCCCAATGTCTTAAATAAAGATAGAAATAAAAAAGCACGAGATGACGAAGTGGAAGCTGCACAGAAGGCTTTGATCTTCGCGCAACAGCGTGAACGTCGGTGTAGGCTGAGGCAACTTGCCAAAGACCAACTTGCCGGAGGGTTGCCCGAAGGGAACCTCGGAAGTGGTACGGAAGGTGCAGGGGCCGACTGGGAATCGTTCATCTCGCCGGAACATTGGAGAGTGCGGAGTAGAGAAGAACTACTCGAAGAAACACAACTTAGACAAGTCTTGCTTCAGGAAGAGCGAGACCAGTTTAAAGACTTGAACCGCACGTGGCGTGCGGAGGAAGGGAACTACGAAGGTGAGCGCATTGCCGAAGGCACGCGGGGAAGCACAATCGAAGGCACACGGGAAGGTACGACCGAAGACACACGGGATGCGCAGGCAAACCCGCCATTGGAGCCAACGACTCCACACAATACGGTTCCACCTGCTACACAAATACAAGTACCATTAGTAATCAGCCAAGGGAACGTGGGCGCCAATTCTAGCACAAGCGGTGCAGGAGCACAAAATCCACCGCGCACGCAACAACCAAAATCAGCCCGACCAACCATGGCGACACATAAGGAAAAGTTGCCAAAATTCCACGATGATGGAAAGGACGATCCAGTACGGCATTGCCGTACGTGTGAAACCATCTGGGTAGCCAATGGGGTGACTGACCAGAACGAATGGATGAGGCAGTTCCCCGCCACACTGAGAGGCATGGCCATTGACTGGTATGCGAATCTGGATAGAACGAACATAACCACATGGGATGACCTGAAGGGGGGATTCAAGAAGGAATTCCGGCTACTACGAGATGATAATGAGATAATCTCAGAGATTTATGGAACGAAGCAAGGGAAGAGGGAGACCGTACGAGCGTATGGCCGCCGGCTAAAGGAATTAGTCGGAAAGATGGAAAGCCAACCGGCAGACGGCCTAAAGAAGAGGTGGTTTGTCGAGGGCTTGAAACCTAAGCTACGACGGAAGATGAAAATTGTGCCTCCGACATCCTACAATGATGCATACAACCGGGCCATGGACTAGGAAAGCGAAGATAAGACAGCCAAAAAGAAGAAGAATAGATCTTCGTCATCTGAAGATGATACGTCCTAAGAGGAGAGTGGCAGCGACGAGAAGCCGAAGAAGAAAGTCATGGCCCTTCAAAAGGATATAGAACGGATGTTAAAAGAGTTTAAGACAATGAAGGAGACAACAAGCAAGGATGATGAACTATGGTGCACGGATTGTAAGGAGAGCGGCCACACGGAGGGTGCCTGTCCCAAGAAGGCATTCTGTGACATCTGCCAGATTATGGGACATTCTACAAAGGAATGCCCATACAATCTGAAGGCGCGTAACCAGCAAGTGCTCTATACACAAGAACAACCATCCACATCAGGGGGGATGGAACCAAACAATAATGCATATTCAGGAGGTTACCGTGGCAACCGGCGAGGTGGAGGGAACAATAATAATTCCACCCATAACAGGGTCCAGTACGACGCGAAGGGACGCCCAATGATCCAATGTTGGGCATGCAACCAATGGGCTCATTACGCAAGTGAGTGTAACAATAGTGACGCCCCTCAGCAGCTGTGTCGGTGGTGTGGCCCTGGGGACCATGAAGATGCTAATTGTCCGAAGTCTGGCGTAGGGGCCAATCTGATTGATATTGAAGGCAACACACGAATTAAAGAAGCTATACTTGCTCTTACTCGAGGGCAAGCGAAGGAAGCCCGCTACCCCCATCCCCGAACGGAGAAGCAAAGAATGGCGGAGGCAAGGGAGGAAATAGAAAGGGCGATGAAAGCCCAACGGGGAGAGACACACGAATCATCCGGACCCTACTGCACAGACGCGGAGAGGAACATTGTACGGCAGATGCTTCAACTGGAGGTGCCTGTCAAGCTGGAGGACCTCCTATACACCATGCCTCAATTGGGGACAATGTTGTTGGGTACAAAGGTTGATAAACCCAAACTGAGACACACGGATGCTTCTGTACTGGGAAACTCGGTGACAAATCCAATGTTGCTCGCCGTCAACAATGGCAGACATCCAGCCGTGGTGGAGATGGGCATCCTGGGCACCATCCTAACGGATACTATAGTAGACGGCGGATCCGGGGTAAACGTCCTTCCGGAGGACACATGGAAAAAGCTAGGGAAGCCCACTCTGTGGCCACCTACGTTTAATCTGCTAAGTGCCGACCAGCACGGGATTAAACCCCTCGGCACGTTGATGGCAGAACAAGTCACCGTGGGTGCACAACCATTTGTGCTCGACTTTGTGGTCATTCCGTTGAAACAGAAAGGGTATGACGCCATACTCGGAAGATGATGGCTGGTGGCAGCGAAGGCAAACCACAACTGGAAACGGAATACACTCTCGATGGAGAGCGGAGGCAAGAAATTTACTATTGATCTCCGGACCTAGTTGGTGAGCGAGGAACTTGCCTCTTCCTCGGGATCCGAATCCAAAGGGGAGAATGACCCACGAGACGAAGGCAAAGAGGGGATGGATCCGGATGCCGAAGGGATACTAAAACTCGGAGGATGCTGTTCAGAGGATGACACAGACTCATTAAATGGATTGTTCCATTGGCAGCAGGAGGACTATGAGATGTTCTCACCCTCCTGCAATGTATTAAGCGTCGAAGAAGAAGAGCCAGATCAATATCCTCTAGAGTACAGGGTGTATAAGGAAGGAGAAGCTACAATGGACACCGTACTTGCACATCAGTTTAAAAACAAGGAGGCTATGAAGTATGAAGAACCGACGGTGAAACTTTTGAATCTGGGTACTGAGACGGATGAGAGAAATCTAAAAACCATCGCCACGGGAGACGACTGGAATCCTGTGTGGAAGACTGTAACCGTCAAACTCTTTATTCTCCTTCTTCTTATTATGTACGGGAAGGAGACTGTGGTCCTTGTAGAATTTATGGTTCCAAGCTTTTGGATCGCCATTGAAAACAGACTCGGCAACAAGGAGAGGGAACGACTACACACTCTGTGGACTCTCGACGAACGGATACATGACGGCAGCAATGGGCATCTTACTTTATCCTTGAACAAGTTCTAACCACAATAGATAAGAGACAGCAGACAGGGAAACAAAATATTCTTTGAGCACCTTGTTCACTAGAAGAGGAAGCTCCATGGGAGGAGCCACAAAAAATTCAACACTCGGCATTAAAATTGCTTCATGAAAAAGCAATTCAAGGATCAGGAAACTATTGGGATACCCATTATAACTTAGAAGACCAACTGACCATCTAGTCAGTGGGTCAGCACACCTTTTTAGATGGTATTTTAGTCCACTGTCTTTTGGCAGGTTCAATGTATACACAATACAGACCATACTGCAGGATTTGGAAAGGATGAGATGAATAGTTATCTCATGATAAATTCTTTAAGAAAATTGCTCAGCCTAATACAATGTTGGATCATGTCTGCTGGAGTCTTTTCTTTTTGCCTTTGGCAGTCTTGACAACTGGATCTCCAAACAGCTGACCTGCGCTGGAAATCAAATCCTCTCAATAAATTGATTACTTGAAACTCTGCTTTTAGCATGTTTTGTTGATAGGATGTTTAGTTCACGTTTTCTGTCAAGTACAGATATACTAGTTACAAATGTCTGTTTCATATTTTCAGAATTTGAACTTTAAGATATAAGCCTCCATTTCTCTGAATATATTATGACTCAATATTTTTATGTATATCAGTTTCAACTGTTGTAAGCTAAGGTTTGAATTTTTCTTTTCTATAGCTTCACTTTTTAGTTATTTTAATAGAAATAGCCAATTTTGTCAATGTAGCTAAAATCTGTTTCCCAGATGAGCAATTACATCCATTAATTGATGTTCAAGTGTAGTTATGCCTCTTATGGACATATGTACAACACAGAAAGTCCGCCTAAAAGCTAGCCCAGCATGGAACTAGATGCAACACTACAGAGACAATGTAATTCTCAAGAGAAAACAAAAAGAAAAGTCCTGAATTGGTTTCTAACTTTCTGTGAATGACAATTGTTAAATCAGTTCCATGAAAATATCCAAATCCCATCGTAGTTGTATCAAAGGCCTCAATGTTTAATCACATATGAACCCAAACCACTCCTTTTAACCATTTTGGAACAAGAGCATTCTCAAATTTCTCAAACAAGCAAGATAGAAGATGGAGCGTGCCTACTGGAAGATTTTCTTAAGGCACATGTGCGGCATTAAGCTCTTCCTGCTTATGTTCAATGTTCCAGTACACATACATGGAGATAGAAGCTTGATAAGGGCATCTTACCTGGAAAGTCATTTTAGCATCATAAGAAACAGTAACCAAAATATGAGGTATTCTCAATGACAACGACAACTTTTTCCTCTACATTACAGTACACAAATACATAGATGATATTTTGTGTACAAGAAATGTTGTCATGCATGTTCTTTGTCCCAGGTAACAAACATGTAGTGAATTTCTTCAGGATACAAGTTTCTTTGTGCTTGAATGTCAGGAAAGCTTCTCATTCTTAACAGTGGGAATGCTTTGTGGCCACCAAGCATGACCGAGCAATGCCCTATCTGTCTAGGCTGTTCTCAGATTTTCTTCACCATTGGCTTTGAGTTCCCGCCTCAAAAGACATATACCACCAGCTGCGTCCACTGTACGTAGCTCTTCCTACCCAATTTTACGTCACTGCTGATTGGTTGTATTTATAGGGATATATTTTTTTCCTGTGGAGCTACCATCTGGTTTTGGTTTCTCCTGGTTTATATTTTTCTGAGCTATGTACCTCAGTACAACTGACCTTCTTAGGTCATCTGCGAGCACTATTATAACTTCAAAATCAATTTCATTTCCAATTATACTACAATTTGATGTTCACCATCTGAAGGACTTGACACTGCTCCATTGAAGCAAGCCGCAAAACCAATTTAACAGTTGTTTTCCCAAGCACCATCATCATCCATCAATATCAGCAGGTTCGTTGAGAACTTGTTGCAAGTCTGACCCCTCACTGCATTACTTTATTATACCATTCATTTCACTTAAAAAATTCCCGCCTCTGTAAAAGCATAGAGAATTCATACTTCATCTACATTTGATCCCACTTTAGCATACATGCGGCATGCATACTCCATTAATACTTGACTCCCACTGAACAAGTGAGTCCTAACAGTGATGATTGCAGGGCTGATTATCTTTATTTAATGATCAACTCGCTGCCATCATGTCAGCTCGATGTAGAGATTGAGATTCTTTAAAGCTAAAAATTCACGGTACCAATGCTCTATGTAAGTATTGAGATTCTTGAAAGCTAAAAAACTTGGGTACTATACATGGGAGATTAAATGGAAGTAAATAACATATCTAGATTCTAGACATGCCTTGTCTTCCTTGAACATGACGATGTGAATTTTTGTTAGTCATAATCTTGATTCAAGGGCAGATTCATGAAATGCCTTCTGCCCTGCCCAGATTCAAGTTTGATGGAAAATATCAGACTGTTTTTCAGTTATCAAGCAATTGGCAACACAACGTTTGTAAATGTCAATTTTTCCATGAATAACTACTTGCGGAGTTAGTACATCCATTCCTTTAACAATCCATGTGTCGAGTAATCTTATCTCCCGTGACCAATTGCTTGTGGGTTAGAGTAGCCCACTTGGTGAGCATCGTATAAGCGAATGCGAAGCAATGGGATTGAAATTAGCAAACCCAGTAATTGCATACGGTAGCAAATGATCCATCGTTAGTTCGCGGTTAAATAAAAGATCTTTCAGGAAAGAAAAAAGGGGGGAACTAAAACGGCAGAATTCATCTGGGTTAGTATGGAAAGACACGAGAGAGTTAAGGAACAAAACTCACATATTCACAGAGGACTTTGAGCTGGTCTTCCATGAGATGCTGTCCCTCCTTGACCTTGACAATCCATCCATCCAGATCCATGGAGCTTCACTGGTATTATTATTAATTATAATAATAATAATAAATGAATCTGCAAGAGGATTCTACAGGAGGCCTCAGAGACATGAGAATGGAAAAGCTTGCGATGTGTAGATTCCAGGAGGGGCACAAAGCTTTTGCTTACAGTTGGGAACACCATAAAGTATTGATTCCAGGAGGGGCACAAAGCTTTTGCTTACAGTTGGGAACACCATAAAGTATTGTTGATTCCTTTCCAAGGATATTTTTCACGGACCCACTTTATATGAAGTCCATACATATTTGGAAAGTCGTTATTGGGTGGCTTATCTTTTGGAAGTGCCTAAATTGGCCCACATTAACATAACTTATGTGCAGGGAGGGTTTAGATCCTCCACCTGTTCGGAATAAATAAATTACGTCTTTAGATTTTCTGTTCTCTCCTACTCAGAAGTCAAACATGGGAATCTGACATAATTGCAAAACGTTCACGTAGGATTTTTTAATTGTTTTAAATAGTATTTTTGTGTGTAAAAGTGGATATTTAATCTATATTTTATTTTTTCTTGTTGTGATATTGCTATCCGGATTCAACTCTTAAGTTTATTTTAATCAAACTCAGTGACCCGTGTTCCATGAATAGTGGTTCACATGAACCCATCTCTCATGAGAAAGAATGGAATACTTAGCACTCATCGCATTTATGTGCTTCTCACAGAGGTGAAGCACCCTTCCAGCTCCAGCGCGTTTAATGTTTTTAGCTCTTTTCAAATGTTAGATCTAGCTTCCAAAGTTACCATTCATATTTGATTTATGGTTATAGAAGTAAATTATAGTATTATAGTTTATGGTTCCACAATTTAATTATAGTATTACGATTTAATTTGTGATTGTATATAGAAATTTTAAATTTCTTTTTCTTAAATTCAAAAGTAATTGTGGATTCAACTTTATTCTAATTAGTTAGTATGTTTTGATTTAATTAAAATATATTAAATTTATATGTTAGAGTTTTGTATTAAAATATAAAATTGTAATTCATTTTAGATCATCAATCGTCATTTCATAACATTATTCTTTATTCATGTAGAGTACATTGCAATAATATATAGAGTTGTATGGGTAGATATAAAAATGCTACAAACTTGTTTGTCATTGAATCAATTAAAGGGTGACTAAGGTATAAAGTGGGAAGCTACTTGACTTCTCTTCCTTAGTGTAGCTTGTGCTTTTGAGTGTCAGTATCAAATAACATAAGAAAATAAGAATTTAATTTAGAGACTCATAATACAAAAAGGTTACTTGTACAAGATTGAACCAAAATGAAGTTAAGATAAATTTCCACTATGTTGAAACCTAACAATCACAAATCTAATAGCAAAAAATAGAATTGGATCAAAAAACACACAATAAAATAAATTATCTACTTGTTACAAATAGAGTTAGTACAATTATCTTTATTTCTTTATTTCTTAGTATAGTTTAATATTAATATGTTGAGAAATGGCTTTGTTATCTAGATTAGTCAATGTGTTGGTTGTTTAATTGATTTATGAGCTTGGATATTTTGAAATGATCATTTTATTTCTTTTCACTTTGATGAATGCTAGCAATAAATCAAAGAAACATAATAAAAATGTGTATTGTAAATTCTTATTAATGTTCTCTATTATTAATTGTAAATTGAGAAAGTCTTTTGGCCGACTCAATAATCATTAGGACTTGATATAAAGGAAAGGAAGTTTATTTGGATGAAAAAAGGTATCATGCGGTCATGAGATATTATGTGAGTTTTGAATGCGAAATCTTTATGATCAGAGCAGAAGATGATGTTGTTGGCATGTTGAGGACTTCAAAGGAACTATACAGGCAAAGAGAGTTGTTGTTTTAGTCAGTTCACCCTTGGATGTGTTATCTTGAATATTGTTTAGTGAAGACAGTCTTGAAGCAATTTGGACAGTGGGTTTAGTTATCTTCGTTGTGTTTCTCTTCAACTCCTCGCAAGGTTGGGATCTTTTAGCAGGGATCCAAAGTCTCCTCATAGGGAATCATATGTACTAATTGCATTGTAAAAGACTTCTAACATATTATATCCTTTCACAAGGAACTTTTATATTAGTACATCATCTTGTAGGCATCATTCCCACTGGGGTTTTCCCTCTGATCAAGGGTTTCCCTAGTTAACAAAGTTGGTGTTATTGTGTATGTTTATTATCTTGTGGTTATTGTTGTTATTGATTACAAGCTTAAGATTTGATAGAGTTGAATTTAAATTAATTAAGATCACAATTGATTCCCCCCCCCCACTCTCAGTTGTGTTGGTGGACTTTACTTTCTAACATGTTATACAAAGGAGAAGAAGAAGTTAGCAAGGGAGTCAAACATGTGGAAATATCCTCGTAAAAGTATGGAAAAGGATATGATATCATGAAATAAATGGTATATAATGGTAAAGGACCTATTGGAAAAAATAAGGAGGGACTCATAGAACCAATTCACATGGAGTTCCACAATCCTAAGGACAAAACTGGTTTGGGATTCATAGAAGAAATATCTCATCCTTCATATAGAGATGGTCCTATATTTGATCGAGAAGATGATTTTGATGATGAAGTATAAGTAGAAGGGGAACACATATCATATGAAAGGTTTCTACTCTTACAAGGGGATCCTTTTTCAGACCTGAGTATCGTTCCTCTGCTAGAAATACCTACACAACAACAAGAAACTATCCATGAGTATGAAAAAGAATTAGAAGTTAAACAAGAAGAAAAACACCCTAACTGGGGGAAACTAGTCATAATTACTCATGTTATTGATATGCATCATTATGATAATCAAAGAGAGATGTCCACACCTCAATAAGCATCTCTACAAGAAATGGAAAATCAACAATAAGAAAATAATTTTGTGAAGAAGAAGAGATACCAATGACTATAGCTAGTTTCTTGGGTAGATTAGATGATAGTCAAACCGATTCACATGAATATGAATTTGGGTATGAGCTTGAAAGTGATCAAGAAGAAATACACCCTAACTGGGAGCAGTTAGTCATTATTACCCCTATTCTAAATATGCTACATGATGTTGAAACAAGTTCCAATGAATATGAATGGGATTCATTTTCTGATGTTATGTAATGGATATTGAAATAGATTTGATTCACAAATATTCTTATCAATCAGAGGAGGAACTAAGCTTCAATGCTAGGTCAGTCAAATTAGGTTCGCGTAAAAATAAAAATGACTCTAGTGATGATGTTAGGACTCTTTACGGTCTAAGCAATTCTTTGGAGAGAAACTTAATGGAACTCATTTTACTAGTCACAAGCTTTGGTGATAACGTGGTCCTATCCCTTGAACCATTTGAATATTAATCCTTCTTACACCCTGAACTCATTGAATGGAGTCAGAATGAACTCATGAATCTAATGTCCTTTCCAAATGACTATATACTTTGGAATGTTATTTGAACATATTTGAAACTTTTACCTCTTCTACCAGTACAACAAGTGTGAATATGATGGAGGTGAATATCAATTTTCTCAGTCTTAAAAGAAAACTTGGGTTGATGGTGAAAATGACATTGTGGCAGTATCACAACCCAAAATAGTAAAAACAAATGACATGTCCAATGGTGAAAAACTTCCAGAGGCACCTGAGGATGGGAAGATTGATATCCTACCTGATCACTTTGAGGAGAGATCTTCAGTAAGCATTGAGCCAACACAACCAATCAACTTGGGAATAACCAAGGAACCACATATGCTTCACATATCACAATCATTATCTAAGGGAGAAAATCAATAGTTCACAAAAATTTTCAAAGAAAAGAACATCAAATTTGCATGGTCCTATTCAAATATGCCACGTCTATATCCTGATCTCACTATGCATCATCTCTCTATAGCTCTAGGAATCAAACCAGTAAAAAAAAAACTTGGAAAGATGAACCCTCATGTGGCATTGCTGGTCAAAGTAGAACTAGACAAGCTTTTAGAAGATGGATTCATTAGGGCAATGGATTATGCAAAATGGATTTCCAATATTGTCTTACTTTCTAAACTAGACAAATCTATGAGAGTGTGCACCAACTTTGGAGATTTAAACAAGGTATGTTCTAAAGATAACTTTCCTCTTCCCAACATTGACATGATCATGGATCTCAGAGTAGGGTATGAAATTTAATAAGTAATGGATGACTTCTAAGGTTATTATCAAATCAAGATAGCACTTGAAGATCAGGAAAATATAACTTTCACTTGTTATTGGTGCACATTCTACTAGAATGTCATGTCATTCAATCTTAAAAATGCATGTGCAACATATCAGATGGAAATGAAAACCATCTTTCATGACATGATGAACACAAATATGGAATACTATACGGACGGTGCACTTGAAAAATAAGTCAACATAACAACCTACACAGAAAATCTAAGGAAAATCTTGGATAGAATGGAGCAATTTAAACTCAAGATAAATCTAAAAAAGTATGCATTTGGAGTAAATTTAGGGAAACTCTTCAGATAAATTGTATCAAAAAGAGGAATTGAAGTAGATCCATCAAAATTTAAGGCAATCCTAGAGATGTAACCTCCCAAAAACATAAGTCAAATGAAAATGTTGCAAGGAAAGAATTAATCAATAAGGTGGTTTATATCATAATTAACTGACAAAGCTCAACTGTTTACAAAAACACTAAACAAAGGAGTTACCTTCAAATGGGATGATAACTACAAGAGAAACTTCAATCAAATAAAAGAGTACTTGATGAATCCACCATTACTTGTGGATCTTATTCAAGGTAAACCACTACTACTTTATGTATCAGCTACAGAAACATCATTACAAGATCTATTGGCATAAGAGGACTAGACAAAGAAATAAATAGAAATATACTACATAAGCAAAACATTAGTATCTTATGAGCTCAACTAAAGAAGTATTGAAAAGGCTTGCCTCTCAATGGTATTTGCATCACAAAATCTTTGACATTATATGCTCTCTCACATAGTGAAGCTAATTTATAAAGTTGATCCTTTAAAATATTTGCTAAACAAAGAAAAATTGATAGGAAGGTTAGAAAAATGGGTGTTAATACCAATGTAATTTGATATTGAGCACGTGAAAAGGAAGGCCATCAAGGGCCAAACCATTTTCGATCACCTAGTTGATGCACTAATTCAAGACAACACACCACTACGTATAGAGTTTCCTGATGAAGCAATACTACATTTAAAAGAAAAACCATGTAAGATGTTCTTTGATGGTTAATTCACTCAGGAGGGGTCATGAGCTAGTATTCTATTTATAACTCCTCAAGGATACAAAATTCCTAAGCATAGAAAATGATATTTCCATGTACTAACTATATTGTTGAGCATGAAGCTTTAGTGAATAGATTTGAACTAGAAATTGAATAGAAGATTGTGGAGTTATACATCTATGGTGATTCATAGCTGATAATCAACCAAATCAATGATCAATACCAAAAAAAAGGATAAAAATCTAATGCCATACAAGAGAATGGTTGATAACCTAAAGAAGTATTTTGTCTACATCACATTTCAACAAATTCCCAGATCAGAGAATAAAGAGGTAGATGTTGTGTGCTATAATTGTGTCACACTTCTATGAATTGTTACATTCAAGAACACTCAAGAATGAGGTCTCAAAAATTGATCCATAGCTCCCTAGGCATGGAGTGCAAGGGTTTTTAAGAATGCTCTCAGGTAGAGCTATTAAGCCAATAACCTTGCTAGTAAACCATGCAATGGGAGATTCAAATGAAGACAAGGGCAAGAATGACAATATCCTCAAGAATCAAATGAAAATGCAATGCAAGCTAGATTAAGATGAATATGCAAGCTAAACTATGGAAATGAAAGAACAAGTATTGCAAAGCCTCCTAGTTAAGCTAGATGAATTAATCTAAAGCATAAAAGAAACTAAGTTAAGTATGAAGCTAGGAATGTCATGACAATGCAAGAAATGAAACTATGATAACATGTAGATGCAAAAGCCAAGAATGCTCCAAATCTCCAAAAGCTCCAAAGTGACCTAGAAAACTTGCAGCATAACATTAGCATAAAAAGTTAAGGATCTAGAATGAAGAAGAGAGCTCTCCTTTTAAAGGAAATGAGAAGGAATGGACCATGGAGATTAAGAGGCAAAAGATTTAATCAATGGTGGAGCTTAAAAGAGGAGCAATCCATGTGCACAAATATCCTCCAATAAGAAAATAGGAGTTGACTTTTGTGTCCATATGAGACAAAAAGTGCTTTTCTCTTTTTATAAAACAAGAATAGTGCTTTATTTGTGCAACTTAGGATAAGAGGAAAAGTGGGGGCTTTTTATTTAATAAAAGGGGAGGAAATATTCCTTTTAATTAAATAAAGACTTAGGATAAAATGGTTAGCCCATAAAAAATAATCGAATAAATGATAGAGCTAGGATTTGATCAAGAATAAGCAATTGATAATTTAGCAAAAGGGGCTAATAGTCTAGATGGCCATTTTTAGGTGTATACATTTTGCCCCTCTTTGAATAATGTGTGATCGATCTGGGAACACATTACATCAAAGAATAGATCAGCCAAGAAGGCAAGCAAATAGCCAAGAAGGCAAGCAGATAGTGATCTGACTCCAAATAATGAAGTGCAGAGAGATAGAAAATCCTACATGATCAGCCTGGTAGCGACAGTACTGAACACTTAGGAAAGAGATAGCCAATAAGATATGATGTGTCTGCCCCCTCGGGATCAAAAGTGAAATTAGGTAGAGGGAATGTAGAAGCAAGAGCAACATGATCAAATCACTAGAAATTAGAATCGAAGAAAGAGAACAGAATAACCATCAAGCAGTGAAGATATGCCCCACACATGGGACCCGGGGCACGAACCAAGCGGTCCCTCAACCCAAAAACACCACGGAGGGGAAGAATTTGAACTTGGGATTTGAAAGTGAATGAAAGACTGGAAGTTGAGAGAGATGGGGATGAAGAGGTGAAGAATGCCCCAGCGAAGATTGAAGGATCAGGCCTCAAAAGGTCAGCCAACTGCATGGAAGAAGGAGAAATGATCAAGGTGAACTCGGATTTCAGTTTCGATCCCAAAATGAATAGAAAATGATGTGATATGAAAGACAAGAAGTGAAAGACATGATCGAGAAGAAGCGAAAGGTGAGCGCAGTCAATTA
The DNA here is from genome assembly GCA_027943335.1 of Chamaecyparis obtusa. Taxonomy (NCBI): domain Eukaryota; kingdom Viridiplantae; phylum Streptophyta; class Pinopsida; order Cupressales; family Cupressaceae; genus Chamaecyparis; species Chamaecyparis obtusa. The sequence continues at coordinate 38,772 of BSBK01008352.1, read as the reverse complement.
ACAAGTCCAGGTAAGATGAAAAGGAGAGCTCTCTCCATATGCAAGATGCAAAACTAAACTAACATGAACTTAAGAATGCAAGCTACATGAAAAGTGGTTTACTTGCAAGGTCACAATGCTAATAGACATCTAATATTCATCATCGAGCGTTATTGGTAGCGTCGCAAGATCATACAATACACACTAGCATAACTATGTGGATCTGAATATGATCTATATCAGATAGAAATGTGGGAATCCCACCTAGGCATAAGAGACATGTAGGTCAAGATGACTAGTGCAGTGAGATTACCTAAGTTTGATATAGCAAGATTATGCTCGCATCGAGACACAAGAAAGTCAAGATGACTATAAGCATGCACTTGCGAAAAAAAGTCAAGAATAATACCTTGTCAATCCATAGTGTCAAGTAAGACCAACATAAATGCTCATGACAGTTAGGATAAAAAAAATATACCCACAAGCAGATAAAGAAATAAAACATATTCTCATACCCTCAGTCTTCTAGCTATGCATCATCGAAAACGATCATAGGGGGAGAACACTCAAGAAAGAAATCATCATAGACAGCACACAAAGAAATAAAGCCAAGCAAGTCTCAGCGAGTCAAATGTTTAAGTGCGTGTGTGTAGGTCATAGAGTCAAACTTTGAGTATCACATCTGCCAGTGAGAAATATTGCATCATCTAGACTGCGGGTAGGATATCCGATAAGTGTTGAGAAACACTCGACACTAGGGTAGTGTTGAAAAACACAATTGGGGTGGTGTTGAAAAACACCATTTGCGAGGTGTCTAAGAAATCTAGATGCACAAAGAGACCCAAGATAAGCTTAAAACAACGCATGCCCCCTAGACTAAGACAAGAGTCAATTCCAGGCTAGGAGAGGTAAAGCGAGAAGTGGAGTGAATGAGTGCCACGCAAGACTGATAGACATAGGTGCAAATGGTCTCAAGCAGCGCCTATTTCCAGGTTTTCACCAAGGCACTTTTTCTATTTTTTTAATTTTTATTTTATTTTTTTGGTGAGACATCAAAGCACCTATTGCTAGGTTTTTACTAGGATGCTCATTTTTTGAGTACTTTATATGTTTTTTAGGATTTTTTCAACATCATATATGAATTTTTTTGGTATTTTTTTAGGATCATAAAGTATGTACAAAGAATGCCCCAGACAAAAATGGGCATCAAGAATCTGCTTCCTCTGATGTAGAGAACTGATAGGCCCCAGGCCCAAATGTTGCAATTGTGACGATAGGAGATCTCAACCAATTCGACCAATAATAATCAGCCCTAAGCAATGTCTGAGCTATTGGAGGATCGTTAGAATGTGATCCACATATGCCATAGTGGATTTCAGCTAGCATTTTTTCTGACTCCTCTATTTCTAGACACTTAAGGAGTGTTCCGTCTAGACCCTTCCTATACAAGTCACCAGAGACAAAGGCAAAGTGTAAGGGATGGTGGAAAGAATGGCATGGTGGATTTCCAGGAGGAATATGAGGTGGAAGATATGAAAAGATGGTAGAATTGTAAGATTTGTGAGTAGGATAGCGTAATTCATCCACCAAGAACTTGAAGCAAGATTTATGCCTTTTCATTCGTAAGATGGATGTTTAAGTAACCAAGGCATTAGCAACTTTGTTCTCAGCTTTAGGAATGAGCTGAAGTATACCAGATATGAGATCATGCTTGAAGTAGTGCACTATTTTTTTGTAGAGAATTAGCTTGTCATCTTGTATTTGATAATCATTATGTTTGAGCAGATTTTTATTTTTACTTTTCTTAGGTGCGGATACCGCCACAATGTGGTTTTCGCCATCCGACAATTGCTCTTTTCTTTTGACTTGATGACTGTGATATTTGATTGCTGATTCAATCTTTTTTGTTGCTAGTTCGCTGGTGGAAGAAGTAACAGGTGTTGATGCAAGATGAAATGAAGTGATTGGTTCAACAACATTTATGTGAGAGGTGTCATCTCTGGTGACAAGAGAAGTTGAGCCTATAGGGTAAGCTCCAAAAGTAGCTAGATCTAGATTTGTCATAGAAGGACCAAAATAGTCTACTAAGGAAATACGGGGAACAAACCCATCAGACCCTTCGCAAGACTCATCGACTACATCAGGATGGTTATGAGAGGTATGAACTATATCAACATCCACATATGTCATGGAAGAATCTTCTGGAAGAGGCTTAAGATGCCGAGAAGTAGAGATACTCATGTCATTATATGAGAGATCACCTCTTTGTAGCAGTTGTGCAATGTTGCAACGTTGTCTATCATAGTGCAATGATTCTTTAGGCACATAGGTTCTAGACATAGAGGCCTCAGCCATATCATCAGTAGATATACATTCTTCTCCCCAAAGAAGTGAAGTAGAAGGAAGATCATCTCCCATGCGAGCCATAGTGTGTAGTGGTGACTCATCTGTATCTGTGTCTGAATTACTGAGCATGGGAGTATTTCTAGAATCTTCTCTATAGATCCACTCTTGAACAACTTGTTCTTCTCTTTCTGCTTCTAAAGGAACGAATGAAGGAACAAAAGTATCAAAGATCACCATAGCAGAAGTGGAAGGCTTCATGTTATCAGAAGGTTTCCCATATGACCTAGGAGAAACAGGTATAGAAGCAAAGGAATCCAGCATATATTCACCCATACCAAGGCTCATCATCTTAAGTGATTTCTCAGCAGCAACTAGAGATGTACTAGGATCAACAGTAGGTTCATTGTGAGGGACAAATTTTTCAGCAGTAGCAAGAGCATTAATAGCAATAGTATGGTCTCTAGGAATCACAACTTCAGTGCCATTATACAGAAATTTGATGCATTGATGATAAGTGGAAGGAACAGCCTGCATGTCATGGATCCAAGGATGACCCAAAAGAATGTTATATGCGAGTGGGATGTCCAATACTTGGAATTTAATATCTTTCATGTCAGGGCCTACTCAGACAGGTAGCATGACAAGACCTTTGGAAGATCTTTCCACTTCATCATAAGCTTTTATAGTAATCTTCTTCTTAGAATCCACAGCAAATTCTGACAAACCCAACTGTTGTATGACATTGAAAGAAACAATATTTAACCCTGCACCATTGTCTATCAACACTCGGCAGACTCGGGTATTGTAGACTAGAACTTCAATGTGTAAAGCTAGATTATGCGGGTGAGCAATAGATATGTCATCTTCTACAGAAAAGGAGAGAGATAGTGGAGATGAAATGTGGTTGACCATAGCCTGAAATTGATCTGGATCAATGTCATTGGGAACATGTGTTGTATGTAGAGCCTCATCAAGAATCTCTCTATGTGAAGGGGATAACCGAAGCAACTCAAGGATAGATATCTGTGCTAGTGTCTTTTGCAAATGTTGGACAAGATCATAGCTAGGGGTGGTTGAAGGAGCCACTTGTTTGGAAGGCAAAGCTTGCTTGGGATCTTGCACAGTTTTAAGGACAATCTTGGCTTGCCCCCTGGTAACAGCATTTAGTGTCTCACTTTGGGAAGATGAACTGCCACATGTTTGCAAGACCAACTTTGGCTTACCATGATTGGCTTTATTATCCTCTTGAGACCTCATCATTAAAACACTCTCAACGGGCTCTACCATGTTGATCACAGGTGTATTAGAAGGATACGTGTAATTGATCTTAGCATCATGATTCTTCTTATGTGCTTGAGAGGTTTCCCCCTTATCATGCTTAGGTAGAGGATTTTTGAAAGCTGTGTGATCATAATTTTTAGTTAAGCCATTAGTGGAGATTGTGCCATTCTCAATAAGATCCTAAATATCATCCTTAAGCTTAAAACAATTGTCTATCGGATGTCCCTTGTTTCTGTGATAATGACAATAAGAATCCTCTCGCCACCAATCAGGCCTATTTATCGGATCCCAGTTACCAGGTTTATCAGGAAGCGTAAGATATCCATTATCAACCAAAGTCTTAAGGATCACATCATAAGGTTCTGCCAACTTGGTATAGACTCGCTTTTGAAATGACTTCTTAGGCTTATCTACATATTGAGGTTTAGGAGCATTGTGAGCATTGGCAGCTTCTTGTTGTTTTTCTGCATAGATAGCATTGGAGAGATTGAAAGCAGGCTCTTTAGCTTTAGGAGCATCAACAACCCCATCATTAACAACATACTTGTTTTTATTCCAAGGTTTGTTCTTGTCTTTGCCATTGCCTTTAGCATCTTTATTAATAACAATATCCCCTTTTCTTATAGCTACATCCTCAATTTGATATGCACTTTCAACCATGTCATTGAAAGAGGAGAATAGTTGTTTCCTTAGATCAAAATACAACTCAAGCATAAGAGTGTTGACAAAAATATCAATCTTTTCCCTTTCGGGTAGCTGACGAGGATATCGAGAATACAATGACCTCCAACATTGCAAATAAGTAGAAAATAACTCTCCTTGGTTTTGTCTTAAAGCACCAAGATCTATCATGGTGATAGGCTGTTGGATATTGTATGAATAGTGCTAGGTAAATCACTGAGCCAACTCATCAAAAGTCTTAAGAGGTGGTGTCAATTTTGAAAACCATTCCAAAGCCTGGCCTCTTAAACTTCTAGGGAACAGTTGTAGAAGAAATGTGTCTTCATGAAGGAAGTCCATGCTAAGAGCATAAAAGTGACGCACATGGTCATGAGGATCACCATTTCCATCATACTTGTCATATTTGGGAACCTCAATATCCCTAGGAAATGGGACCATGTATAGACTCATATCAAAGGGAAGAGCACAAATTGATTCTACAAAAGAGACCTTTGGAGGCTCTCTGTCTATTGCCATTTGGGTAAGGCGTTGATTTGTCCGACGCAGTTCTTCTTGAAGGACTTCCAATTCAGTTGGTACTCTTTGTTGGAAAATTTGTCTGACATCATAGCCAGGAGGAAGCTTGTATCCTCTAGAAGTCATATATTGAAAATATTGATCACCATTACGCTCTAAAAGCTTATGCATCATTCATTGGGAGACCACATCTTGTTCAAATCTCATAAGATCCTCACTAGAAATTTCATCATCAGCCTCTGCCTCATGTTGAGAGTGAGGAGGTCTAGGAGGTGAGGAAGGGATACCAAAAGTGGGTCTTGGAGGAGATCTTGGTGGCGTGTTGTTGCCATTGTTGCCATTGATAAAAAGAGGTCTATGCTCATGATTACTAGTCTCAGGTTGCTCATGAAATGTCCCTGTATAAGCCATGTGCCTAGCAGCATCCATCCTTTGTTGATTGTGTTGTTTGTGTAAGCATGCTTGGTTATCTTTATGCTCAAAATGTTTTTGCAAGCATTGAAATTTTTCTTGTTCAGTTAAAGTGAGTGAGACACTATTTGTGTTTTTGGGGGTCTTGAATGCGGAAAAGAGGAAACCTCCTTTGTACCATGGGGTAGCCTTAGAATCCTCAGATTGGTTAGAACTAGAATTGTTGTTGCTAATAGGTGCTCGTGAGCATCTAGTTGGAGAAGGTAACTATGTATAATTGAACAGAGGATGACTCTCCTGCTCAAATTGAGACCGAGTTGTAACTGGCATGAAAAGAGATGTTGGTTGACTAATAGAATGAGACAAAGTTTCTTAGATTTGAGATAAGAAAAGCTAATAAAGATCACTTGTCAAAGTAGAATAATAAAGAGATGGCTCATCAAAAGTGCTCAAGCACTTATAGCAATCAATTGACTAAAGCCGAGCAGCGAGCAAGAAGCTCAATAAGCAAGTAGCTAGAGAGGTAACCGTGATGCAACAAGTGATCAAGAGTAGCATTCATTAAGCTCAAATCCAATAGTTTTAGCTCATTTGTTTCAGTCTAGAACAAGTCTAAGCATGCAGATAACAGACCAACTTTAGGTAAGAACAGAAAAAGACACTCTACGACAGGTTAAAATGCAAGTTTAGCAGCTCTGGATTGCAACAGCAAAAAGGTTCTGGGCGACACTTTCCAGGCAGATAAGGCGATAGTTTATAGTGAGGTGACACTTCGCCCTAAGCCAAGTGACAGATTCCAATAAGGTCGGGTGACACTTTCTAGGCAAGCAGGGTGACGATTGTGCAGGGATGAACTATTGCGCGATATTTCTCAGAACAGGGTGCGACACTGTTTCAAGGTCGTACGACTCTTTGACTAGTGAACATAAAAATCTCAGTTTTGAAGTGTTTTGATCAAGTTCAAAGGTTGGATAGTGCAATTTCTCAGTTTGACAAGCAGTAACAACAGATAAAAGATAGGTTTGCAAACAGTATAAGATCAAACATGTCATAGAACACTTGAAACAAGGGCAAAAGCAACCTTGCCAAGACAAGCACTTGTGATATCAAAATAGAAAACCTTATGAATGCTACTGTTTGTTTGAATGTTGAGAACATTTACACTGGTATAGCACAACAAAAACACTTCAAGCACTTACTACCTAGAAAGTCAAGGCTCATTACTTAGCAACGTGGCCCACAACTTGATGCTCCCTTGCCTCACACCAAGTGGTTGCCCACAAGAGATATTGGTGTTGTCATGGAAGTTTCAAAAACACAACCAAAGGAACACATATGGTGAGTGTCTTGGGGTGATCTGGGTAAGTCCACTTGGATCAATCCTTGCACCAAGAAGCTAAGCAGCTAAAATAAGGTGGCTTCTAACTAATGGTTCGTAGTAAGGGCTTTCGTTCATAACACCCCTCTTGCTCCTCATAAAGGACTAGGACCTCGTGGCCTCAAGAGTACCTTAAGCATTCTTGCTCAATGTTTTCCCCATGGTCGCAATCCCATGAGCTACTCACATCAAGTGAAGACAAGTGTTATGTCTACCAAGGTTTTGTGTCTTTGATAGCCTTGAGATTATAGTGGGTTGGAATAGCTCGATATTAGCTTGTCCCCACTTGGGTCGTTCCTCTTGATTTCTCAAGAGCAGGCCCGCTAAATGATTCTAAATCTAAATAAAAAGTGGATCAATTCTTGAGGTTCAAGGTTTTTGGTTCACCACAAGGGTGAAGAGCATACTCCCTATCTCAAAAATTTCTCCCAAACACACCAAGCAAAGATTTAGTTACCCCCTTGCTTTCAAAATCCCAAGATGGGTCAAGATTTCTGTTTCACCACAAGGGTGAAGAGCATACTCTCCTACCACCTCAAAATTCCTACAACAAGGTATTAAGTGCCTATGAAATGAAACAACTAGTATATGCCGCACTCAATAAATAAAGCAATTAAATAAGCACTTGATTTAGTTTTTATGCTTAGGGCAGCCCTGCAAAAACCATTAGTAGCCCTCTTTAACATGCGTTCTTTTGGCAAAATATCTCAAGCAAGTGCACCTAGAACCACAACTTGTTAGGCCCACAAAGGTTAGCACATGAGAAATTAGATAATCTACAAGTAAAATAGATAATCAAATGACAAAATTTGAAAATGAAACCATCATGGTTGGATTAGGCTTGGATTTGAAAATGAAAGACCTTTCCAGAGTGGCACGGATTTGAAAACGCTGAAATTTTCAAATTTTTTTAAAAAGATAGCAAAAAATCCAAAACTTGCAAGATAACTAAAATAGCTCAAAAATAGCTCACTATCAGGTACAGGTCACAGTACAGTCACCAGAAATGTCATGCGACACTTTTTCATATACGGGTGCGACACTTTATCTCTAGGCGACAGTTCGCTCTATATGCAGGCGATAGAACTCCTCAAACAGTGTGACACTTTCTGTCAAAGGGGGTGACACTTTTAACTGGTAAAGTGTCGCACCGCTATATAAAGAACTATCACACGACACTAGAAAAATTTCGCGCGACACTCTGAGACAGAAAAATCAGAGACCGAAAATAAAGCCAAAAATTGATGAAATTTTTGATGAAAAATGCAGAATTAAAAGACAAAGCTAATCTACTCTGCCCCACGGTGGGTGCCAAAAATGTGTGCTATAATTGTGTCACACTTCTATGAATTATTACATTCAAGAACACTCAAGAATGAGGTCTCAAAAATTGATCCATAGCTCCCTAGGCATGGAGTGCAAAGGTTTTTAAGAATGCTTTTAGATAGAGCTATTAAGCCAATAACCTTGCTAGTAAACCATGCAATGGGAGATTCAAATGAAGACAAAGACAAGAATGTCAATATCCTCAAGAATCAAATGAAAATGCAATGCAAGCTAGATTAAAATGAATATGCAAGCTAAACTATGGAAATGAAAGAACAAGTATTGCAAAGCCTCCTAGTTAAGCTAGATGAATTAATCTAAAGCATAGAAGAAACTAAGCTAAGTATGAAGCTAGGAATGCCATGACAATGCAAGAAATGAAACTATGATAACATGTAGATGCAAAAGCCAAGAATGCTCCAAATCTCCAAAAGCTCCAAAGTGACCTAGAAAACCTGCAGCATAACATTAGCATAAAAAGTTGAGGATCTAGAATGAAGAAGAGAGCTCTCCTTTTAAAGGAAATGAGAAAGAATGGACCATGGAGATTAAGAGGCAAAAGATTTAATCAATGATGGAGCTTAAAAGAAGAGCAATCCATGTGCACAAATATCCTCCAATAAGAAAATAGGAGTTGACTTTTGTGTCCATATGAGACAAAAAGTTCTTTTCTCTTTTTATAACATAAGAATAGTGCTTTATTTGTGCAACTTAAGATAAGAGGAAAAGTGGGGGCTTTTTATTTAATAAAAAAAGAGAAAATATTCTTTTTAATTAAATAAAAACTTAGGATAAAATGGTTAGCCCATAGAAAATAATCGAATAAATGATAGAGCTAGGATTTGATCAAGAGTAAATAATTGATAATTTAGCAAAAGGGGCTAATAGTCTAGATGACCATTTTTAGGTGTATACAGATGCCATGCATACTTTATCATCAATGTTACAACTGGAAAAACATCAATTCAACTATGACTTCCATTCCCATCATATGACTCCCTAGATTCCCAAATAGTATGCTCAATTATGGGGCATGATTCCTATAGATATAGAAAAATCTATTCCTACATTAGAGACCAAATCATTCTTGATAGCCTATCTATAAATGCAAAAATAAACCTTATCTAAAATACTCTACATTATATAATCATAGCTAATGACTTATTTATACATGGTCTAGATGGTAGTCTACTTAGATGTTTAGAAAGCAAAGAGTTAAAGTGTGTCACAAGAAGTCCATGAGGGTATATACCAATCTCATTCAAGTGGTATTTCATTAGCTAAGAAACTTTTGAGGGTTGTATACTATTGGCCTGACATGGAGACATGGAGAAAGATGCAGTGAAATATACCATGTCTTGCAAGAAATATCAACTACATTGTTTGATCTACACTCCAACTAGAGAGTTGTTTCGATTCATAACACACTAGACATTTCAACAATGGTCTTTTGATCTCATTGGTCAGATATATCTATCATCATCAAATGAATACAAATTTATCATCGTAGCCATGAAGTATTTCACAAAGTGGGTTGATATCATCCCTTTAATCAAGGAAACCTATAAACATGTGTCTATGTTCATCCTAAATTACATCATCTATAAGTATGGGATCCCCTCTTATATTGTAACTGATAATGGGGGGAAATTCAAAAATAGGGATATGGATGAATTGTGTGCACAATTTCACATTGTATGCACCCTAAAATGGTCACCTAGACTTTGGGCCCCGTTCTTCAATTTATTAATGTTGAATTATTTTATCAATTTTTTGAATCAATGATTTTTAATATTTTTAATTCAAATCAATTTATTTGATCAAATTATAATTAATTCAAAAAATTTAATATATTTTCCAAGTTTTATTTAATTGAGAGAACTTGCTCCCTTTTAATTAAATAAAAATCTCTTTTAATTAATAAAAATCATTTAATTAAATCATCAAGTCATTTATTTTAAATCTCATTTTAATTAAAAAAATAAATCTCTTTTAAATAAATAATTTTTTTTTTAATTAAATATTGGAACCCACTTTGCTAAAAATAATAAATAATAAATAAAAATAATAAACTAAAGTGCACTTTCTTATGAGATAGAATCTTTTGACTTTTTGAAAAAGATTTTTGCCTCTTAATCCCTTCCACACATCTTTTTGCCTCTTAACCATGTCCATTGATTTTGCCTCTTGAGAATCTTGAGCACATGGATCAACCAAGATTTAATCTCTATCATTGCTCATTTTTTTTTGCCTCTTAATCTTAACCGTCCGCTTTCCTTTATAAGGAGCCCTCTCCTTCTCAGTTTCATATCTAGGTTTTCATATTGTTATGTAGGTTTGGAGAGCAATTTTGGAGAAGAGTTTGGAGCACTTGACCTTGAATATTGCAACTTCTCTTTTCTTGTCTTCTTCTCTCATGCCCCGTGGCAATCCATTAGGTTAATCTTTCATTTTCATATTAGATTAGATTCATATTTTATTTCATAGATTAATATTGCACAAGCATTTTCTTTCATAGATTAATTTGCATTGTTATCATATAGAATAGATCTCATTTCTATTTTCATGCATCTTTGAATCTCTCATTTTATGGTGTACTTGCATAGGCACAAACTAGGTCAAATCTGAGGGCCTCCATTACAAACCCTTGCAATCCATGAATAAAGAGCTATGAGTTGCTATTTGAGACCTCATTCTTGAAAGATCTTGGATGTAATGATTCATAGAAGTGTGACAACATTTTAGCACACATTTTTTGGCACCCTTCATGGGGCAACCCACTTTTACATTCTTATTTTAATTATTTTTGGAGCTAACCCCCTTGTGCAAATTTGCTTGGAGACTAAAACCCTAGATTTTCAATGATTTGATTAGATCTCCCAAACGGTTTGGTGTTTTGGTTTGAATTTTTTTTCAAGTTGACGGCATATCAGAGAAGCTCCAATAAAAAATTAAGAATTTTCCAAGGTATTTTTTATTTTTTATAATTTTTTCTTGATTTTTCATAAAAAATTAGTTTTCGGTGCAAATTAGCATATTTTTTTAAAAAATTTATATTTTCAAAAAGCTCTTCAAATTCTACAGGGGGTCCATTCTTTGTGTTTTGAATTTGGATGCAAAATCATAGCTCAAATAATTGATTTACAAAAAGTGGTCTATTTTCGTAAAATGGGTCTCTAGGGCACAAATGAAGAGATTTTTCTAAAAATTTTATATTTTTGGAAAGCTCTCTATTTTTTAGTAGGAGTCTTTGTTTTGCATTTCTATTTTTTTGGCCGAAATCATATCAAAAAAATCAGATCTTGTTGACTATGTCAAATGCAAAAAAATAAAATTTTGTGATGAGTATGCACTTATTTTCATAGTTCAATGCATGATATGAGTTGTCATTTGAATTATTTGTTGGCTATTATTGCTCCTAACAATTGATTTTCCAAGATTTAACCCTAGGGTTTGCATAAGTTGGATATACATTGCATATCTTATTTGTTTGTTTGCTTGTTTACTTGTTGGAGAGTTCATGGCTTGCTTGCACAAAAAAAAAGCTCAACAAAAATCTACTAAGCACGTTGCTTTGGACTTGAGGTATTTTTTTGCATCTCTATAACATTTGGATTTTAGAAATAAAATAAATCTTTTATGTGTCTAGCTTGAGTGTTCATTTCTTTCATAGATCACACTTCACTTTGGGGCTCTAAAAGAACATAGATTTACCTTTTTTGCATATGTGTTTCACATAGTAATTAGGCCCTATGAACACTATTTGTGGTGATTTTGAGAGATTGAGTTTCTTTTGAGGCTCTTCTTGACGATTGATCCCCTTGTAGGTAGGGAGGATATTGAGATTATCTCACATTCCCTTGATTTGCATCCTCATCTTTTTGGTTGATGCATTCTCTCTCCGGAGGGGTTGATAGATCACAAGTTGTTGACACCACATATCTTGGTGAGGTTAATTTTAGTCTTAGCATGTCGGATTAATCTATTTGCTATGTTTCGGTGAAGTGGAGAGGCTAGAGGATTATGCTCTACTCCCTTTTTTGGGTAGTATCAGAAACTTAGATCCTTGAATCTAAACCAAGTCCCCATGTGGTCCTTTTTGTGAGTCACCTTGTTAGGGAGGGTTAACCGTAGTGGACATTCCCTTTATTGGGTAAACCACATAGACGGAACCTCAAGCGGTAATAGTCATTTTTACCGTGGTAGTGACAACCGCTATATAAATGTCCTTGTAGAAAAAATCTCCATGGGTATAGTTTCTTGTTGGGTTGTCAGATCTCCTCAGCATCTCTGATTGATTAAATTCTCAGAATGTGTCAAAACCCCGGTGCACCTGTATTGAAGTTTTCCTTCTTGAGATTACAAAAGTTGCAGAGTCAAACCATTACTAAGAACCATAGTGCAACCAACTTTTTATTTGCTAGGACTATGTGTGTGATTGGAAAAATATTTTGAGAACATACACAAGTAGTTCTTAAGGAGTAGAAATACTAAGTCACTATTCTTGTTTATGTGCAAGGTTTCTTTGCCCCTTGCTCATTGTTGAATACAATTTCTTACTTGAACTCCTTGATTGTTGTCTTATGTGCTTGATCAATGATAAAAATTGGTTGATGTGTTTACTTGATCTTTTAAAATGAACAAATCTAAGTTCCCGAGTGATAAAAACTTCAAAGATCTCCCCCAAAGTGCTATGACATGTTGCTCAACATCCAAATGAACTTAAATGATATCAATTTGCACAAAATGACTCTTGGTCTTTTTTCTTCCACATCTCCTATGTCTTCCTAGTCTTCCGTTTTCATCCTTTCTCTTATTCCTTCCATGCTTGATTCCTCATCTTTCAGAACCATGAATTTCAACTATCTTGTTATGGAACCTCTCTTGAGAATAGATGATCTTGAAATCATTGCTCAATTTGAAGAGTTTTATTTCTCTAATGATCCTTCTAAATATCTCATGGGTGATATACTTAAAGCAAAAATAAAAGAAAAGATGATTAAATCAGACGCCTTTGCTAGGATCATAAACATGATTATATCCTGACCTCCTTCCAAACATTCTTCATCTTCTAAGTCTTCTCATCCTTCCTCATCTTCCAAATCTTACCATGATTCTTCTAGACATTATTCACATCCTTCATTATCCAAGTCTTCTTCCTCCACTAGGTCTTCACCTTCCTCTTCTTCACAATCTCATTCCTCTTCTACTTCTCCCAAGAGTCTTACTCCTCAATATGAGCAACATAATAATCCTTGTGATACCTCTCCCATAAAGAGTGACATGCGCACATTTGATGACTATGATGACTATTATGATGGCTATGATGATGAACCATATAGTCATACCTATGAAACCTCTATTCCTAAGAGTCCTCCTTGTCGTGTGCTTGTGCTTGCTAAAGGGTCATCCTATTGGGTAGATCGTGATGGTGATCTGTATGATTCTAATTTTGAAAAAGACTTCGATGAGTTCTGTGAACAATACCTTGATTATGATCCATCTACCACTACTGAGGACTATAAAATGTACCCCACTGATTTGAAACATAAATATTATAAGAATCATTCCTCTAAGAACTCTCATGCTGAAAATAAAGATTACACTCTCAAACAAGATCATGTTAATGTTGAACCTTTGTCTTGTGATGGTCTCCTTCCATCCCCTACTTCCTCCAATAACCATACACTTCCTAAAACTTCTGAGCCTTTCAAATCTTTCACAAATCTTTCATCCAATGAAAGTCCTAATACTTTTCATGTGGTTCCCTATAGTTATCCTCAGGGGCTATCTCTTAAAGAAACTCAAGCTAACCTTCACTTGGCTAAAAATACTTTTAATAATGCTAAACCTAAAGAGCCTAAGCCTTTATGCACTATAATGCCTACTTCAGCTAGTCCTTCACCATCTTTTCCAAAGTCTTCCATACAATCCCAACATGCTTCCTTGTCCTTAGAAGTGGCTCCATGTCAAGAGGACTCTAAAAATAAAGAAAAGAACATAAAGAAAGATCAAGATCAAGAACCCCCCATGCCATCCAATCCTTTTCATGATGCCTCTTATCTATTTCATGGTTCTTTTGATCCTTTACACCCTTTCTCATTCATTCCACCATGTCTTAAGTCTTCTCGTAAGCAAGATCAAACTACTACTTACACCGTTGAGCTTATTGAGAATCAAAATAACCTTACTACACTTGCGCTTTCCAAAGATGATACTTCCATTAAAGTTATTAAAAATAATGTTGTTACTTCCAATATTAAGCCTATTGAAAATCAAGAGAAAAATTATACGCTTATGTTATCCAAAGCTCCTTGTCAAAATCAAAGTCTTCCATCTTCTTGTTCTACCACTCCATGTTCACTTCCACTTTCTACTCTTCCTAAGTCTTTTCAAGCTTTGAACAATCCTATTAAAGAAGTTTTTCCTATTCAAGATGTTCATGATCCTATTGTAAATCCTAATGCTCACTCTAAAGATGCTGATGTCCTTAGTTGTCATATAGATGTTGATGAACTTATTGATTATCCTTTTACGTCTTCCATGTCCATCCTTGGACCTCCTCCACCAATACTAAGGGCTTCATGTCTTCCTTCCATCTTGGGTCTTTATGTCCCTTCACTTTCCCCTCCTAATTCTCCTAATTTGTCATCCATTTTGGGTCCTTGCATCCCTCCATCTCCTATCTCTCCTCAAGATCGACATAGATGCATACCCTTGAATCCTTTTCATCCACTCACCCATCTAAACCAATCATATCATCCTTCTTCTTCCACAAGTCCCAAGTCTTTTGGAAGTAACTTGAATGTTCAATATAAGAAAAAAAACAATACAAGAATCCATCAAAAAAAGATCACCATGTCTCCTCTAATCGACATGGAGGCATAAAGTCAAAAGAGATATCTAAGAAGAAAACTACAAGACAAGTATGGGTTCCAAAATCCATCATTGAAGATATTCTCTCTAAATCATCAAAAAGAAATGAAAAACCTGCAGCTATATGGATTCCAAAGGCTCTCTTGAAAGAGTCTCATATTGAGCAACAAGTGAAGTTGACATTCAAGCTTTCAAAGACTTTCACTTCATCTTCTTCCAAAAATATTCTTCCATTTTATGCACCTAAACCGCAACCTCTGTTATCCATTTACCATATTCCTTCACGTATTCCTTCATTCATGTTTCCTCCATTCTCTCACCACCCTTCAAGGTGTGTGTGTTGATGTTGATCTTGCCTTCCTTTCCATAGACCCTTTCACAATCTTTTCATTCATTATTCTTCTACCTTCTATCCTTTTTCCTCATTTGCCTATTCCTCCTATCTTCTAACCTCACTCACTTTACATAAAACCTTATCCTTCATTTTTCTCTTCCATCTTCCTTTCCCTATTAGCATCTTTGAGCATATCATTTTGAATCCTTGACATATCATGGTTTAACCTTTCAAGGAGCATTATTTAAAAATCTTGCCTTCTTCCAAAAAAAATAGAAAAAAGAAAAAAGAAAAAAAATAAAAAAATAAAAATGTGCCTTGGTGGAAACTTGGAAACAGGCACCTTGGTAGAAAAAGTAAAGAGAAATAAATTCATCTTATGGTGAAAACCACTCCCTTGTGGCGCCTTGGATAAGTACCGTGATGAAAACCTGACAATCAAGCATCATGCGTAGTTCTTCTACATGTTTCATCTATTTAATCTTCGCTCTTTGATCTTGACAATGTTGACCTATGCACAAACATTTGGCTATCTTGTGAGTTATCTTATGATGATCTTGCTTTCATTCATTTCATGTTTAGCCTTCACTTTCATTCTAGCCTGTCGCTATCCTCTTCCCCTTTGGTCTTGATCTAATAAAAAAGAGTAAAAAAAAGATGCTATAAAGCCTCTTGACATGTCTACTCCTTTGGACTTCATCCTTTCCTTCTTTGGCATTATGATTTTGTGACTTATCCTATGCTATCCTTTCATTACTTATCCAACTGTGCTTTGCATGACAATTTTTCCCTAGCTTGGGTACTCTTGCGAAGTTTGCCTTAAAGATTTCTTCCCTTCATTCTCCTTCATTCTCTTGTCTTCCATCTCTTCCACCAGCTTGCTAATCCCTCTTGTTCTCCACCTTGCTAGACATTGGGACTACACGATGTGATTTTACTTGTGAGTTTGATGCCCATTCTGTCTGGGGCATCCTTTGTACAAACTTATTGCTCTTGAAAAAATTCAAAAAATGATATATTGTCAAAAATTCTAAAAATTAGAAAATGTCTTGAAAAAATGATCATCTTAGTGAAAATTTAGTAATAGATGCTTTGATGTATCTCCAAAAAAATTATATATTCCAAAAATACCAAAAAATTCAAAAAATTTAAAAAAAAAGAAAAAGTGCCTTGGTGAAAATCTGGAAATAGGTGCCTTGGTAGCAAAAATATAAAAAAATTATAAAAAGTCCTGGAAAAAAAAAAAAGGGAAAAATTGCAATAAAATTCAAGTGGTGAAAACCTGAAAACAGGCGCTATTTGAGGCCTTTTCACCTTTGTTTCTTAGCACGCGTCCTTGACACTTAGCCTTTCTCCATCATGCCTTGTCCTTGTTGCCTTGGTTTGAAATTGGTCTTTGTCTTTGTCTAGGGGCATAATTGTGTTATCTTTGGTCTCTTGGATGCGTTTGTCTTTAGGACATCTCGCAAATGGTGTTTTTCAACACCACCCCAACTGTGTTTTTCAACACAACCCCGACGTCGAGTGTTTCTCAACACTTATTGGTTTGGTCTTTCCCAATTTTGTCATGTGATCTTACCTACTTGCAAGCATTCGATCCTTATCCTCGGAACTCAATATCAATTAACACACTTAAATTTTTAAACATCACACTTAATGCTTGAGCTATGTCATGATCTTTTTTTTGAGTGCTGACTGTTATTGATTTTCGTTGAGTGTCCTTGTCTAATAAGTCTCTCCGTGATGCATAGCTAGAGGACTTGGGGCATAGGACATGTTTTTATTTGTGTTCTGCTTGTGGGTGTGTTCCATAAGCTCTTGAGTGTCTCTTGTTGTTCCCTTGAAACACTTTAGAGATTTGAGGCATTATCCTTGACTGTTTTGCACAACCGTTCTTATAGTCAATCTGGCATCTTTGCCTTGATGCGAGCATGGTTTTGCTACATTAAATTGGGTAAGCTAACATTGAAGTCATCTTGACCTTTATGTCTTTGATGCTAATGTTAGAATCTTTTCACATTCCAATCCAATATAAATCGCATTCATATCTTCACAGTTGCACTTGTGACTGGTGATGGTTGTGTAATTTTTTGATGTCCGTTAATAATGGCCCAATGATGAAAATAAGTTCTTTGACATTCTCTAATGAATGATGAACACAAGATCCTATAGTTGCTTTGTTGCAAGTACACCTTTGCATTTTCATGTAGCTTGCATTCTTAGACTTCATGTTAAATTTGCATTTTTACGTTGCATTATGAGTTTGAGAGGGTTTTCCTTCATCTTTCTTTTGGACACTTAATCAACTATGATCACGTTCCGATCTTCATTTCCTTATCTTCTTTCGTGATCTCAATCAAAATTTCCTCTCTTAAACAGTTGATTGATTTTTTAGGCATTCTCTATCTTGAGGCAGATTCTCTTTCTTCTCTCCATTTCTTTCCACCTCTTCTAACCTTCGATCTTCCATTCGCTTTCAAACTTCTTTTCTTCTAATTCAACCTTGAGGCATAATCTTTCATGATCTACCTTGGTTCTGTGATTCTTATATCTTTCATCTTACATCGAGAACCTTATCTTTAGTTTGATTTGATCAAATCTATTGATTTACTATTTCTCCTCTATCTCATTTCTATTTCGATCATGAGGGGGCAGTACCTATCAAACTTCAATCTTTGATTTAGCTTTATCATTCATCTCAGCTTGAGATTTTTATTTGGAGACTTGATTATCACCTAGCAGCAACGGTGGTGATTTTGTCTTTTGATTTTTATCTTCTATTTTCAGACTTGATTATTTCCTAGCAGCAATGGTGATAGTTTTGTCTAAGGCTTGATTTGCACCTAGTAGCGACGGTGTTGGTCTTGTCTTTTAGCTTATCTTTGTCCTGGCGTGTTCCCAGAATGATCACACGTCTGAATTATTTTGTGATCCCAAATCGACCTCACATTTCAATTTTTCTTTGGCCACATGTGTTCCCAGAATGATCACACATTACCCAAAGAGGGGCAAATGTATGCACCCTAAAATGGTCACCTAGACTTTGGGCCCCGTTCTTCAATTTATCAATGTTGAATTATTTTATCAATTTTCTGAATCAATGATTTTTAATATTTTTAATTCAAATCAATTTATTTGATCAAATTATAATTAATTCAAAATTTTTAATATATTTCCCAAGTTTTATTTAATTGAGAGAACTTGCTGCCTTTTAATTAAATAAAAATATCTTTTAATTAATAAAAATCATTTAATTAAATCATCAAGTCATTTATTTTAAATCTCATTTTAATTAAAAGAATAAATCTCTTTTAAATAAATAAAAAATCTTTTAATTAAATATTGGAACCCACTTTGCTAAAAATAATAAATAATAAATAAAAATAATAAAGTAAAGTGCACTTTTCTATGAGATAGAATCTTTTAACTTTTTGAAAAAGGTTTTTGCCTCTTAATCCCTTCCACACATCTTTTTGCCTCTTAACCATGTCCATTGATTTTGCCTCTTGAGAATCTTGAGCACATGGATCAACCAAGATTTAATCTCTACCGTTGCTCATTTCTTTTTGCCTCTTAATCTTAACCGTCCGCTTTCCTTTATAAGGAGCCCTCTCCTTCTTATTTTCATATCTAGGTTTTCATATTGTTATGCAGGTTTGGAGAGCAATTTTGGAGAAGAGTTTAGAGCACTTGAGTTTGGATATTGCAACTTCTCTTTTCTTGTCTTCTTCTCTCATGCCCCATGGCAATCCATTAGATTAATCTTTCATTTTCATATTAGATTAGATTCATATTTCTTTTCATAGATTAATATTGCACAAGCATTTTCTTTCATAGATTAATTTGCATTGTTATCATATACAATAGATCTCATTTCTATTTTCATGCATCTTTGAATATCTCATTTTATGGTGTACTTGCATGGGCACAAACTAGGTCAAATCTGAGGGCCTCCATTACAAACCCTTGCACTCCATGAATAGAGCGCTATGAGTTGCTATTTGAGACTTCATTCTTGAGAGATCTTGGATGTAATGATTCATAGAAGTGTGACAATATTTTAGCACACACACATCACTCAACATTGTTATTCAATCTACTATCTGTAAGGTAACAAAAAAAATGAGGAACCCAACAAAACAATAATGAAAATCTTGCATAGAAAGATGAAACATTAGGCAAACACTAGCATCTATAATTGAATTGAGCATTGTACGCCTATCAGACCAACATCAAAATTCCTACAGGGGCAACCTATTTTTCTCTTGTCTATAGATCAGAGGAAGTACTACCAATTGAAGTGGAGATCCAATCCTTGAGAATATCACTAAGAGGACTGGTAACAGATGAGGATTATAGGATATCAAGAATACAAGAGATAGAATAGCTAGATGAGTGCAGGAAAGAGACATTTTATCATCTAAGAGTTTATCAGAAAAAATGTCAAGAGGTTACAACAAGAAACTACATCATTAAGAATTTCAAGTTGGAGATCTTGTGCTAAGAGAGAATCCAAAAAATAAATAGAACAAAGAATAGAAAGGCAAATTTGAACCCAAGTGACTTGGATCCCTCATCATCAAACCAACATTTGGCTCTGGAGCTTATCAACTCTCAACACTTGAAGGGGATCTACTTCTGGATCCTATAAACATGATCCACTAGAAGAAATTCTACATTTGGCATTCTAAAGTTGCCATTTTGTACAACAAAAAGAAATCTTGAAATAATCCAAAAAACATGACAAAATGTCCTAAATAATGATCATCCTAATGAAAACCTAGCAAATAGGCAACTTGATGAATTAAAAAAAAGTCAAAAAAAAAATACAAACAAAAAGAGAAAAAGTACAAAAAAATCAAAGAAAAAGAAAAGTGCCTTTTTTAACAGGAACCTTGGTAGAAAAAATAGAAAAATATCCCAAGTGGTGAAAACCTAGTAAACATGCGCTACTTGTAATCAACACTTCATCTATCAATATGTCACTTGGCTATCTGTCTTGCTAGTTGTCTCAGTTTGTATAACCTTCAGTCACTTTTGTGACCTTGCACAAAATCAGGTGGTTCACAGTCCTACTATCATGGCTTGGAATTGGTCTATGCCTTTGTCCTAGGATAATTATACCTAAATAGAAGCAATTTCCTAATAGTTATATCAACCAAGTCAACATCTTGTCACTCAATTGTCCCTCCATGTATTATCATTCATCTTGAACTCTTAGCTAGGGGATGGTTTTCCACTAACATAAATGTATTTCTCAACTCAAAACCTATCAAACAAAACTAAATATGAATGAAAAGGTGTTTCTCAACACCCATCTGAGGCATTTACTCAAAAATAATAACAATCAATGCAATACATAATGGTGTTTCTTAACACTCACATAATCAAACATCATTTTTTCTTAACACTCACAAAATGAACATTGATCAGATCGTAAAATAAAGGCAAAACCCAATCAATGGTGTTTCTCAAAAACCAAAAATAGATGAACATTCAATCATAACTAGATATCAAAACCCCAAAACAAAAACCTACACACAGACATGCTTGAACTATGTTGATCATATCTTTTTGAACAACTCAATGATGTCTACGGACTAGAGAAACAAGGAAGAGTATATGAAAATTTCTTAGTATGCTATCTATTATCATTGGTTTTTTATTACCATGTCTTCCAAGAAACTCAAAGATGTCCATGGACTAGAGAAGCAAGGAAAGGGGGCATGATTTTTCCTTTTATTTCTTCTTGTGGTGATTGTTACGAGGATCCTAAAGCATCAAATAAATTAGTTGTCTGTGATAAGAGCCTACATTTCATGTGGTATGCCACACATACCTCAACTCTTTGTATTTGAACACAACAGTGAGGTTGGAACTATCTCCTTGTCTATTTGATTATCTTTAGTGATTCCTTAGTAAGGCACAACTAGTAATGTATGCCCAAGGATATGAACAAAAAATAGTAATTACGGGTATAAATTCATATATTTACACACGAATAGAAGGATCTTATAATATTAAAAGGGAAGTAATACTCAAGTCATCCTGGCTTTGGATGTCTTGATGCTAAGTGTCACTTTCAACATTTCATCCAATCAAGGTAGTATTCATATTCTCATGATTACCAAATCAATCAATGAGAGTTGTACTAGATTCAATATTCCACAAAAATGCTCAGTGATGAAACTTTTCCTATCTAAATGATTAGTAACTATTATAGTGGTCATAATTTGTTGCATTCAATTTAGCATAACTTGCATAATGTTTCTTTGCGTGAAATATGCTTAAAAGAAGTCAATCTGTTGAAAGGAAAAATCAATATCAATCTAGAATGAACTCTAAATCGCTATCCAATATGGTATCATCATTCTATATAACATGATCCTAGTCGAGTACAGTCTATCACTAATATCAAAAAGACCTATATTGAATGTTAGTAGTATCACAACATTTTATTGAAGTCATCATTATTTATCCATTGCATATGCATTCATCATATTCATTAAAAGTTACATTATCACTACATATCATGAAAGATATAAAAAACACAAAAGATAGACATCATTGCATAAATTATATTCTTAAAGTACATCCATACATACATAGCATCTAAAAAGACAAAAAGAAATGCATGCATAATATAAATGTAATAACACATCATAAAGGATCCAAAGGCTTCATCTTATATATATATATATATATATATATATATATATATATATATATATATATATATATATATATATATATATATATATATATATATATATATATATATATATATATATATATCAGTGAGATGAAATAAAATGAGATAAATATCAAAATCAAATTAATGGTCAATGTATCAAACTATCAATATGTCATAGTACAATATTGAGTGATCATCAATGAATCATTATACATTGTAAGTGTTATACACTGAGTTTGCACCCTTATCTCAAGCTCTCGTAGTCTTGATAACTCAATATAACATGAGAATCATCTCTAGGTTGTGGGACCTTTGCTAACTGAGATGAGACCTCCAGGTTCTAGGCTGGTTCCTCTTAGATAATCACTTTAATTTGCTTCTTGATAGGAAAAGTAAACTTTTGGAGGGAAAGGGATAGAAGGGATGCTTGTAAGGGAAATGACTTGAAAGCAAACTACCTACTAGGTGATGCACTGAAATTAGGGTTTGGATCTCAGTATGGAGGAATGAGACTAATGGAGGAATCAGGTCTAATAAGTCACAACTCACTAGATAGGCTTGCACAAGTGTTTCATAGGAGGGCTTGAACAAAAGACTCAACCTATGACCTGCAAACAAACATCCTCTTTTGCAACTAGGTGTAGGAATGAGATAAGACTGCTAGGGGTTGTAGTATACCCACAAAAAATCTAAATTAGATCAGACACAGTAACACACAAGGTCATAGAAAGTGAGAGGGACAAGGAACCCCAATTTCCATTAACAACATTCATAAACTTTAATCCAATAAGAGATAATCAAGACAATGAAGACAGAGATAGAACAAATATCACAAGTACCTCAAGAATGCCTTAATCATCAATGGGAGAATACAAAGAGTAGAAGACCAGAGGGTAGAACAAATACCACAGATGGCTTTTTGAGAAAAGATGACTTCCTTGCAAATGTGGGCTTCTCTCCTTTACAAAATGAACCTCTTGAGCACTAAGGCTCTACAAAAACAATATATACCTCCTCAACTGCACACAAGAAAGAGTCCAAAAATGACCTAACTAGGGTTACAAATTTTTACAATGCATTAAACAAACCCTAAAGGTACACAAAATATCAACTTTCCTAAAAATATCTGGCAAACAAATTATATCATTTCTTTTGCGTATTGATCCTGTACTGAGCTCGCCTGCAGACAGGACAACCTCGATCCATCTACCCACTTGCAATTCCACCAAGTCATGAAGACCTCAAAAATCTGATCTTATAGATATTTCAAAATGATAACCTTACAAAGGTGGCACCAAACTATTAAATGCTTCCTCAGGACATAGTCCCCTGTAAAATCTGTGGCACCGACGATCAATTGTCTATCATCATTCCCTCAACTTCAAATGTCCTTGAATAATTTATTCTAAGCTACCCCACCACTGTATCCCATTGAATAAAAAACTGGCAAAAAACCCTTTGCAGAGATATTTTAAATTTGAAATAAAACGGCTAGCTGGTCATTTTAAAACATGACCGTCGATCTCTTTTATCTCTCGGCAGTCAAACGGCTCAGATTAACTTTACAACAATCACGAGCCCCCTTAGAAAAGTCAAAGTCCATATCAGCATGTTTAGACCAATCAAAATGCAACATGTTAGCATATTTACCAGCTTGGACCTGCGTTGACTTTCTTTTCCTTTTAAGTCATTCAGCGACTACACGACTGAAGGCTTCTCTTATTCATGAAATCCTTCCTACTTTTGCCAATTTATTTAGAGATTCAGTGAACAAAGCGTTCGCTAAATCACTAAGTCATTTGGAGCACCGCTAAACCATTCTGTGAATGAGTGAACATGTAGAACTTTATCGGGACCACCAAATCCCTTATCAAACCTGGGCCCATCTTTACATGTCAATCTTTTATTCACTCCGACCGCTTTGTCAGCAACACCTCGACAAGCCTCTCTGACAACGGACCCACTTGAACTAAGATTCCAATCTAACGACAGGAGCATGATCTCATAACCCCCTAAATATTCCTTCAGATCATACACCCACTGTAGATCTTCATTAATCTGGGACCCCACTGACACGTGGGTTTACTTGGAAGTCTTCATCAGCATGCGTCAACCAATCATTTTTTAGCACATCAGTGCACCTGGCAACACGGTCTCATAGTCTGTCTCTTTACTTCAGCCAATAAGAAGCTAGCAAATCACCCTGACCTGGCATTGGACCCACTGACAAATCTTGAACACTTGGCAAAATCGACGGCTGGCGTATGATCTTATGCTCTGACACAAACCCTTGAGATCATGCGCTAGCCTTTGGATTAAAGGGGACACAATCTACTGGGCCCACTCTGAGAATCAAACAAGTCACCACCTATCGACCAATGAAAAGCCTCCATGTAGGATAACGTGGCAATGGACCCACTGACACACTGCAATGCTTCATACTTGGAAGATCTAATGGTTGTCGCAAGATCGCATGTGTTAGAAGAACCCCTTGCGATTTCCCGACAACCGTCGGATCTTCTTGACTGGGACCCCACAATTCTTAGACCGCCAAAGGGCTCAGCGATTACGTGACCAAGGTAAGGTTAATCGCTCGCTGAATCACTAATCATTGGGGACTTAACCGTTAATCACTTAGCGACTATGAGAATCTTGCAGTCGTGGAATCACCAAATGGGAAAGATCACCGCCAGAGAAATAGGAGAAGATGTGACCCACCAATAGGAAATTAGCGCACATGGGAAATGTAAACCTTTAAGTGGCCGAAAAAGGTAATGAAGAATTATAACAGGCCAAAAGGTTTTGAGGGTTTTAAAGGGTTTCAACACAACGACTACTTTTTTTAATATTTTGACCTGTAGACCAGGGACTTAAAATAATTATAGAGGCCGGGAAACAAAACACGAGGCCACAAAATTTTAGGGATGCTCGGCAGGGGTAAAACAAAGACTTTGGAATAGGTTTTAGCCAAATTTGCATGTACATGGAAATTAGGGTAACAGTAATATCAATGGATCAATGAAATCATAGTACCACAAGTCAGGACTCACTCCCACCCTTAGCATTTGTATGAGTGGGAGGAGGAGGATCATCTACCCTAGTAAGAGGAGGGGCAGGGACAACACCCTCTGACTATGTAACAAAGACAAAATAAGAAGGAGCCCTAGTAGCAGCTGGAACATGACCAATATACAATGCATAGTAATATACAACTCTCTATCTACGGTATATGGAAGCATGTTGTGCTTGGTCCCTCTTAGCAGTAAGCTCAACAATATGATGATCTCTATCAACTAGTTGTTCCTCTAAATTAGAAACTTGAGATCTCAACTATATATGGTCTTGACATCATTGATCTAGTGCATCACCTATATAGGCCCTAACCATTTGGAGAATCATATGGTAGCTATCACTTCGGCTCACCCTGATCACCACCTACACCATGTCCCTATCTTTGCAAAACATTGTGATATACTAATGGCCCCAGATCTCTTGTAAGAGGAACAAACCTCATCCTAGTACTCCTATCATCACCTCCTCCACCACTTCCACCATCACCTCTATCACCTCCACCTCCGCCCACATCTCCAATACCACCTAGTTTCATACTTTCACCTTTCCTCCCTCCATCTCATCCTCCACCTCTCCCTCCACCTCTGCCTCCATCTCTATCACCAGCCCTACTACCATCTTCTCCTATGTCTCTACCTCTAGAGAATCTGGCTCTTCTTCCTCCCCTATCGACGTCATCACCTACATCATAGTCTAAAATCTCATCAATACTCAATGCTACTTCATCGGGAGACATGAGTCTTAGAAAAGGATGTTGCACATAGATATCTCTATACTCATTGGTCATCCCTGCATCAACAATCTATGGATGATAGTAAAATAGAGAAGGAACTAACTACTAGTGCTCCTACTCAGCTCTCTCTAAAGAAAGGTGGGATCCCCAAAGTATCTCCTCATCCCTGATCCTGGCATATATAGTTGTGTCCTAAGGGATACCCTATACAAGACCATACTGCTTGAATACTCTACTAATAATAAACCTCTCAACATAGTATCAAGTCAGACCAATCAAATAATGGCTCATGAAAACAAATGGCATTTGAAAGTGGTCACATATCTAGGCCTCACAATAAAGGTATGGTCTTCAGATAACAACTGTCATGTCATCAATTACTTGATGCCAGTACTCCAGTTTTCCCAGGTGGAGCTGCTACACATATTTTGAATATAGATATACATATGTGATGCAGGAGCATCCTGGGTGTAAGAGCAATCTTGCATCACCCAAAAATATTTCTATTTTTGTATTCAATAAGGGCTATCTTGTGCAGAGCTACAATTTATGGAAACTTTTTATTTTTAGTAAGTTGGTCATATGATCTCGAAATGTTTTGATTTCACATGTGGAGGTTCATCTCAGTCATATCAGTCTGTCAGTAAAGTTTCATGGCTAGATCGGGTCTAGTTTTGAAGATATTGAAAATTTTTGGTTTTGGAAATAGGGTATAGAAACTTTGAACTTGGTTTTGAAGGCTTTAGAGGTCCTAGATGAGGTTGAATTTTTTGCTAAATGAAGCTTGCTTAATTCAAGCGTTGTAGAGCGCATCGTGCCCTTTTTGAAATGGGGTTATAATAGTCAATTGGGTCAACTGGTGATGACTTATGGTCTCCAAAAGTTAGGCTACCTGAAATGGCAGAAAATAATTTTCCTTCAAAATTTATGTTCGGGTTTCAAAAGTTATTTTGAGCCGACTA
Source organism: Chamaecyparis obtusa (assembly GCA_027943335.1). Classification (NCBI taxonomy): domain Eukaryota; kingdom Viridiplantae; phylum Streptophyta; class Pinopsida; order Cupressales; family Cupressaceae; genus Chamaecyparis; species Chamaecyparis obtusa. The sequence continues at coordinate 12,183 of BSBK01008352.1, read as the reverse complement.
TGATGTAATAAAATGAAAAATAAAATAATTCTAAGTTTGGTCAACCCTTAGGGCTAAATTTTTTTGGAACCTTCTCGGGCGGTGGAAATTGCCTATATAAAGAAGGCCCGTAGTGTTGTCTAGGCAGTTCGGGATAGTTCTGGATAGCAGATATGGGTAATAATTCGAGGCTTTGTCCTACAGAATATTGTAAAGGGAATGCCCAAGTGGCTTTGCATATTGTAATTCTGAAAGTTTGCAATTCCACATTTGTGGAGATAATAAGAAGCCAATTTTCTGTTCTTGCATATTGTTGTTGTTTCTCTGTTTATGTTATGTGTTTGTGGTATTAAGGGGAGCACCCTTCATCAATATGACTCTCCAGACTCTCGAATCCTATCAACAATGGGTCTCGTGACAAGGATATGCTTCCATGTCTAGATCTATAGAATCAATACACTGACTATCATTCTCCCCACGTAGTGGTACACCGCCTCGTGAAGCTCTTTGTATAGATGTGCCAAGATACATGTACCCTAAACAAATTGCTAAGGTTGTACAATCATCTCCTCCAAAATCTCAGACCAACCACACTAAAATTTGTGTAGGCTCCTATCTGGCATTAGTATCCCTCCGACCAGACCGACCATGATACAAGGTAATATTGCATAAGATCTCACCATATGCTCCTAGTGGATATGATGACAAGCAATGGTATCATCTCTAAATAATATGTAGTGTAAAGCCCCTCTAACCCTAAGATGTGATTGAAGTACTAAGGGATGCAATTAGAACACTATGGTTGTTTGAGGGTACATTTTCATTTAAGAGATTAGTACTAAATATTTAAGTTTGACCATGGTATGTGTGTACTTTAAAGATACCTTAACCAAGTAGATGTGATACGATGAGAATGTGTTTGATAATATGCTTTCTGATTAGGATCCTGAATATTGCTTAGCAAAATATCTCCTATAATCTATGATGATCCCCTGTCTGTATGACGATCTTCTATCTTGATGATGATTTACCTTCTTTTATTGAAAGCACATGGTTATGATTATCTACATGCTAACAATACTACCAAATCATGTTTTAATATAAATATTGTTTGATGTGCCTATTGTATACACCTAAAAATGGTCACCTAGACTATTAGCCCCTTTTGCTAAATCATAAATTGCTTATTCTTGATCAAATCCTAGTTCTATCATTTATTCGATTATTTTCTATGGGCTAACCATTTTATCCTAAGTCTTTATTTAATTAAAAGGAATATTTCCTCCCCTTTTAAATAAATAAAAGCCCCCACTTTTCCTCTTATCCTAAGTTGCACAAATAAAGCATTATTCTTATTTTATAAAAAAAAGAAAAGCACTTTTTGTCTCATATGGATATAAAAGTCAACTCTTATTTTCCCATTGGAGGATATTTGTGCACATGGATTGCTCCTCTTTCAAGCTCCACCATTGATTAAATCTTTTGCCTCTTAATCTCCATGGTCCATTCCCCCTCATTTCCTTTAAAAGGAGAGCTCTCTTCTTCATTCTAGATCCTCAACTTTTTATGCTAATGTTATGCTGCAGGTTTCCTAGGTCATCTTGGAGCTTTTGGAGATTTGGAGCATTCTTGACTTTTGCATCTACATGTTATCATAGTTTCATTTCTTCCATTGTCATGACATTCCTAGCTTCATACTTAGTTTAGATTTCTTTTATGCTTTAGATTAATTCATCTAGCTTAACTAAGAGGCTTTGTAATACTTGCATCTTTCATTTTCATAGCTTAGCTTGCATTTCCATTTCTAGCATAGCATTGCATTACATTTTCATTCTTGATTCTTGAGGATATTGACATTCTTGCCCTTGTCTTCATTGAATCTCCCATTGCATGGTTTACTAGCGAGGTTATTGGCTTAATAGCTCTAGCTGAGAGCATTCTTAAAAACCCTTGCACTCCATGCCTAGGGAGCTATGGATCGATTTTTGAGACCTCATTCTTGAGTGTTCTTGAATGTAATGATTCATAGAAGTGTGGTCACATTTTCACCATACACATTTTTGGCGCCCACCGTGGGGCAGAGTAGACTAGCTTTGTCCCTTCTTTTTCTTCATTTTCATAATTTTCCATCAATTTTTCGACAAGTTTTTAGCTTAATTTTTGGTCTTTGTTTTTTTGTCTCAGACTATCATACGATACTTTCCAGAAGTATCGCGTGATAGTTCTCTATATGCGTGTGTGATACTTCACCTATCAGAAGTATCACCTGGCTATTGCAGAGAATATCGCCTGGTCTCGAGCGAAGTATCATCTGGTGTCGAGCGAAGTATCGCACAGACTAATATTATTGCCCCAGTATACTGAGAAGTATCGCGCGATAATTCTGGTGTCTGTAACTATCACCTGTACCTGACAGTGAGCTATTTTTGAGTTATTTTATCTATCTTTCAAGTTAAGTGTGATATATTGTTGGAAAGGTCTTTCCAAGCCTAATCCAACCATGATGGTTTCATTTTCAGATTTTGTCATTTGATTATCTATTTTACTTGTAGATTATCTAATTTCTCATGTGCTAACCTTTGTGGGCCTAACAAGTTGTGGTTGTAGGTGCACTTGCTTGAGATATTTTGCCAAAAGAATGCATGTCAAAGAGGGCTACTAATGGTTTTTACAAGGCTGCCCTAAGCATAAAAACCAAATCAAGTGCTTATTTAATTGCTTTATTTATTGAGTGTGGCATATACTAGTTGTTTCATTTCATAGGCACTTAATACCTTGTTGTAGGAATTTTGAGGTGGTAGGAGAGTATGCTCTTCACCCTTGTGGTGAAATAGAAATCTTGACCCATCTTGGGATTTTGAAAGCAAGGGGGTAACTAAATCTTTGCTTGGTGTGTTTGGGTGAAGTTTTTGAGATAAGGGGAGTATGCTCTTCACCCTTGTGGTGAACCAAAAACTTTGAACCTCAAGAATTGATCCACTCTTTGTTTAGATTTAGAATCTTTTAGTGGGCCTACTCTTGAGCAATCAAGAGGAATGACCCAAGTGGGGACAAGCCTTTTGCCAGCTATTCCAACTCACTATAATCTCAAGGCTATCAAGGACACAAAACCTTGGTAGACATAACACTTATCTTCACTTATGTGAGTAGCTCATGGGATTGCGACCATGGAGAAAGCATTGAGCAAGAATGCTTAAGGTACTCTTGAGGCTGCGAGGTCCTAGTCCTTTATGAGGAGCAAGAGGGGTGTTATGAATAGAAGCCCTTACTACAAACCATTAGTTAGAGGCCACCTTATTTTAGCCGCTTAGCTTCTTGGTGCAAGGATTGATCCAAGTGGACTTGCCCGGATCACCCCAAGACACTCACCATATGTGTTCCTTTGGTTGTGTTTTTGACACTTCCATGACAATGCCAATATCTCTTGTGGGCAACCACTTGGTGTGAGGGAAGGGAGCATCAAGTTGTGGGCCACATTGCTAAGTAATGAGCCTTGTCCTTCTAGGTAGTAATTTCTTGAATTGTCTTCGATTGTGCTATGCTAGTGTAAATGTTCTTAACATTCAAACAAATGGTAGCATTCATAAGATTTTCTATTTTGATATCACAAGTGCTTGTCTTGGCAAGGTTGCTTTTGCCCTTGTTTCAAGTGTTCTATGACATGTTTCATCCTATACTATTTGTAAACCTATCTTTTATCTACTGTTACTGCTTGTCAAACTGAGAAATTGCACTATCCAACCTTTGAACTTGATCAAAACACTTCAAAACTGAGATTCTTATGTTCACTGGTCAAAAAGTCATACAATTTTGCAACAGTATCGCGCGCCTTACTGAGAAATATCACGTGATAGTTCGCGCCTGCTGTCTATCGCTTTCTTTGCCTAAAGTCTGTTGCTCTGGTATATTAAGCTCTATCACCTGGTATAAGGTGAAGTATCGCTCAACTGAGAAGTATTGCCCTATCTTCCTAGAAAGTATCACCCAGAATCTTTCTGCTGTCCTATCATTGCTGCAATTCAGAGCTGCTAAACTTGCATTTTAACCTGTCGTAGAATGTCCTTTTCTGTTCTTACCTGAAACTGGTCTGTTATCTACATGCTTAGATTTGTTCTAGACTGAAAAAAATGAGCTAAATCTATTGGATTTGAGCTTAACGAATGCTACTCTTGATCACTTGTCGCATCACGGTTACCTCTCTAGCTACTTGCTTATTGAGCTTTTTGCTCGCTGCTCGGCTTTAGTCAATTGATTGCTGTAAGTGCTTGAGCACTTTTGACGAGCCATCTCTCTATTGTTCTACTTTGACAAGTGATCTTTATTAGCTTTTCTTATCTCAAATTTGAGAAACTTTGTCTCATTCTATTAGTCAACCAACATCTCTTTTCATGCTGGTTACAACTCGGTCTTGATTTGAGCAGGAGAGTCATCCTCCGTTCAATTATACACAGTTACCTTCTCCAACTAGATGCTCACGAGCACCCATTAGCAACAACAGTTCTAGTTCTAACCAATCTAAGGATTCTAAGGCTACCCCGTGGTACAAAGGAGGTTTCCTCTTTTCCACATTCAAGACCCCCAAAAACATGGATAGTGTCTCACTTACTTTGACTGAACAAGAAAAATTTCAACACTTGCAAGAACATTTTGAGCATAAAGATAACCAAGCGTGCTTAGACAAAGAACACAATCAACAAAGGATGGATGCTGCTAGGCACATGGCTTATAGAGGGACATTTCATGAGCAACATGAGACTAGTAATCATGAGCATAGACCTCTTTTTATCAATGGCAACAATGGCAACAATAGGCCACCAAGATCTCCTCCAAGACCCACTTTTGGTATGCCTTTTTCACCTCCTAGATCTCCTCCCTCTCAACATGAGGCAGAGGCTGATGATGAGATTTCTAGTGAGGATCTTATGAGATTTGAACAAGATGTGGTCTCCCAATGAATGATGCATAAGCTTTTAGAGCGTTATGGCGATCAATATTTTCAATATATGACTTCTAGAGGATACAAGCTTCCTCCCAGCTATGATATTAGACAAATTTTCCAACAAAGAGTGCCAACTGAATTGGGAGTCCTTCAGGAAGAAATGCGTTGGATAAATCAACGTCTTACCCAAATGGCAATAGATAGAGAGCCTCCAAAGGTCTCTTTTGTAGAATCAATTTGTGCTCTTCCCTTTGATAGGAGTCTATTCATGGTCCCGTTTCCTAGGGATATTGAGGTTCCCAAATATGACAAGTATGATGGAAATGGTGATCCTCATGACCATGTGTGTCACTTTTACGCTCTTAGCATGGACTTCCTTCATGAAGACACATTTCTTCTACGACTATTCCCTAGAAGTTTAAGAGGCCAAGCTTTGGAATGGTTTGCGAAATTGACACCACCTCTTAAGACTTTTGATGAGTTGGCTCAGCAATTTACCCAACACTATTCATACAATATCCAACAGCCTATCACCATGATAGATCTTGGTGCTTTAAGACAACATCAAGGTGAGCCATTTGCAACTTACTTACAATGTTGGAGGCCATTGTATTCTGGGTATCCTCGTCAGCTACCTGAAAGAGAAAAGATTGACATTTTCATCAACACGCTTGTGCCTGAGCTATTTTATGATCTAAGGAAGCAACTGTTCTCCTCCTTCCATGACATGGTTGAAAGTGCATATCGAATTGAGGATGTAGCTATAAGAAAATGGGATATTGTTATTAATAAAGATGCTAAAGGCAATGGCAAAGACAAGAACAAACCTTGGAATAAAAACAAGTATGTTGTTAATGATGGGGTTGTTGACGCTCCTAAAGCTAACGAGCCTGCTTTCAATCTCTCCAATGCTATCTATGTAGCAAAACAACAAGAAGCTGCCAATGCTCACAATGCTCCTAAACCTCAATATGCAGATAAGCCTAAGAAGTCATTTCGAAAGTGAGTCTATACCAAGTTGGTAGAACCTTATGATGTGATCCTTAAGACTTTGGTTGATAATGGATATCTTACGCTTCCTGATAAACCTAGTAACTAGGATTTGATAAATAAGCCTGATTAGTGGCGAGAGGATCATTATTGTCATTATCACAGAAACAAGGGACATTCGACAGACAATTGTTTTAAGCTTAAGGATGATATTCAGGATCTTATTGAGAATGACACAATCTCCACTGATGGCTTAACTAAAAATGTTGATCACACAGCTTTCAAAGATCCTCTACCTAAGCATGATAAGGGGGAAACCTCTCAAGCACATAAGAAGAATCATGATGCTAAGATCAATTACATGTATCCTTTTAATACGCCAATGATCAACATGGTATAGCCCATTGAGAGTATTCTAATGATGAGGTCTCAAGATGATAATAAAGCCGATCATGGTAAGCCAAAGTTGGTCTTGCAAACACATGGTATTTCATCTTCCCGAAGTGAGACACTGAATGCTGTTACTAGGGGGCAAGCCAAGATTGTCCTTAAAATTATGCAAGATCCCAAGCAAGCTTTTCCTTCCAAACAAGCGGCTCCTTTAGCCACCCCTAGCTATGATCTTGTCCAACATTTGCAAAAGACACTAGCACAGATATCTATCCTTGAGTTGCTTCAGTTATCCCCTTCACATAGAGAGATTCTTGATGAGGCTCTACATACAACACATGTTCCCAATGACATTGATCCGGATCAATTTCAGGCTATGGTCAACCACATTTCATCTCCGCTATCTCTCTCCTTTTCTGTAGAAGATGACATATCTATTGCTCACCCACATAATCTACCTTTACACATTGAAGTTCTAGTCTACAACATCCGCGTTCGCCGAGTCCTGATAGACAATGGTGCAGGGTTAAATATTGTTTCTTTCAATGTCATACAATAGTTGGGTTTGTCATTATTTGCTGTCGATTCTAAGAAGAAGATTACTATAAAAGCTTACAATGAAGTGGAAGGATCTTCCAAAGGTCTTGTCACATTGCCTATCCTAGTGGGCCCTATCATGAAAGATATTAACTTCCAAGTATTGGACATCCCACTCACATATAACATTCTTTTGGGTCATCCTTGGATCCATGACATGCAGGCTGTTCCTTCCACTTATCATCAGTGCATCAAATTTTCGTACAATGGCACTAAAGTTGTGATTCTTGGAGACCATACTATTGCTATTAATGCTATTGCTGCTGCTGAAAAATTTGTCCCTCACAATGAACCTACTATTGTTCCTAATACATCTCTAGTTGCTGCTGAGAAATCACTTAAGATGATGAGCCTTGGTATGGATGAATATATGCTCGATTCCCTTGCTTCTATACCTATTTCTCCTAGGTCATATGGGAAACCTTTTGATAACATGAAGCCTTCCACTTCTGCTATGGTGATCTTTTATACTTTTGTTCCTTCATCCATTCCTTTAGAAGCAGAAAGAGAAGAACAAGCTATTCAAGAGTGGATCTATAGAGAGGATTCTAGAAATACTCCCATGCTTAGTAATTCAAACATAGATACAGATGAGTCACCACTACACACTATGGCTCACATGGGAGATGATCTTCCTTCTACTTCACTTCTTTGGGGAGAAGAATGTATATCTACTGATGATATGGCTGAGGCCTCCGTGTCTAGAACCTATGTGCCTAAAGAATCATTGAACTATGATAGACAACGTCGCAACATTGCACGACTATTACAAAGAGGTGATCTATCACATAATGACATGAGTATATCTACTTCTCGGCATCTTAAGCCTCTTCTAGAAGATTCTTCCATGACAAATATGGATGTTAATGTAGTTCATACCTCTTGTAACCCACCCGACGTAGTGGATGAGTCTCATGCAGGTTCTGATGAGTTTGTTCCCCGTATTACCTTAGTGGACTACATTGGTCCTTCTATGATGAATCTAGATCTAGCTTCTTTTGGAGCCTACCCTATAGGCTCAACTTCTCTTGTCACCAGAGATGACACCTCTCACATAAATGTTGTTGAACCAGTCACTTCATTTCATCTCGCATCAACACTTGTTACTTCTTCCACCGGCGGACTAGCAACAAAAAGGACTTAATCAACAATCAAGTATCATAGTCATCAAGTCAAAAGAAAAGAGCAATTGTCGGATGGTGAAAACCACATTGTGGTGGTATCCGCACCTAAGAAAAGTAAAAATAAAAATTTGCTCAAAAATAATGATTATCAAATACAAGATGACAAGCTGATTCTCTACAAAAAAATGGTGCACTACTTCAAGCATGATCTCATATCTGTTACACTTCAGCCCATTCTTAGAGCTGAGAACAAAGTTGGTAATGCCTTGATTACTTCAACATCCATATTACGAATGAAAAGGCATAAATCTCACTTCAAGTTCCTGGTGGATGAATTACGCTATCCTACTCACAAATCTTACAATCCTACCATCTTTTCATATCTTCCACCTCATATTCCTCCTACAAATCTGCCACGCCATTCTTCCCGCCATCCCTTACACTTTGCCTTTGTCTTTGGTGACTTTTATAGGAAGGGTCTAGATGGAACTCTCCTTAAGTGTCTAGATATAGAGGAGTCAGAAAAAGTGCTAGCTGAAATCCACGATGGCATATGTGGATCCGATTCTAATGATCCTCCGCTAGCTCAGACATTGCTTAGGGCTGGTTATTATTGGTCAAACTGGTTGAGACCTCCTATCATCACAGCTGTAGCATCTAGGCCTGGGGCCTATCAGTTCTCTACATCAGAGGAAGTAGATTATTGATGTCTATTTTTGTCTGAGGCATTCTTTGTACATATTTTATGATCCTGAAAAAATTCCAAAAAATTCATATATGATGCTGAAAAAATCCTAAAAATCCTAAAAAGTACTAAAAAAAAGAGCATCCTAGTGAAAACCTAGCAATAGGCACTTTGATGTCTCACGAAAAAAATACAAAAAAATCAAAAAATTAAAAAAGAAAAAGAAAAAGTGCCTTGGTGAAAAGCTGGAAACAGGCACCTTGGTAGCAAAAATACAAAAAAATTATAAAAAGTCCTGAAAAAATTGCAATAAATCTATCAAGTGGTGAAAACCTAGAAACAAGCGCTGCTTGAGACCCTCTACACCTATGTCTGTCAATCTTGCGTGACGCTCTTTCACTCCACTTCTTGCTTTGCCTCTCCTAGCCTGGAATTGATTCTTGTCTTAGTCTAGGGGGCATTTGTTGTTTTGAGCTTATCTTGGGTCTCTTTGTGCGTCTGGGTTTCTTGGGCAACTTGACCCCAATTATATTTTTCAACACTACCATAGTGTCGAGTGTTTCTCAACACTTATCAGATATCCTACCTACAGTCTAGATGATGCAATATTTCTCATTGGCAGATGCGATACTCAAAGTTTGACTCTATGACCAACACACACACCCTTAAACACTTGCTGAGATTTGCTTGACTTTATTTCTTGGTGTGTTGTCTATGATGATTTCTTTGCTGAGTGTTCTCCCCCTATGATCATTTTTGATGATGCATAGGTAGAAGACTGAGGGTATGAGAACATGTTTTATTTCTTTATCTGCTTGTGGGTATATTTTGTTGATCCTAACTATCATGAGCATTTATGCTGGTCTTACTTGACACTAAGGATTGACAAGGTATTATCCTTGACTATTTTTATGCGAGTGCGTGCTTATAGCCATCTTGACTTTCTTGTGTCTCGATGCGAGCATAATCTCACCATATCAAACTTAGGTAATCTCACTGCACTAGTCATCTTGACCTACATGTCTCTGATGCCTAGGTGAGATTTCCACATTTCTATCTGATATAGATCATATTCAGATTCACATAGTTATGCTAGTGTGTATTGTATGATCTTGTGACGCTACCAATAACGCTTGATGATGATAATTAGATGTCTATTAGCTTCATAACCTTGCAAGTAAACCACTTTTCATGTAGCTTGCATTCTTAGGTTCATGTTAGATTAGTTTTGCATCTTGCATATGGAGAGAGCTCTCCTTTCATCTTTCATGGACTTGTTAATCAACTGCGTTCACCTTTTGCTTCTGGTCTTTCATATCCCATCATTTTCCTTTCATTTCCGGATTGAAACCGAAATCCGAGTTCACCTTGATCATCCAAATCACCTTTTCCCCCTCTTTCGCACAGTTGGCTGACCTTATGAGGCCTGATCCTTCGATCTTCACTGGGGCATTCTTCACCTCTTCATCTCCATCTCTTTCAAACTTCTAGTCTTTCATTCACTTTCAATCCCAAGTTCAAATCCCCCTCCGTGGTGTTTATGGGTTGAGGGACCGATAGGTTCATGCCCCGTGTCCCATGTGTGGGGCATATCTTCACTGCTTGATGGTTATTCTATTCTCTTTCTTTGATTATGATTTCTAGCGATTTGATCATGTCTCTCTTGCTTCTTCTTTCCCTCTACCTAATTTCGCATTCAATCTCGAGGGGGTAGACACATCATATCTTATTGGCTTTCTCTTTCCTAAGTGTTCAGTACTGTCGCTACCAGGCTGACCATGCGAGATTTGCTATCTCTCTGCACTTCATTCTTTGGAGTCAGATCGCTATTTGCTTTCCTTCTTGGTTGATCTATTCTTTGATGTAATGTGTTCCCAGATCGATCACACATTAGTCAAAGAGGGGAAAATGTATACACCTAAAAATGGTCACCTAGACTATTAGCCCCTTTTGCTAAATCATAAATTGCTTAATCTTGATCAAATCCTAGTTCTATCATTTAATCGATTATTTTCTATGGGCTAACCATTTTATCCTAAGTCTTTATTTTATTAAAAGGAATATTTCCTCCCTTTTTAAATAAATAAAAGCCCCCACTTTTCCTCTTATCCTAAGTTGCACAAATAAAGCATTATTCTTATTTTATGAAAAAGAGAAAAGCACTTTTTGTCTCATATGGACACAAAAGTCAACTCTTATTTTCCCATTGGAGGATATTTGTGCACATGAATTGCTCCTCTTTCAAGCTCCACCATTGATTAAATCTTTTGCCTCTTAATCTCCATGGTCCATTCCTTCTCATTTCCTTTAAAAGGAGAGCTCTCTTCTTCATTCTAGATCCTCAACTTTTTATGCTAATGTTATGCTGCAGGTTTTCTAGGTCATCTTGGAGCTTTTGGAGATTTGGAGCATTCTTGACTTTTGCATCTACATGTTATCATAGTTTCATTTCTTGCATTTTCATGACATTCCTAGCTTCATACTTAGTTTAGATTTCCTTTATGCTTTAGATTAATTCATCTAGCTTAACTAGGAGGCTTTGTAATACTTGCATCTTTCATTTTCATAGCTTAGCTTGCATTTCCATTTCTAGCATAGCATTGCATTACATTTTCATTCTTGATTCTTGAGGATATTGGCATTTTTGCCCTTGTCTTCATTGAATCTCCCATTGCATGGTTTACTAGCGAGGTTATTGGCTTAATAGCTCTAGCTGAGAGCATTCTTAAAAACCCTTGCACTCCATTCCTAAGGAGCTATGGATTGATTTTTGAGACCTCATTCTTGAGTGTTCTTGAATGTAATGATTCATAGAAGTGTGGTCACATTTTCACCACACACACCTATAGGATGAGGGGAGGCAGTTGTAGTCACTTCTACGAGAGATCTACATGATGTTGCACTTCCCCTCCTTGTTTTCTATTGTTTGCCTATGCATGTGTGTGTGTGTGTGTGTGTATATATATATATGCTTTTTTCTTGTCTTGGTGATGCAAGGTTGCAGGTACCAGGCATCAACTCCTCTTGGCTACACAGGTCTGAGCATGCCTTTAAAATCCTCGAAAGTTGTTTTTGTGGAGGTAGTGCCAAGGTCCCACAAGTAACTCCTTTTGGCATAGGTTTTCTTCTTAGGTGGATCGGTTGACTTTCTTTGACTTTATTGGACTTGGTGATTTTACACTTTCATTCTTTTGGTTGTACGATTTGTTTGATCATTTTATTTATTTTTCCTCGGGATGATTCTTAGATGATCTTTTCTATGTTATGTTTTAGGGTTTCTTACTTTGTCAGGAGTTTGGCTTGACTTACCTTGTTGACCATGATTGACCTTGTTTGATCTTGTGGTTTTCTCTATGTTTTATAGTTGAGTGTTATGAAATCTTTGGATTATTAGATTTATTTTGAGGCATGTAATTTTATTCTATCTGAGTGTTATATATTATCGTAAGTATAAATACATAATAATATTAATGTGATTT